>SJYA01000092.1:1454141-1533891 GCA_006410615.1 Neotragus moschatus | reverse complement strand
TCTAGCAGGGGCAGGGGGGCCGAGGGGTTGGGGGTAGGGAGGTTTTAGCTGAGGAAGCAGGTTCTTTCCTGATATCTAGCAGCTGTTACCATGGACTGAACACAGCCAAAGCCAAGCCTGGCTCAGTGTCCTTGTGTGGGGAACAGGGGGTGGGGGAATTCTCTTCTCTTTCCATCTCAGCCTAAGCACCCACCAAAAGTGTTCCCTCCCTGTTCTCCCTCCACAGCTCCCCCAGCCCTTAGGAAGAGCCTGGGCTGCATGGCTCCCGAGCTTATCCTCTGGGATAGGGTGGCCCTGGAGCTGGGACTGAGGGCTCTGACTGGAGAAACGATGTTGTAGGGAGAAAGAGGAGCAAAGAAAGGAGAGCTCCTCAGAAGCTCTGAGCCTCATGCGTATATGTCCAACCATACAGAGCTACTGAGCTCTCCACCTGGCCTCACTCCTCCTGGACTTACCTGGACAGACCTTCCGTCCCTCCTTTGTTTAACCAATTCCTACTTGTCTTTCAAGTCTTAGATGTCCGCCCCTCCAGGAAGCCTCCCTTGCTCCCGTCCTTGCATGACAGCCCCCTGGGCACATAGGCACTCTCCACCTGGTATCATCCTCACATCCTTTTATCTGTTTGCCCCTGGACCCCTCGCTCCTTGAGGACAGAGATGTTATCTTCTTTATCTTGAATTCCCTGTGCTTAAAACCATGCTGGCACCCAGCATGGGCTCAGTTAAGGCTCACCCCCTTGAATTTAAGGCCCTTGATTGCTGAAATCAGTGTTAGTTCACTCCACACGCCGTGATCTAGATTGCCTTATATACACACCCCTGCTATGACACTTGCCATAAGACCCTAGACTAATCTGCACACATATTTGACCCTCTTAACTTTCTGTGAGTTCTGCAGAACAAGAATTTCGTCGCAATCATCTCTAGGACCTAGCACAGCATCAGACAAATAATAAAGGCCCAATAAATATGTCAAATGAATGAAAGAGTAACCGAATGCATGATAAAGATCCAAGAACATATAGAGAGAGGCTGATGTAGCTATAAAGATTATTAAGGGCTAGAGTGTGGAGGGGAGACTATGCTATCAGAGCAGGGTGGAGGGAGAGAGGGGAAACATTAATCGAGCATTTAATGTGTGCCACAGCCCCGAGCACTGCACCTGGCACCCAGGGGTGGTCATTTCACTGTATCATCTCCATCTTGTGAGGGGGGTACTTCCCTCATTTGACATATCAGGAAATTGAAACAAAGAGAGGTCAGGTGACCCTTACCCAGGGTCGCGCGCTGAACAGATTCAGCTGGGATTCAAACCCAGAGAAATATGCTTCTCCCACTGTGCCATGGTTCACAAAGGAGGTGAGTTTTTGAGCAGTTTTGAAAGATGAGAGGGGCATAGCTTTGTAGAAAAGGATTGCAAGCCCAGGCAGGTGGAAGACTGAGGGTTCTTAGGATTAATGCTAGCTAGCTTGTCCCATGAGTTTGCATAAGCTACTGTGTGTCCAGGAAGCAAGGGGAGACCCAACATGACGAGGGAAGGTGCAACCGTGGAGAAGGCAGCAGAATAGAGAGCAGCCCAGGGAGGCCTTCAAAAATAGATCTGAAGCCCTGCTTTGAAAAGGCAATGGGTGGAAACTGTCAAAAGGAGCCAGCACAGATGTAGGACTTATCAGATGGCAAATGCTATGCTGAGCACATATGAACACATTTAATTCTTGCAGCAAGGCTCTGAGGTGGATCCTGCTATGATTCCCGTACACTGGGGAGAGTGGAGACCCAGAAAGGATAAGTAAGCTGCCCCAGGTCACAGGACTGGTTAGTGTAGACCTGGGATTTGAACCCAGTCTGATTCCAGAGTTTGTGCTCATGGCCACTGAACTGGAAGGTGAGCAGGGATATGGAGGTCCCTCAACCTGGACCGTCAATGTAAGTCACACTGGCAAGCCACCAGAAAGTATGATCTGGATCTGGTTGGAGGGTTGTTGTTCAGTCACTAAGTCATGTCCAACTCTTTGCAACCCTGTGGACTGCAGTACTCCAAGCTTCCCTGTCCTTCCCTATCTCCCGGAGTTTGCTTAAACTCATATCCATTGAATGGGTGTTGCCATCTCATTCTCTGTCGCCCCCTTCTCCTCCTGCCCTCAATCTTTCCCAGCATCAGGTCTTTTCCAATGAGCTGGCACTTTGCATCAGGTGGTCATATTACTGGAGCTTCAGATCAGTCCTTTCAATGAATATTCAGGGTTAGTTTCCTTTAGGATTGACTGGTTTGATCTCCTTGCTATCTAAGGAACTCTCAAAGAATCTTCTCCAGCATCACTAAAAAGCATCAATTCTTTGGCACTCAGCCTTCTTTATGGCCCAACTCTGACATCCATACGTGATTACTTTGATGTACTATGATTACAAGCCATAGCTTTGACTAGACAGACCTTTGTGGGCAAAGTGTTGTCTCTGTTTTTAATATGCTGTTTAGGTTTGTTATAGCTTTTCTTGGAAGAACCAAGTGTCTTTTAATTTCGTGACTGCAGTCGCCATCCATAGTGATTTTGGAGCCCAAGAAAATGAAATTTGTCACTGCTTACACTTTTCCTCCTCTATTTGCCATGAAGTGATGGGACTGGATGACATGATCTTAGTTTTTTGAGTATTGAGTTGGAGGGTAAGAGAGGTCAAGTTAAAGGAAAGATGGAAATCTCAGACTAGTGAGTGAGGACATCATTTCAGACTCGGGAACACTTAAAAGGGGGGAGGGTGGTGGACAGGGACAAAGTCTCTGATGATCTAAACCTTCTGCATGCACGTGGAGAATTTTGCTTCAGGGACTCTGGGGTTCATCACCCCTGTCTCCAGCCCCCTGCAGGGAAGCCCCAGAGGGCTATGATGATGTGGGTTATTCCTAGGGTACTCTCCCTGGAGAACTCTAACCTACTTCCTCTCCACCCTCCCCTACCTGTGAGCAGGGGAGTCAAGCCAGAGATGGCGAGTGGGCCCACCCTGGCTTCGCCCTTGTTCCCACTGGATGCCTGCTGTCCAGGGGGACTGGGCCTTCCCCTCTTCTCCATTCAGGCCAGAAGCCTGGGAAAGGGAACTTGCAGCCTCCTGGTAACTCAGCTCTGGGGTTTCCTGATTAGAGGGCGTCTTCCCTCTCCTAGTCATATTCCTTTGTGGTCTGGGTGGTCGTCACTGTCACAGTCCAGCCCATGCCTCTGCCCAGAGCATCCAGAGACACTTGGGGAGAGGGCAACAGCCAAGCTGTGGTCTGAGGGGAGATTATGACTCCCCCACTGTTCTGGTCTCATGGTTTTGCAGGGCTGGCTCTTGTTGAAGGCAGATGCTTTGTATCAGAACATCAAGAGCTGTTCTCTTGAATAGTCATGTTCAAGAAACACTTTCTGTCCAGCTTTGGAACTTTGAGTCTGGAGGGAATCAGCATCCTGGAATCCCCCCATGACTTCTCTTACAGCCCCCATCTTCTCCCTCCTCTCCGCTGGGCAGAAAAATCATCTTAAAGCATATCTTGGAAAGTTCCTCTCAAACCTTTACCTTGGTACCACAGCCTTATAGTCACCAAGCATTCTCACATCCTTGGTCCATGGGACCCTCCTCATATCAGCCCTATAAGGCAGGCAGCTCAGGGATTATTAGACCCATTTTACAGATGAGTAAAACGAGATCACCTTGTGGAGAGTCATGCTGGCCCCACTGTTAGATTTCTAGGCAGTGGGATCAGAAGGCAGCCTGGGAGGGGAGGGTCTGGGAACAAGATCCATGCCAACCAAAGAGACGGAATTAGAGAGATGAGTGATCACAGGTGTCTCTGTGTCCAGAAAGGTCCACCTTGAGTCACCTGCCTTTCTCTTTCCAAGACACCAGCAGCCTTCCCGCTGAGTCGTGGTGAGTCAGCTCCCAGCCTTTCTCAGCCAGGCCCTCCTCCTCCTGGCTTTCGTAGCATCTGACTCAAGCATCTGCTTCAGGTGGGCAGTATCTGTGGCGCCTTCTGCTGTAAAGCCCACAACTAAACAAGAGGAAACATTTGAGAACTATTTGTGGATAAAGGACACCAGAAGCAGCGTTCAGGCTCTTCAGAGAAAAGAGATGCCCAGTCTAGAGGGGCGGCAGCTATGGCCATCCACAGTTACATAACAGCATCACCATGACACCCTGCATTGCTTTAGCACCACTTCTGAAGTGCTTCAAGCACTTTTAGCTTTATTAGGCTATTTGATCTTGTAAAAGTCCCACAAATGGGTGGTGATAATTACTATAACCATTTTATGGATGAGGAAACTGAGGCCTAGAAAGGTGTTAAGTGATGCACCCAAGGCCTTACAGCAAGGGAGTGGGGAAAGAGGGCTGGATCTGTCTTGTCTTTAGAAGTTTCTCTAGGGGTTCTGTTTCTGACTCCCTTTTGGTGTCTACATTCCTATGAGGTAAGGTGTGGACAGAGGAGGTGACTGGTAGCAGGCTCAGAGACTCTCCTGTGCAGGATCACTGAGAAACAGTGAGTCAGGCTCCCTGATATTGAAGTCAGTTTCCTCTTTCACTTCCCCAAACAATTGCTGGGGAGTGAGCTCACTTGTTGATCCTGAGTGGAGCTGAGGGTACCTGCGCAGCTGCCCCTGAAGGGTTTGATAGCTGTGATCTTAAAAAGAGGCTAGTGCTCTTGCCTTGGGACTCCAGCCCTCCTGACCCAGCAGTGCCCCAGCCAGGGGAGGGCATCTGGCTAGCCCTGTGTGGGGCCACAGACTCAACACTCGTTTCCTGACCTCCAATACTGTTCCCATTCAATCCTGTCCATGGCTGAGCTTCCTTAAGCTCTCCCCTATGCTCACAAATTGTCAGTGGAGTCCCATTCCTTCCAGCCTCAGTTTGGCCTTCAAGACCCCACCCCATCAAGTTCCACACTGTCTCCCCAGCCTTTGATCCTCTGCTTTGTCCTTCTCTATAAAACCCTGTCTTCAGCCAAGACTGTAGGGCTTGTCTAGACATGTTGTGTGTTTTCCAAGCTCCACAGTGGACTGTGATATTATTCCCTTTGTCTGGAAAGCCACTCCTACTCTCTCTGCTGGATTTTTATCCATCCTTCAAAACCTCTGATGAATGTGATCTCCTTCATGAGGCCTTCCTTGATCACACCAACCAGGAAGTGCTCTCTCCTTCCTGGGATGTCTCACTTGGTGTACATGTGTCTATACAAGAAATTCTCTATGTGTTGTGATGATGGTATTAGGCTTTGGATGTTTGCAAAACTTCAGAGGTTGCAGAATTCTGCAATACCACCTGTGCATGCACGTGTGTTTGGTGTGTATGTTTATAAGAGATGAGCACAGTTATGTACAACACCTGAACACAACAAGGGATTGGACCCTTACTGGGTTTTGAATGTGTCAATCACTTCTGCTCTGCCAATGAACAGAAAGCCAGATGTATCCCTCGGAGGAGAAAGAACCCTAGCTATAAAGTCCATAAACACTTGGAGGAAGAAAAAATAGAAGGAGGAAAGTGAACAATATGTATTGATCACTCTATATTCCAGGCACAGAGTAAGAGAGGGGACTTCATGTGAACAAACGAGCTCACTTAAGGCTCATAATAGCTTTTAGAGGTGGGGATTATTGCCCTCATTTTGCGAATATGTGCCATTAAGGGTCAGGGTCTTCAGGAAATAGACTCTAAGAGGAAGTCTGTGTGCAGAAAGTTAATTGGTGACTGTTCACGGAACAAGCCCTGAACAGAAACAGGCCTGGGCTGAGGGAGAGGTTGAATGGCATTGACATTGCCACGAAGTCTCAGCTGCTCCCATGGGGCTGCTAAAGCTTGGATAAACCGTCAAAGATGTTCCCCCATCTAGGCAACGGGGCTGGGTCATTGCACCCCTAGGAAGGGACATAACTCAGGCAAGACTGCTCCCTGCAGCTGAGGGCATTTCCTGAGGAGGGCCAGCACCGTCTGCATACACCATTCTGGACTTGAGAAATGCCTGCCCTGCACACACACAGCACTGCTGGCAAGTGGGAGGATTAGGGACTGAACTCAGGCCCATGCTTTGTCGTGGGTACCATGTGACTTTCAGTCCATCTCAGAATTCAGCTTGGCCACCATGTACCCAAGAGGCACCTTCAGGAAGACCATGCCCAGAAAGTCCCCTGTGAAGAGAACAGTCTCCCTTTTGGGGAAGGTTCAGTAGATCTAGTGTCAAATAATAGCAGTGAGAAGGCAGGTAATGTTGATCAGTTACTGATGTTTTCTGATTCTCACACTTTGGAAACTTTGATAGTGGAATACGAGTGTAATATCCAAAGTATGTCACAAACAGGAAAAACACCCAGGACAGTCAGAGGGCTGGCAGGATGCATCCCAGCTGAACATGAACCAGACCTGGTGGGCTCTGGAGGACAGGACTGCAGCTCTCCCCCAATGCCATGTGCTGGGAAATAACCTGGGGAGGGCTTTCTTAGGAAAACCAAGCTGAGAGAGGCAGGTCATTTGATTGAACTCAACATCTGGCTCAGCATCTGAGATGCATGTATTAATCTCTGCTGTAAGTTTCTCCTTTTGCAAGGACCATGTCTTACTCAGCTCTGTGTTTTCTGAACCTGGCACAGGAAAATTTGTTACATGAAATCTGAATGACCCTGGGCAAGACCCTACCCTGCTCTATGCCTCAGTGCCCTCATCTATACATGAGAGGTTTCCCAACCCTGTTTCTCCTTGAAACGGGAGAATCTGGTGAAGCCTCCTTAGGAGAAGGGAGGTGAGGGGGCCGCGTCCAGGGCCTCCCATCCTGCTTTACCCAGAGCAACTCCCTTTGTATTTGTTTATGCATCCATACGGTTTCACTTAAACTGGCATTCCTCAGCTAAAAACAAAGCCTGGGAACCACCAGACTGCATATGATATCTGAGGTCCTTTCCACACAGCTTTGACATGTGTGGATGTGAGCGAGCAGATGAACAAATGAATTAATGAACTCTTGGTATACCTAGCTAACATAGGCCAGTCCCTGGCCTCACCATTCTTAGAGCAGCTGGCCAGCCACCCTGGGAAGTTTGGAAAGAGACACAGGGCTTTCCCGACGTTCTGTCAGTTGTAGCAGTCTGTCTGTCTCCACTACGGCCGAGGATGAGGCCTCCTCCCTGCAGATCCCTTGGATGCCACCCGGTCTGGGCTGTACTCATCTTTGACTCTCCTAATATGTTGACTCAGCTGAAAGAGATACTGACAACAGCTGTGCGAGTCACTGGCCGGTCTGGCGAAAGCATCCTCAGGTTTTCTCAGTGTGTGTCCCAGGGTGTGGCACTAGGCCTGCTTGTTTCAGCTCCCTTCCCTCCTGGGGAAATGGCTCCTAATTTTGGCCTTGCCCCCCTCCCACCATCTCTCCTTTCCTTTCTTCCTCTAAGTCAGTGGTTCCTAATCCTGACTGCATAGATGGGAATCGCCTAGGGAGACTTAAAAATTACTGATGCCCAGAGATTCTGATTTCTTGCTTTGGGGTGTGGCCTTGGCAATAGAAGTTGAAAAGCTCCCCAGGTGATTCTAATATCCAGCCAACATTGAGAACGACTGGTCTGAGGACGTGGACTAGGACTCTCAGCCTCAGCTGAAACTGTTTCTAGCCATGGGGTTCAGATGTCTGCTGCAACTGGGGAGGAGTGGGGCCCAGGTTTCTCTCAGTAATGGAGAGGTAATTGGAAGTGGAAAGAAATACACAGTGCCACCCTTGCCCCACAAACCTAGCACTGAATCCCGTGGGAGGAGGGCCCTTGAAGGAAGCTGAAGGGGCTATTTTCATAAAGGGTCCTATGAGATTCAGGCAGGTCAATGTTGTTTGGGGTCCAGGTGACAAGGTGTGACCACATGGGGGAGGGGCACAGGACACTGTGAAGCTCAGGTGGACAGAGGACACCAGGTGGGCAGTGTGTCCCTTTTCAGGGAGCTTTGGGACAGTGCCCTGGGCATGGGTGGCAGCATTTTCNAGGAGGGCCCTTGAAGGAAGCTGAAGGGGCTATTTTCATAAAGGGTCCTATGAGATTCAGGCAGGTCAATGCTGTTTGGGGTGACAGCATGACCAGGTGACAAGGTGTGACCAGGTGACAAGGTGTGACCACATGGGGGAGGGGCACAGGACACTGTGAAGCTCAAGTGGACAGAGGACACCAGGTGGGCAGTGTGTCCCTTTTGAGGGAGCTTTGGGACAGTGCCCTGGGCATGGGTGGCAGCATTTTCAGACGGCCTGCTGGCAGCAAGTCCCACTTTGGGGTGACTGTGGGCTGCACAGCATTAGAGAGCAAACAGGGTTGGGGGAACACAGCTTTGGTGAGATATGGGGTCTACTCCCCATGACAGTCCTGCTGATAAGCACATGTGGGGTGCTCCCGAGGGGCCCCCTGAATCACAGAGTGAACCTATGGTAGACAGGATTGAACAGCAGTAAAATCTGGTCATTTTCATGGGCGGGAGTCCACGTGCACTTGCGGGATGGTGGGGGCTGAGGACATTACAACCTTGAATCTGTCTGGTGGTGGTGGTGGAGGGACCAGGTACGACAGAGGGGGACCAGAGGAGCAGACTTTGTGCCTGCTCTGAAAAGGCCTGGTTGGATCATTCCCCCCAACAGCTTTCTCTCCAGTGCTCACATCTGATCAGGGTCTTCTCAGCTCAAGGCTTTTCTGCATGCATGTTCTCAATGGGAATTATGTGCTTTACTTCCTGGGCAAGTTTTCTGTCTCTCTTGAAATCACATTTTCTCCTCAATTTGAAAACCTCTTTAATTGTTAGCAGGAGCTGAGGTTCGGTTCCTTGCATGGACAATATCATTAAACACTGGAAAATAAACAAACTGGAAAAGTTTAAGACATTTTCGAACCCTTTGCTTCCCAGAGGGCGTCTGGGGCCCTGGGCAGGACAAGGTTCTGCTGGCCTGGGTTTATATTGTGTTGAAGACTTGACCCCTCCAGCTGTGAGAAGCCAAACTGACAGCGGGTTGTTTTTACTGAACTTCCCAGGATTGCAAACTTGATTCAGGAGGCATTTGCACTGATTTGCGCTGAGGTCTCCAGTGACCGCGCCAAGCTTCCTCCGCGGGCAGAGTGCATGATGGGAGTGGCCAGTGGTCCTCGGAGCTGACAGCTGGTGTAAACCATCGCAGTCCTCCCCAGCTATTCCACAGGGGCCAGGGAGGCGAGGGGAACTGTGGGAGGGGTTGGTGTGTGAGAACATTTCTTCCCATCTTGCTGAAATGTGAGTCTAATGAAATGATAATGAGGTTGTGGCCTTTAAGCTCCATTGAGCTTCTTGCGCATTGTAATTTTACCCAGAGTGGGGCTAGTTTTTGAAATGATTAAAACTATCGATTCCTAGGCCTGTGTGGCTTGAATCTGAATTCATTACAGGCCCAGAGGTGAGGGATAAACACTTCTCCCTGGTTCAGCTGGGAAACGGATCCCATCTTGTCTGAGTCTCTTGCCCGCCCACCCAGCTCTCCAGCAGACCTCTGGAAACGCAACTAACTGGTATAGGAACCTCTGGCAGTGTTGGCAGACAGACAAAAAAAAGGACCCGGCATCCATAGAGGGACAAGTTATCAAAGTCCCAACTGGGAGTCCCAGACCATTTTCTGGGACCTCTCTCTCAGGTTGGAGGAGGGAAGCGCTCAGTGTGTAGTCTTGGTGATATTTTCTTACTGACATTATAAGTGAAATGTCTTTTCTGTGGAAAGAAACACAGAAACCCTGCAAAGTTTGACCCAGAAGAATCCTGGAAGGAGAAACTCCAGCCGGAAGAGTGGCTGACAATGTGGGGTGAACTTGGACCTCCTGAGCCCTATCTTTCTCAGGTTAAAATGAAGGGGTTCTCTCTCTCTGATTTTTGTTATCACCACCATTCTGGTTCCCAATAAGGTGACTCTCTTCAAGTTGAAACAGGTTGGGATCTTAAAAAATAAACTTACTTTGAAACTGGTATGGAGGTCTCTCCAAAAATTAAGAAATAGAACTAACATATGATCCAGCAATTCCACTTCTGGGTATTTATCCAGAGGAAATGAAAACATTAATTCAAAAAGATATATGCACTGTCATGTTAATAGCAGCATTATTTATAATAGCCAAGCCATAGAAACAACCCAAGCGTCCACTGTTAGATGAATGGATAAAGAAGACGTGGTCTACATGTATACAGTGGAATATTATTGAGCCAACCAAAAAAAAAAAAAAGGGCATTATGGTAAGTTAAGTCAGACAAAGAAAGATAATACTGTGTGATCTCGCACATATGTGGAATCTAAAAACAAAGATCAAAACAACAACAAAAAAACATGAACTGGACGAAGGGGATCAAAAGGTACAAATTTTCAGTTATAAAATACATAAATCATGGGATGTAATGTACAGCGTGGGATGTAATGTACATGGGATGTAATGTACAGTATAGTTAATACTGTATTGCATATTCAAAAGTTGCTGAGAGTAGACCTTAAAAGTTTTCATCACAGGAAAAAAATTGTAACTGTGAGGTGATGGATATTAACTAGATTCATCATGGTGATCATTTCACAATATATACAAATATTAAATCATTACATTGTACATCTGAAACTAATATATGTCCATTGTATCTCAATAAAAAATAATCTTAAACTATTAAACTAAATAAACTATTAAACTAAATAATATAATGGTTTAATCTAAACCATTAAAGGAGGCCAAGTGAAGTGAAGTGAAAGTCACTCAGGGGTCACTCTTTGTGACTCCATGGACTGACTATACAGTCCATGGAATTCTCCAGGTCAGAATACCGGACTGGGTAGCCTTTCCCTTCTCCTGGGGATCTTCCCAACCCAAGGATCAAACCCAGGTCTCCCACGCGGCAGGCAGATTCTTTACCACCAGGGAAGCCCCAAAGGAGGCCAGAAAGAAAATTACAGAAAATGTCAATAGTATAAGAATAGGCATGCTTCTTAAGTATGGTGTCTTCTATCAAAGTGCTGTTCTTAGCCCTGTTCTTGTCTTAAGGGCTAAAGCAATTTATATACACTTGGCCCAGCTCCCTGCCTGTGTCCATGTGGGGGCCACCATAATAACACCGGTCAAGCTGCCATCTTAATCTCCTTTCTGACAAGCCTAAGAGATCACATTTTAATGGCCCACCTGGGGCCTCCCAGGCATGGGGAGATTTGGTCTGAGGAGCAGGAGTTCTCCACCACAGTGTGGGGGTGGTATAAATGACTCAAGGACACAGTTGGGGTGCTGTCCTCCACATGGGGGCAAAGCAGCCTGGCAAAAAGTCCCCTTGACCCCATCCTCTCTCTCTTTTTTTTTAACAGCCTCATTGGGCAGTTGTGGCCATAAAATACACATCAATCATTATATTCAGACTGAAGCATCAAGGTCTGCCTTCAAGGTCACCCACACCGTAAGCATGTCCGTTTTGGAAATGGTGGGATACATTTCCAGTTTTCCTACTCATCTTTCTACAAGTAAGCATCACTATCCTGAAGCTCTCTCTATGCCAGGCGAGGGGCACGCCCTTCCTCTGGGTGTGCATCTGGGGTTCCTCCATCTTATCTTTTTCTCTGTGTGGTCCCCACTATACTGTGGACTCCTTGAAGGCAGGGTTTCATTTTATTCCCTTTTACATCTCATGGCCCAGCACTGTGTCTAGCCCAAAACATACCTGGTCAGATGATTGTTGACTGAATGAATGAGGGAAAGAATCCATGATGGGGGTCATTTGTCATTTAATTCTCAGGACAACCTTGTGAGCCAAGCAGGGCAGGAATATGAGCTCTAATTTCCGGGAAAAAAAAAAAAAAAAAACAACGGAACTCCAGGAGGGAAGGGGCTTGGTTAAGGTCACCTGACTCCTGGAGATGGCGCCAGGGCTGTGCTGCAGTCTGGTAGCTCAGAGAAGGTTGCGTTTTGCTGCCCACACCCGCTTGCTGTGGGACTTCTAAGAGACCCATTCAGTCTTTCTCCGAGAGCCTCCTACACAGGTGGTTCCCTGGGCGGTTCAGATCAAGGTTCCCTTTTATTTTCTCCCCCTGCCCCACCTCTGGCACCTGGGCTTTTGAAAGATTAGGCCTAGCAAACGAACTGCAATTATGCAGTAATAATGATTCCATTTTCTCATTTTTATTAATAAAACACATATGCAACGTGCCACTCAGAGCATTCCGTGGAGAGAAAACGAGTTTCCCCACCAGGTGAATAAAATTTCACCCAGAGGCAGGCAGTTCACAAGCCACCTTCTGGTCTGGGAGTCGTGGGCGCTGCACTTGGCAGCCCAGTGGCAGGGCCTCTGCCGCTAAGCCGGCCGCCTGCCTGAAGTTGGAGGAGACAGGGGCTGTTTCAGCTGCTCCCGGCTTGCCTTGCCGTCCCTGCTGGAATCAGCAGACCCTGACTTTTGGAGAAGCGTTCCTGCGATGTGTCAGCTGCTCTGGGAGAGCCCAGAGTGATGTATTCCAAGACCTGTCAGGAGAAAGGGTTTACGGTCAGTTAGGAACTGTAAACTCCCTCCTGAGGAATTGCCCATGGAATTTTAATACTCTGTCTCCGCCTGGGCACTTCCTGCCACTCTTGGCCCGCTCCTTGATGCATATGGAGCAGGGTTCAGGTCTGAGGGTCCCCTGGGAGGGTACACGGCTTCCCTCCATCCAAGTGTCACGGCTGGAAATGGGAGGCGAAGCGCAGACAGGACTCGGGCCTTGCCACGGCCTTGGGCCTTGGCAGGGCCCCCTGCCGTTCATTTTCCCCACTCCCTCCCCTTTCTCCGAGCAGGAGTGAGGCCCAGCACAGGCCCGAAGCAGCCAGAAGTGGAACTCTAGCCTGGCTCCTCCTTCTGCCTTTATTTAGGCAACAAACTCTGAGGGCCTCCCTCATGAGGGCCCACTATGCGCTGGGCAGGGAGCTAGGAGCTGGAGCAGTCAGGGTTCACAGTCCCCATCCCCATGACCCTCACTGCTGCTATTCAATTCTAATCACCTACAGAAAGATGAAACAGGAGAAAAGTGAGAAATAAGAGAGAAAGTTGCTGGAGGATGAGTGTAGTGAGGAATGACCCAAAGAGGAAGTGAAATAGAAAACGATGGGACCTCCCTGGTGGTCCAGTGGTTAAGAATCCACCTTCTAATTGCAGGTTATGGGGGTCTGATCCCTGGTTGGGGAACTAAGATCCCTCATGCCATGGAACAACAAAGCCCGTGCGCTGCTGGAACTACTGATCCTGCCTGCTTTACAGACTGTGCTGCATAACCAGAAAAGCCCCCGCACACCACTGTGAAGACCCAGCACAGCAAAAAACAAACAAACAAACAAAAAAAACACCCAATAGACTGTCAAAAATTTTTTTTAAAAAAGAAAACCATGAATGGTTTGGGAAGCCCAAATCAGCCCCTTCCTACAAAATGGCTCAATCTTCCACGTCTCTCTGCGAGGAAACTCATCTTCAAAATTTATGCTGATAGCTTCACTTTTGAGTATCAGAAACATCGCCTGCCCCCCCACCCCCATATCTAACTATCTTTACCTGGAGGTTGCAGAGGCAACTCATCCATGACCAAACTCACTATCTACCATCAGCTGTATAAATTACACTCTCCGATTTCCTTTTCCTTCTCCTTCTCTGCTGAACAGTCTTAGGCTAGTCCTCCTGTGTGGTTTATGTCAGTGTCCCCAGAGCCCCGTTCAGCCCACGGTACGTGGTAGGCATCCAGGAATATTTGTTGAAAAACAACCAGTCCTTCTTCATAGAAAAGTCAGCTTCTATAGGATCTATTTTCCTAGTTTTCCCTTGTAACTCTTCTTATCTCTTTCTCTTCAAGGAGTGACCATCCTGTAGCTACAACTCTCAAGACTGTTGCTTTAGCAAAACCCAAATGGAACTGGGGAGATTTCTTCATCCCACAGGGAACTCTTTGACCATTGGGGTGGGGTTGGGGGGTTGGAAGGGGGTTGTCAGGACTTGCCTTTGTATCCTAAATCTTCCAGCCCAGGGCTGGATTTGCATATGTTAATATGGAGCACTGGAGCCGGTTAATGAGAAGCAGTGGGCCATGTGGGTGAGCGGAATTCCTCAGAGTATTTTTTTCAGATGTCTTAATTCACTCTCTTTGTTGTATTTCGGCAGATCCAGGTGTTTGGACTGAGTTGGTCCTGGTCCCTGCTCCCCTCCCCCAAATCTCTGAAACCACAGATTTTTCTAGATGCCAGACTCAGCCTTTTGTCCAAAGGGTGATGTAGGGGTATAGCATTCTGCCCACCTGGAAACAGCCCCAAGGAGCTGGCCTGAGGGAGCCGGCCATGGGCTGGAGAGCCCCAGGCCGAGGGCTGGCGGGTGGGGGTGCTCCTGAGGGGGGGAGAGGATAGAATTCCTGAGACAAGATCCCTCTATGGAGACAGCCCGCTGGGCTTCCAGCCCTCCATCTGGGTTCCACTAAAAACACATTTTGCGTGTTTCTGTTGTTCTTAAGTCTGGGTTTATTTCAAGGGGAAAATTATAAAGAAACATCTCTGCCTTTATTTCAACAGCAGCTTGTGCTTGGGTAGATTTTCATCTGTCTGGCCTGTCCTGCCTGGAGGTGAAGGGAGGGGGTGAAGGTGGTGTCACAGAGAGCAGAGGCCCCAGGAGACTGAAGCCCCAGGCTCTGCTAGCTGCCAGTGTCCCAGACCACCGGGTCTGTCACAGCTCACCTTCTCGGCTGGAAGGTTTGAGAATGAGAGGTGGGGGCTGAGGGATGCACAGGGCAAGCAGAGATTGGCTCAGGCTGCCCACCTGGGAAAACTCCACAGGCGGAAAGACAAGTGACAGTGTCCCCACAGGCATTTGAAACCCTTCCCCTGTGAGCCCAGGGCAGCATTCAGTACGTGACCACTGCGGTGAGTCTGGGTTCCATCCTGATAGGAAGTCAGATGTAGCAGAGGCTCATCCTGACGATTCAGGTTCTGACCCAGACCGAGAATCTGCAAGGTTACCTGGAGCCCTTGAACCTGAATCAACCCTCACCTCAGAGACACAGAGAATGAAGGTCAGAGCTAGAGAGGCCCTCAGCTACCTAGCCCAGCGTTGCCATTTCACAGGTGAGGAAACCAAGGCCCAGTGGGGAGAAGCTACTTGCTGAGGCCCCTTGGTGGACCAGATGCGCATCCCAGATCTCGGAGCTATGAGGGTGGGTGGGTGGCCAAATCTCCATGGGGCGGCCAAGAGCTCTCATAAACACACCATTCAGGGATTAGCAAGAGCACATGCACACAGCACATACACCGGCCCTTGGACCCTGTCAGCAGTACCTGCTCCCCTAGGACAGCTGGATTCCTCCAGGGTTGTCTTGGACACTCAGGCTCTGGCAGACACAGGGACTCTGAACACCATGGTAGATATAGACTTGTCTTTGTACGGAGCCGCTGTCAGATGAAGAGAGAATCTGCAGCCCGGGCGCTAGGCCCTGGCCTTTACCCATCAGAGAGCAGTTCTTAACAGAGGTCTCTCTCTTCCTCTGAGAAGGGCCTCAGCAAGGACTCAAGCTGACCTGCTTGGGAAGGCTTTGATTGCCCCCTGGTGGCTATATCTGGCATCTTCAGCCCCCGCTTTCCAGGCCCTTTTCATTCAGCAAATTTGTACTGAGCCCCGCTGCTGTGGGCCAGGAAACCCAGTGATCAGTAGACTGTAGGAGATTGACATGCAAAGGGAGAATTATAACACCGCTTGATTAGTGCTATTAGGAAAGGGTAGGGCACAAAGGAAGTTTAGGCAAGGAGCCTGAGAAAGACTCTTTAAGGGGTATGGGCTGACATGCTTCCTGGGCTATGCATAAGCACTCAGTTATTAAGGTTCATTTATTTAGAGTTTGTAGTTTACTGAAAGATCGCATTTGCATTTTTTAGTTTATCCTACTGACAGTCCCATGAGGTATGTATGATAGTCCTTGTTCCACAGATGAAGACACTGAGGCTCAGACGCTCAGTGATTTGCTCCAAGTTACAGTCTTGTAATTGACTCAGTTAGTATGGTTTCCAAACTACTTCATCTGGACCAGACATCCAGGGGGAGGTGGGCATACCAGGGAAGGGCTGCCAGTGGGGACTGGTAGCCACCTCTGCCACCAAGGTGTTGGTAAGGTGGAGGTTAGAACACCTCTCTCCCACCCTCAGTAAGCAGACTTCTGTTCATCCAGAGCTTCACAGTGAGGCCTGGTGGGCCTCATGGGACCAACACAAACTGGAGAGTTCTGGGCTCGGTGATGATATCCCATTCTCATCACACTCTGGGAAGTGAGGGACACAAGGGATGTTTCATTCCTCTTTGCTGCCCCCATGCACGTAGTTAGCCTCGAGCTCAGGAGCACAGGGTGAGCACTAAATGTCCCTCTGAATGAGATCCTTGGAGCCACAGCAAGGTGGGCCCGCCTTGGGGTGGGGAGCACAACTCCAGGAGGAACCTTGTCTTTCATGCCCACGCACAAGCTGGAGCTCCCAGGTCCTCATTAAAGAAGAGTGCAAAAGGCAGTGCAGTTTCTAGAAACAGGCAGTGACAGTGACCAGCAGCCGCAGGGCACAGCCCAGGCAGTACTAACTGGGAGGCCAGCCACCACTGTCCGCCCTGGAGAGAGAGACCTGGCGTTCTTGACCAAGGGGCGGTGCGGGTCCATTTAGGCCCTGCTCATCCTCCTGTTGGAGAAGGCAGTGGCACCCTACTCCAGTACTCTTGCCTGGAAAATCCCATGAACGGAGGTGCCTGGTGNCGGAGGAGCCTGGTGGGCTGCAGTCCATGGGGTCGCCAAGAGTCGGGACGCGACTGAGCCGACTTCACTTTCACTTTTCACTTGCATGCATTGGAGAAGGCAATGGCACCCCACTCCAGTCCTCTTTCTTGGAAAATCCCATGGACGGAGGAGCCTGGTGGGCTGCAGTCCATGGGGTCGCTAAGAGTCGGACACGACTGAGCGACTTCATTTTCACTTTTCACTTTCATTCATTGGAGAAGGAAATGGCAACCCACTCCGGTACTCTTGCCTGGAGAATCCCAGGGACAGGGGGAGCCTGGTGGGCTGCCGTCTATGGGGTCACACAGAGTTGGACATGACTGATGAGACTTAGCAGCAGCAGCAGCATCCTCCTGTGCGTGTGTGCTCAGTTGCTGCCAAGTCAGTCCTGGCTCTTTGTGACCCCATGGACTGTGGCCCATCAGGCCCCTCTGCCCATGGGATTTTCCAGACAAGCATACTGGAGCGGGTTGCCATTTCCTTCTCCATTATCCTCCTGACCCAGGACTAGTTCATCACGAGGTCCTGCTGACTCCCTTCCCAGACTGTCTCAGCAACTCCACTGCTACCCCAGGATCTAGGTCTCATCATTTCTGCTTAGAATGTGGTTTGTCTCCTAGCTGTTCTCCCTCTCCCTTCTCCCCGCAGCTTCCCTCACAGGCAGGACCAGTGCCTCAATCACACCTGCTGGGCTCCCTTAGGGTGAGCCTCAGGAGTACAGACATCTCACAAGAGTGGGGGGCCCTCTGGGAAGGGGCTGGGCTGAAGAGAGCCTCGGTGTGGTAAAGCATAGAGGTGGGCTTGAGTGTGAGGGGCCATGTGCAGAGGTCTGCTGCACCTATGGGGCAGGCTACTGGGTGTGTCAACATCCAGATGAGAGACAATGGGAAGACTCTGCTGGGGCTCAGGGTGACTTGTACCTTCCCCAGGATTCTAGGCCTGTGTGTTTCCTGCTGCTGCTGCTGCTGCTGCTGCTGCTGCTGCTGCTGCTGCTGCTAAGTCGCTTCAGTAGTGTCCGACTCTGTGCAACCCCATAGACAGCAGCCCACCAGGCTCCCATCCCTGGGATTCTCCAGGCAAGAACACTGGAGTGGGTTGCCATTTCCTTGTCCAGTGCATGAAAGTGAAAAGTGAAAGTGAAGTCGCTCAGTCGTGTCCGACTCTTCATGACCCATGGACTGCAGCCTATCAGGCTCCTCCATCCATGGGATTTTCCAGGCAAGAGTACTGGAGTGGGTTGCCATTGCCTTCTCCAATGTGTTTCCTAATGAGTTCTAAAATGGAGCTCCTAGGAAGCAGTGTGTTGCAAGGACAGGACTCAGTGAAGAAGGTCCTTCAGACCAAAGACACTGACAAGGGGTGGAGGATTTAAATTTAATGAAGCTTCTCTGATAGCCTATCACCAACCCAACATTACAACAGCTATTCTGTCATATTTAATGCCATTTAATCTTCACCATAGTCCTATAAGGAGCTTCCCTGGTGGCTCAAAGGTTAAAGTGTCTGCCTGCAATGCAGGAGACCAGGGTTCGATCCCTGGGTTTGGAAGATCCCCTGGAGAAGGAAATGGCAACCCACTCCAGTATTCTTGCCTGGAGAATCCCATAGACAGAGGAGCCTGGTGGGCTAAACTCAGAGAATTTCAGTAACTGGCCCAAGGTCACAAAGCTGGAGAGTAACAGCACCAAGATTCAAACCCAGGCCCCTCCTAATTCCAATGTGATTTGTTACAAGAACATCTGTAGACCTTGCTAATTTCTGGACATGATGTGCAGACTTTCATGAAGGAGTCAGATATTTGGGAAGACAAATGTTCAAGGGAGGGGGCACCAGGTATTTTTAGGTAAGCAGATCGCCCCTGCCACAGAGTCTGAGCTCCCTGCCAGCTCAGTCTTATCCCAGGACACATATTGTCTGCTGTGCATTTGGTCTTGTCAGTGCTCTACAGAACTGCATTTTCAAGGACTCCATCACTCCCTAAGCATACAAATGTCTCTCCTCATTTTTCCTGTTAAGCAGATTCAAAGAATGAACTAAGAATCTTGGCCACCATTAATTTCACAGCCTACAATTATTTGCATCCCCCCCATTTTTTTTTTTTTTTTACTTGAGTCATTTTAAAAAGCCCTTATGATTCTTTTAATCCCTTTTAGTAGAGCAATTCCATTCTTTTCTCTCTTAACCTCCTCTCTCCTGAATGTCCCCTACCCTACCCCCACCATGGAAAGCTTTAAATAATGCAGCAAATTCTTGTTTCATTTCCTTTTCTCTGTTTCCAGATGGATTTTTCTCCCCAGAACATCCCTGGGAATCATTTCTGTCAGATGCTTCACTAGATGTCCCTTGGTCTTTAAGCTCATCTTTCCCCTCCTCCCACCCTGAAATTGCAATTTGCTATTTTAATTATAGTTTCTCTTGCCACACTTGAGGCTTTTTTTTTGTCCTTTTGCAGTCCTCTACCTTTCTTAGATTTTAATCCTTTCTTCTAGTGCAGAGAATTCATGAAGATTTCTGGATTCCTCCAGTTTCCTTCCTTGCTGGTAAATAATTCTTAGTCTGTGTATGATTCTCATTGTTCGGATGCTGAATTAAGTTGCTGAGCAATGAAGCCAGGGTGCCCCATGTGAACTAGTGGCCCCGTCCAAGCACAGACTGAATCACCACCCTGGAGATGATGTGTCCCTTGGTCAGTCTGGTGGCTGCAGTCCTGGGACTGACTGTCTCCTTGACCCTAGAAAGGCAGCCCTAGGGCCACTGGCCACATGCCTCTGTCTCTCTGGCCAGCTGGTGAGAGCTCCTAGGACTCTCTGAATTGGGTTCTATGTTGCTCCTTGCAGGCTGGGCTGGTCTTAACCAAAGACAATCTGGGTTACCAGCAGCTGTTTCCCAGGTGCCTGCTGCATCCGTGGGCTGAGGCTGCAGCTGGACCTGCATCTGGGCAGGGAGTGAACAGGGAAGTAACCCACATGACGAGGAAGCTGACCAGGCCTCTACGTGAGGGAAGGACTGGACGGCAGTTCTCCAGTGCATTCCAGGCATAGAGGCTGAGCTACTCACCACAGAGAGGAACTACTTGAAAGCTGCCACCCATCCTGTTTGGGCTCACAAACCTGTCCCTGTTCTGTCCTTCAGACAGGTATGTAGGTTAGGACCAGTGAAGGTCATTTACTCTGGGTGTGTGTTGTATAAACTTCAGCTTTGAGCCTGGCTCAGTCAGAAACATGGGATCCTCCAGGGTGACCTAGGAGTCCTGGAGAAAGGGGTGATACACCAATAGCTCTGTAACCTGGATGGGGCGCATTAGCACCTGAGCCTCAGGGCTGATGCGATACAACCTCCATGAAGGGCCAGTAATGGGCCACACTGATATTATTACACAGGCGAGGACATGCAAGGGACATCATTTTCCCAGACATTCATTGCTTATCTCCTTCTGTAAGGGATCTGAGATAAGAGACCCAGTTGGAAAGTGGAGAAAGAGAAAATGCTGTGGAGATCCTGAAGTATTAGGTAAGGTCTGAGGTTGTCTCCAGTGGGAGTGAAGGAAGTGGATGGGAGGGTGGTCCTGTGGAGCCAGGTGAGCAGGCAGAGGGAATACAGAGGCAGATCCTGAGAGTCCTGGAGCAAGCTCACTGGGGGATGAGAAAGGAGCAGACGGGCTGTGCGTTCCTTGTGAGCTTGCCTCCCTGTCCTGGAGGGACATCTGGAAAACCAAATAAGATGGCAGAAAATGAGGCCAAATAAATGGTTCCAAAGTTGGGGTCACACCTATTTTGTGAATAGTCCTGATACCTACTAGGTGTGCTGTGTAAATTGTGCTTTTCTATGCAAAAGATTTACTTGTGAATTGGCCTTTTATGCTTCCTTGAATAGTTCAAGGGCGGTACAATGTCAAAGAGTGGCTTGGAGAGGTTTATTTTGCTCTTTTCCTCTTTGTTAGACAGTCCTCCAAAAAGCACTAAATACAAATAACATTTTTTAAAACATGGGCGGTCGTTGTAAATCAACTTATGTTGATTACATAAGTTGTAATCAACATAAAGTGTGATTACGTTGTAAAGTGTAAAGTGTGTATGTAAAGTGTGAATCCAAGCCTCACAAGAGAAGTTGCTATTTTCATTGATCTGTAAAGAATCAGCTGAATGCCCACTACACCTTGGAGACAGGTCCTCAGATCTTGATTCCAAGCTGATTGCAGTTTCTGGGTCTCTCCAGGCAGAGCCTACAGTTCCCACTACAGGGGTGCTCAGTGGGGTACTGGTTTGAGGCTGGCTGGAAACAGAAGCTCAGAGTAGTCTGGAGCTGGGAGTGATGAGTTTGTGAGCCAGTAGGGACTTGGGGCTGGCTGGATCCAGGGGGTGCACGGCTTCTGGGGAGGAAGGCAGGTCAAAGTGGAGGTGTGAGGGAAGTCCTTGGCAGTCCAGTGATTAGGACTTCAAGCTTCCACTGCCAGGGACCTGGGTTTGATCCCTCATAGGGGAACTAAGAACCCACAAGTTGTGTGGTGTGGCAAAACAAACAAACAAAAAACAAAGATGGAGGTGGGAGAGAGTCTGGTTGTTCAGAGAGATGTAGGGGTCGGTTTGTTGAAAGGGTGGGTATCTGGGAAGGAGAAGAGGAAATGAGGTTGGAGAAATGATGGTGCCACACCCTTGAGTGCTGGATGAAGGAGGTAGGTCTGCATCCTTGAGCAGGACTCTCCGCTGAATGCTTCCAAGCCCAGAAAAGCTGGGTGAAAATTGGATTTTAGGAACGTTGGTCAGATACAGGATAAATGGGAGGGTGGGGGCCAGCCAAGGAGGTCAGGAGGGAGAGGCTGTGACTCTGAGTCCAGCATGAGAAGCAAGGGTCTGGACCAGTGTGTATGGCTTAGAGATGAAAGGATACATAAGAAGTAGAATGGAAAGGACATGATGGTGGGGGANAGCTCATCTTTCCCCTCCTCCCACCCTGAAATTGCAATTTGCTATTTTAATTATAGTTTCTCTTGCCACACTTGAGGCTTTTTTTTTGTCCTTTTGCAGTCCTCTACCTTTCTTAGATTTTAATCCTTTCTTCTAGTGCAGAGAATTCATGAAGATTTCTGGATTCCTCCAGTTTCCTTCCTTGCTGGTAAATAATTCTTTTTAGTCTGTGTATGATTCTCATTGTTCGGATGCTGAATTAAGTTGCTGAGCAATGAAGCCAGGGTGCCCCATGTGAACTAGTGGCCCCGTCCAAGCACAGACTGAATCACCACCCTGGAGATGATGTGTCCCTTGGTCAGTCTGGTGGCTGCAGTCCTGGGACTGACTGTCTCCTTGACCCTAGAAAGGCAGCCCTAGGGCCACTGGCCACATGCCTCTGTCTCTCTGGCCAGCTGGTGAGAGCTCCTAGGACTCTCTGAATTGGGTTCTATGTTGCTCCTTGCAGGCTGGGCTGGTCTTAACCAAAGACAATCTGGGTTACCAGCAGCTGTTTCCCAGGTGCCTGCTGCATCCGTGGGCTGAGGCTGCAGCTGGACCTGCATCTGGGCAGGGAGTGAACAGGGAAGTAACCCACATGACGAGGAAGCTGACCAGGCCTCTACGTGAGGGGAGGACTGGACGGCAGTTCTCCAGTGCATTCCAGGCATAGAGGCTGAGCTACTCACCACAGAGAGGAACTACTTGAAAGCTGCCACCCATCCTGTTTGGGCTCACAAACCTGTCCCTGTTCTGTCCTTCAGACAGGTATGTAGGTTAGGACCAGTGAAGGTCATTTACTCTGGGTGTGTGTTGTATAAACTTCAGCTTTGAGCCTGGCTCAGTCAGAAACATGGGATCCTCCAGGGTGACCTAGAAGTCCTGGAGAAAGGGGTGATACACCAATAGCTCTGTAACCTGGATGGGGCGCATTAGCACCTGAGCCTCAGGGCTGATGCGATACAACCTCCATGAAGGGCCAGTAATGGGCCACACTGATATTATTACACAGGCGAGGACATGCAAGGGACATCATTTTCCTAGACATTCATTGCTTGTCTCCTTCTGTAAGGGATCTGAGATAAGAGACCCAGTTGGAAAGTGGAGAAAGAGAAAATGCTGTGGAGATCCTGAAGTATTAGGTAAGGTCTGAGGTTGTCTCCAGTGGGAGTGAAGGAAGTGGATGGGAGGGTGGTCCTGTGGAGCCAGGTGAGCAGGCAGAGGGAATACAGAGGCAGATCCTGAGAGTCCTGGAGCAGGCTCACTGGGGGATGAGAAAGGAGCAGACGGGCTGTGCGTTCCTTGTGAGCTTGCCTCCCTGTCCTGGAGGGACATCTGGAAAACCAAATAAGATGGCAGAAAATGAGGCCAAATAAATGGTTCCAAAGTTGGGGTCACACCTATTTTGTGAATAGTCCTGATACCTACTAGGTGTGCTGTGTAAATTGTGCTTTTCTATGCAAAAGATTTACTTGTGAATTGGCCTTTTATGCTTCCTTGAATAGTTCAAGGGCGGTACAATGTCAAAGAGTGGCTTGGAGAGGTTTATTTTGCTCTTTTCCTCTTTGTTAGACAGTCCTCCAAAAAGCACTAAATACAAATAACATTTTTTAAAACATGGGCGGTCGTTGTAAATCAACTTATGTTGATTACATAAGTTGTAATCAACATAAAGTGTGATTACGTTGTAAAGTGTAAAGTGTGTATGTAAAGTGTGAATCCAAGCCTCACAAGAGAAGTTGCTATTTTCATTGATCTGTAAAGAATCAGCTGAATGCCCACTACACCTTGGAGACAGGTCCTCAGATCTTGATTCCAAGCTGATTGCAGTTTCTGGGTCTCTCCAGGCAGAGCCTACAGTTCCCACTACAGGGGTGCTCAGTGGGGTACTGGTTTGAGGCTGGCTGGAAACAGAAGCTCAGAGTAGTCTGGAGCTGGGAGTGATGAGTTTGTGAGCCAGTAGGGACTTGGGGCTGGCTGGATCCAGGGGGTGCATGGCTTCTGGGGAGGAAGGCAGGTCAAAGTGGAGGTGTGAGGGAAGTCCTTGGCAGTCCAGTGATTAGGACTTCAAGCTTCCACTGCCAGGGACCTGGGTTTGATCCCTCATAGGGGAACTAAGAACCCACAAGTTGTGTGGTGTGGCAAAACAAACAAAAAACAAAGATGGAGGTGGGAGAGAGTCTGGTTGTTCAGAGAGACGTAGGGGTCGGTTTGTTGAAAGGGTGGGTATCTGGGAAGGAGAAGAGGAAATGAGGTTGGAGAAATGATGGTGCCACACCCTTGAGTGCTGGATGAAGGAGGCAGGTCTGCATCCTTGAGCAGGACTCTCCACTGAATGCTTCCAAGCCCAGAAAAGCTGGGTGAAAATTGGATTTTAGAAATGTTGGTCAGATACAGGATAAATGGGAGGGTGGGGGCCAGCCAAGGAGGTCAGGAGGGAGAGGCTGTGACTCTGAGTCCAGCATGAGAAGCAAGGGTCTGGACCAGTGTGTATGGCTTAGAGATGAAAGGATACATAAGAAGTAGAATGGAAAGGACATGATGGTGGGGGGTGGGGGAGACAGCCCAAGTGGAAGGACTTGAAAGGAGGAGAAAAATGCCCCAGAAGTAGGCAACACGGGTACTTTCTATTCCCAGATGAATTCTCTGGAGAGGACTGGTTAATCAGGCTAGTTACTGCTGTCCAGCCCTCGCTAACGTGGACACTAGAGCAGCAGAGAGAGTTCCCACAACTCCCCCCTTCCCCGAAACGGCGGGTCGAGACAGGTAGGGGTTAATGTGGTCTGCAAATAAACCGCAGGTTAATCCTCAACAGTGCTTAATGCAGGGTAAAATGTGATAAATTATTCACATCGTACAGGGTAATAAGCAGGTTGAATTGGTGGCACCAGGCCTCTTGAGCTGTATTTTACACTCAGGCCCTCCTCTTATTCCTCTTATTTAATCATTTTCAGAACACCTGACTTAAATAGATGTTTCAGGTCTCATTTTTTTTCCCTGCAAAAATAAATTAGATCATACATTCATCTCATGACATCCTGACATTTACCATATTCTTACATTAAAATAAAGATGATTAGGAAGAAAGGAGCTCAGTAATTAGGCACAGGAGGAAGCTGGAACACACACTTCCAAAGGCTACCCCTTCTGGCCTTCGTGGAAGAAGAAGGTCTCTTCTGCAGAGCGGCTTCAGAAAGCTCATTTGCATAGGAGATGCTCCCAATTGATGGTTCATCTGAGGGAAGGAACACTGTTTCTTTCCAGCTGACAGGGATTCTCTCTCCTGTGGAGCAGGGTGTCTGGGCAGAGGTTCTCACAGGCCTCCGGGGTATCTGTAAAATGTATTATCATGAATAGGCCTTTTGTAGCCAAGAACCTCCCATGAGTGGGCAGCCGTTCAGTGGCTCCCATCCACGGCAGCTAATTGCCCTGAACAATGGGGGATTTGCTTTGCCTTCCTCAGGCAGTCTCCCCCAAAGAGCACAAAGACCTCCGTGAGGAGGGGTTTCTTGGGGAGGGAACATGTCCCTGGTAGTTCTGCTGTCGGTGGAACTTAAAGCCGGTGCAGCAGCGCTGGAAACCACAGAAAGGATGGCAAACTAAGGCATCGATGAGAGACAGGAAGAGAGCGCAGGAAGAAGCGCAGGTGGAGCTAGTGGTGGTGGATGAAAGAATCAAGCCCAAGGAAAGAAGTGGCTCCTGGGGCAAGGCAAGCCGAGGTGGATGGTAAGGTGGGCAGGGAGCAGTCAGGGCTGCGGGTGAGGTTTTGGGAGAAAGAATTAGGGCTCTCAGAGAAAGAAAAAGAAGGGACTTCCCTGCTGGTCCAGTGGCTCAGACTCCACGCTCCCTAGGCAGGGGACCTGGGTTTGATCCCCAGTCAGGGAACTATATCCCACATCCCACATGCTGCAACTAAGTCATGGTGTAGCCAAATTAAAAATATGTATATATATGTTAAAAGCATACAGTTAAAAGAAAAAGGAGTCAGAAAGAAGGGACGTGGGAAGAGGTTAACCAGAGAAGGAGCTCCAGGAAGAGTATGGGAGGCAGCCCGTGTCCCCAGCTGTTCTGATGAGCCCAGCTAAGGGTAGTTTAACTGAGCTGTCATCTCTCCTTACCCCAAATCTGCTTCCTTCTGTATAAAGCAGGACACGCATGCACACACACATATGTGCATTTTCCGATTTCTTTATTGCATTACTGTCCATAAAGTACTTGGCAAACTCAAGCTGCTCGCTTCCTCCCCACCCCTGGGTTGTTGTGGGTATGCTCCTCTCCTCCATATCAACAGCCAGGCCAGGGAGGATGTTTTTGATGTTTAATTAGAAATACCAGACAGATGGGGACTAATAGGGTTTGCAGATGCTTCCAAAGTGGTGGGTTCTTTGTGTCCCAACCGTGGGTTTTGGGTGCCCTGCGCAGCCCATTCAGCATGTCCAGTGAGATGTGACAGTGGCCCTGACCAGGACAACTTCTGAGAGAGGGGCTGGCATGGATGGGAGTGGCTGGGCCACAGCCTTGCTAGCTTCTCTTACAATGGGAAGAATAGTCAGCAAATGTTTAGAAGTAAGTGTCTTAATGGATATTCAGCAATGAGGATGGAAAGTCCAGATTTGGTTGCAGAAGGCAGTGGTTCATGTGAACTGCATCACAGAAGAAATCAGAGAGGGATGAGGTGGGGTGGAGAGAGGGGCAGGGGAGGCACCCCACATTTGCCAGTGGGTGTGAAAACCTGAAAACACTCCAACCTTTACCATCGAGGCAAGAGGCACCTGATTGATGTTCAGTGATAGAGTGGACCACAAGGGTGAGAATGACTGAAGGAAGTCTTTGGGGGAGCTGGCAGACAAGCCTGGAGCTAAGGGAACATCAAGCTGCAGGGGTGTCTGTGTGCTGTCTGGTAGGACCCCCTCCACCCCCAACCCAACAGTCCTGCTTCCAGCTTCCTAAGCAGGTTCATCTGAGCGCTCCTGTTAGTGCTACTTAGCAATAGATGATGAGCCGGGATGTCAGCACCAGGGTCTGGAATGTTGCCTGTCCACCATCAGTATGGAAGGGAGGATCCCTGTCCAGGCTCCCCTGGGCAAGACAATGCTGAGGACGGCCAGTGGTGGTGTGGAAGCTGGAGATGGGGCATTGGTCATGAGGACAGAAGGGCTACTGGGCACCTTGAAATATCGACTGCCCCAGAGCCTCGAACTAGAATAAAAGTTTATAGCATTCCCTTGAGGTTCAGCCCTTCTGAATGTCTTACTTAAGGTTTGTCTTTATTTCCTTCAGTCACTTGAATAGAACCAGTATTTACTGAGCCCACATTTAAAGACTGGCCCTTAAACAGCCCCCCAGTCCAGTAAGTCCAGTTTGAGGGACAGACAGGTAGACCAGTCATTTCATACTAAGTGCACGACAGATGTTTGAACAAGGTGCCGAAGTGGCATCAAAGAGGGAAGAGGTGATTTGAGTATTAAACAGTTAAAAACCAGCAAACATTTATTAAATGTTTACCACATTCCAGACACACTGCTAGGGCCTTCCATCAATTAATTCCCTTAGTGATTAGAAAAACCCAGTGAGGTACGCTCTGTTATTATTCTCATTTTACAGAAGAGGAAACAGGCAAGGAGGGTTTTTTAAAAATGATCTAAATTTACATAACTAGTAAGCAAGAAAGCAGGATTTGATGCTACCATATTCAAGTGACTTTCTCAGTAGATGAAAGAGACGCTTGCCTGGAGAGAAAGTGGAGGAGAGCATTGCGAGCAGAGAGGAATGCAGTGAGGTCACGTGACATGTCCTGGGCGTGATGAGTAGCTCAGTTTCATAGAAGCAAAAAGTATAAGAGCAAGATGGAGTGGACTAGGGACTTCCCCGGCAATTCAGTGGTTAAGGCTTCACCTTCCAGTGCAGGGGTTGTGGGTTCTATCCCTGGTTGGGGAGCTAAAATTCCACATCTCGTGGCCAAAAAAACAAAACAGAAAACAGAAGAAATACTGTAACAAACTCAGTAAAGACTTTAAAAATGGTCCACATAAAAAAAAAATCTTTTAAAAAAAGCAGTGGACTGTGAGGTTGGAGGGGCCAGACCATGTGGGGTCTGAGAGCTTAAACAGCACCCTCTTGTCACGAGGTACCCTTGAAGGGTATTCAGAGGGAGTCCCAGAGTTGGATATACTTTTAAGAAAGACGGCTCTGGCTGCAGGATGAGCTGGGGTGATGGCAGTGGGGAAAGGGTTGGGGGGCTGTTGTGAACAAGTGAGATGATGAAGAACTGAACAGTGAAAGAGGGGGTATCTTTCTGAAATGATTTTTAGAAGGTTGATTGCATGTGGTGGCTAAAGGGGAGATAGGAAGGGTGCATTCCGGGTTTCTGGCCTGGAAACTGCCATGGCTACCAGTTGAGGTAGGAAGAGCAGGTTTATGGGAGGGTGAAGATAGGGAACCAAATGAATTCAATTTTGTTCACGCTGCTTTGGGGGCACCTGAGGGACTTTCAGATGCATAGAGAGCAGTGGGCAATTGGATCCAAGGATCTAGATGGGTGCTGGCCACCGTTCCATCTTCTCTGTCCCATCCTGCAGACAGTTCCTCCCTGGGAGCAAATGACAGGAAGCATGAGACAATGGAATCTGGAGTTGGCAAGGCTGAGTGTGATTAATGCAGAAGAAACGAAGTCAGTGTTGGATGCCAGTACACCCAGACTCTGTTAGACACAGCAGAAAGTGATCAAAGGTGGTAATGGATGCTCAGAATATTCACTCCACTAGACAGGGGGAATCCTTAAGTGGTTTGAAAAGGGAGTTCGATAAAGGCTTGAGTGTCTTTTGTTTTTAGCGTGAACTTTTATTCAATACAATGAAATTTGTTGAACAGTCATCATAGTCACTGAGTCAACATTTATTAAACACCTACTGTGTGTCATGCACCTTTACACGAGCTAGGGATATAGCAATGAAGAAAACAGACAAAAATCCTTGCCTTCTGGAGCTTCCCTTCTGATGAGGGAGGGTAGGAAGACAAATGATCAAAAAGAAATGAAATACGTAATATTTGGGTTATCAACTAACTTACAGAGCTACTATGTTGTACTGTGCTCAGTTTCGTCTGACTCTTTGTGACTGTGAACTGTAGCCCATCAGGCCTCTCTGTCCATGGAGTTTCCCAGGCAAGAATACTGGAATGAGTTGCCATTTCCTTCCTACTCCAGGGGATCCTCCTGACCCAGGGTTCAGACCCTAGTCTCTTGATTCTCCTGCATTGGCAGGCAGGTTCTTTACCACTATACCACCTGAGCGTGTGTGTGCACATTACTCGCTCAGTCATGTGCAACTCTTTGCAACCCCATGGACTGTAGCCTGCTAGGTTCCTCTGTCCATAGAATTCTTCAGGCAAGAATACTGGAGTGGGATCGTCCCAATCCAGGGATCGAACCTAGGTCTCCTGCCTTTCAGGTAGATTCTTTACCATCTGAGCCACCAGGAAGCACCTGAGCATCTTCACAGAAATTAGGGGAGGGCCACTCCTCTGGGCTGAGGCCAGCCAGTGGCTAGTCACAGAGCTTGGCAAGCAGAGCCTGGGTCTGATCTTGCTTCTTTGGCCAGGCGTCCAACCCATTCAACTTTCATGGCAGCCCTAGCAAGAATGCCAATTGAATGATGGAGACAAAATAAGGGAGGCAGGTGGTAAAGGGAAAGGGGTGTTACAATTAAAAACATAAGAAAGCCTCAGCAAAGAAAATGATGCTTGAACAAAGACTCAAAGGGGGTAAGTAAGCAAGCTGTGCAGCTCTCTGGGGGTAACGCATCCCTAGGCAGAGGGGACGGGCAGTGCAAAGGCTTGAGACAAGATCCTGCCTGGCATCTCTGAGGAGCAGCCAGGGGGCCAGTGTATGCAGAGGTGGCTGGAGCAGGGAGCACAGGGGAGAAAGGGGTAGGAGATGGATCAGAAAGGCAGCTGGGGGCCAGACACTGGAAGGACTTTGGCTTTCGCTCTGAGTGACAGGGGAAGCCTTTGAAGGATTTTGAGCAGGGGAGGGACATGACTTGACTTACTTTTTAATGAGCTCCATCTGGCTTGAAAATACAGTTCAGAAGGGAAGAATGGAAGCAGGGGAGTGTTGAGGAAGCTACCACAGTGACCAAGATGGGGGTGATGGCAGTTCTGACAAGGGAGTCAGCGGAGGAGGTGAGAAGTGGTCAGATGCCAGATATGGTTTATGAAGCCAACAGAATTTGCAGATGGATCAGATACGGGGTGGGAGCACACAGTGACCTGAGCCATGGAAAAATAGATTGCCATTTGCTGAGAAAGAGAAGGCTTCAGGAGGCAACACTGGTTGGGCACAATGTCAACATTTTAATTTGAGCACTCATGGGAATGTGCAAAACCACCCTCCCCTGTAATAGGCCCTGACCCTTGCAATGACCCCAAATTACAGAGGACAAAACCCAGAGCCAGAATAACTTGTTTGAATCTTGCCCTGCTAATAAGTGACAGAACTAGGATTCAGACAGATCTGTGTGACTCCAAAACCCAGGTTTTTTGCCCCATACCACGTGATCTCAGAGAATTCCTTCCTCTCTGATGACCAGAAAGAAACTACTCCATGAGCTACCTGGGAGCTGAGCCTGTGCCTCCTCTATCTCTGTATTCCCAGAGTCTGGATTTGGTTGAAGAAACTAGTCAACAACACTGCTCCTCTCAACGGGAGTCATGCAGCTAGAAACACCAGCTTTTCTTTGACAAGCTTGCGGTGGAAGATGAGGCTTGATGGGTGTCCACAGGGAGCTTCTTGATGTTGGCCCCCACCCTGCAGAGCTTGGTTGCTACTGCGGGCCACATCATAGACCCTTCCCCTGGAGGCAGTGTCCTGCGGGCAGACCTTCTCTGAGAGAGAGGGAGGGAGAGGAAGGGGGTGGGCTTGGCATGCTCTGGTCTTTCTCTTAAACTTGCTGTTAGGTAAACCATTCCTTTCACAGGAGCATGGAGATGAAGGTCTCAGGTTTGACCCCCACCCCAAACCTGGCATGTGATGCCACAGCTGCTCAGAAAGTGTTTGGGAAAAAGAGTAATTTTTTACGGCTAAAATACAAGCAAGTACTCACTACCTTTCAAAGACTAGAGAAGGCACTTTGCACACGTTTCCTCCTCACTATTATATAATCCTATGAGGTAGGCAATATTTTTATTTCCATTTTACAAATGAGAAAATGGAGGCTTTGAAAAGTTAAGTACTTGACTTACCGTGGAGCCAGGATTTCAACCAGGTGGTGTGTCCCAGAGTGAGACCTCCGGATGAGCACATGCACTCCCCCCATGTGCTGGTGAAGCCCCCACGTGCTGAGGGCACAAGACACACCGTTAGACACTAGCATGAAGTGTGTTGGGAACCAGACGAGTGAGCTGTTAGTTCTGCCTAGAGTTGGGGCGGGGGCAGAGGGGGTTGTGAACAGCCCTGGAAAGAAGGTGACAGTTGACATGGGTCTCGAAGGACAAGAGGGAATTTGTCCAAGGGATGCAATTAGGGGAGGGAGGAAATGGCATTTTAAGTGGAGGGACTGGCTTGGGCAAAGATCCTGTGTCTTGAATAATATATGATATCTTTGGGAAATAAGGGCTTCCCTGATAGCTCAGTTGGTAAAGAATCTGCCTGCAATGCAGGAGACCCCAGTTTGATTCCTGAGTCGGGAAGATCCCCTGGAGAAGGGATAGGCTATCCATTCCAGTATTCTTGGGCTTCTCTTGTGGCTCAGCTGATAAAGAACCTGTCTGCAATGCAGAACTGGGTTCGATCCCTGGGTTGGGAAGATCCCCTGGAGAAGGGAAATACTATGCACTCCAGTATTCTGGCCTGGAGAATTCCATGGACCCCATGGTCCATGGGGTCGCAAAGAGTCGGACACCACTGAGCGACTTTTACTCACTTCACTCACTTGGGAAATAATGTGTGGACCAGATTTTTCAGAATAGGGATCACAAAACCCCAGTCCGCCTCCAAATTCAACCTGAAGACAAGTGTAGTATGTACTTGTATGTTGTATAATATATTTATAATTGTCCCAACATTTAAAAATTGAGTATTTTCTTATAAAATTCTGGACTTCTGGCTTTTCTTGAAATGCTGGAAGATAACTGCATCACCCTAGCCTTGCGTTCCTGTGTGGCCACCTGTGCTGAGAGCTGAGGATCCGCTTCCTTCTTCAGGTGGGCATGTGCTCCCTCCCACTGCCTCCCACTCCCAGCACCTGCCTGCTTCACCCATTTGTTTAACAAACCTCCCTGGCTCCTACAGGCCTTGGAGTTTGCAGCCTTTGAGCTAGATACTCAGACGGAGCTTTGACAGGGCTGCTGTGCCATGGCAGGACTTCAAATTTTATCCTGAAGGTTATGAAAGAGAGGAGCACATGATCATATGAGCACAGAAGGCAGGGGGATGGGAGAGAGATGGAGGTAATGTTGAAATTGTTAGGTACGAAGATACCCACGGATCCTTCTGGAGAATTCCTCTTCTTGGTGAAACAGCAGTTATTCCAGGAGGATCACTGTCGTGGGTGCTGGACTTGGAGTCCGAGGACCTGAATTTTAAAGGACCTGTCCTTTCAAACAAGACCTCCAGCAACTCTGTCTGTTTAGGAAAGGAGAAAACTTGGGTCAAAGCCCTGGCTTTGCCATTTGCTCTCTGCATATTTCTGACAAGTCACTTAACTTCTCTGAGCCTCAGTTTCCTCAGCTGTAAAACAGGAGTAACATTACCTAGTTTACAGAGTAGTTGTGATTACTGAATAAAGGAAGGTGTTTGAACATGTTTGTAGACTGTAGAGGTCCCAGAGAGACTAGAAGATAACTGGGATTGATCTTACAGGAAGACCTCAGGTGCAGGGCTTGGCTCTGGGAATCCCAGACACCTAGAGGTGGCACAAACGCCAAAATATCTGGGGTTCCTGTGCTTTTCCTAGTGACAGACCACATCAAGCTGCATGAGCAAGATTCCTACCTCTCAACACACACACACACACACACACACACACACAGAATCTGGTGGAAGGGCAAAAACACAGCATGTAATCTGAGCTGGATTTGGCTTCTGGGCTTGGGGCAGGGCAGAGGGGACCCAAATCTCCTGCATCTAATATATAGCATCCCAGTGACTTAGGAAAGGAGGCTGCACAATCTGCCTGGTTTTCAGCCTCTCCCTTCTCTCCCTTCTCTGCCCTGCCGCGCTCTCCTCCCCCTCCCCTTCACTCCATCTCCAGCCCTGCAATTCATCACTGCTCTGTGTCCATGCCCTCTGTGACCGCGTCTCTCGGCAGCACTACTTTTGCATTTTGATGTTAAAACAATATTTTACCCAATATATGACAGCACTTGGAGCATTTGCAAAGGCCTTTCACATCTGTTATTTCGTTTGATCCTCACCAGGTCACTGTCAGGTAGGCAGGGAAGGTATTATTAGCAAGGGTGATAGTCAAAATATTTAACAACCAATATCCAAAGGACTCACCAATTGGAATGGATGCAGGCCATACCGCTGGGCAAGGGCTGGAAGCATCCTCCCTTAATTAGTGGAGGAAGGTCTGGGGAGGGGAGGGGGTCCAGAGGAGGGACCAGGCAGGAAGGGGCTGGGGAGGGAACCAATTTGAAGGACTCAGGGAAATGGCTTTTTCTCAAGCAATGTAGAAGCATGTCTGTTTCTCAAGCATGTATAACTATACCGGTGCCTACAGCTGACTGACTGTCAGGCCAGTTGCTCGGATGTGAGAATTTAGGTCCAGGGAGGTCAATCACTTGCCCAGGGTTGGAGCTGAAAAGAGAACCAGAGGTTAGGTCCCCAGACTTCTCGGGCAGTGACTTTTCTGCTACTTCATAGCGCAGGCTAACTGCAAGAGCTTTTGTTTGTATCTCACCCTCCATGATGACAGCACAGCAGCCTGGAACACTGGTGACTGCTGCTCCTGAAATATGATCCTCCGCCTCACACTTCCCTTCACACTTCTTTTGCCAAGTCTTATCTGCTCTCTGTCTCCTGTCTCCCCCTCACATGTGTCATGATCCTGCCTCCTGAATTCCCTCACTTGACTGTCTCATGACCCCGTTTTCCTTTGTACTGCCTGTTCATGTTTTTGTAAATATAATTTTCATCAAACTAGTAGTGTTTAGAAGTGAAATAGTCCTACTAAGTATTAATATAGGGCTTCCCTGATAGCTCAGTTGGTAAAGAATCTGCCTGCAATGCAGGAAACCCAGGTTTGATTCCTGGGTCAGGAAGATCCCCTGGAGAAGGGATAGGCTACCCATTCCAATATGCTTGGGCTTCCCTTGTACCTTAGCTGGTAAAGTCTCCACCTGCAATGTAGGAGACCTGGGTTCAATCCTGAGGTTGGGGAGAAAGGCTACCCACCCCAGTATTCTGATGTGGAAATTCTATGGGCTGTATAGTCCACGGGGTCACAGAGTCAAACACAACTGAGCCACTTTCACTTTTCAAGTATTAATATAATGAAAAACCAATTGCTCTCTGGTTTATTGCTCCTCACCTCTGATTTCTGCATCTCAAGAGGTAATGACTTTCAACATGTTTTGCTTTTTCTTCAAGTATTTTCTAGTGGAAGTAAATGCTTATGTTGCAATTTTAGATTTTTTCTATTTCAGATATTATCTATCGACTTCTAGCTCAGATGCTGTCAGTGTCCCACCTGTGCCCCTTAGACATTCCCATGCAGCATCCTTCCTCCTTTCTAACTGCAAGGGTTGCATCTCTGTAGCTGAAGGCTCTGGGACTCTGCCCTCACATGCAGCAGGCTGACAGGAAATGCACATGCCACCTTCCCCACCTGCAGCGGTCCTCAGCCAGCGACTTTCAGGAATTGATGTCTAAATATCTCAGCTTCCTCCCTTTCAGGTGGAATAATTCTGATTCTATGTTTTCTCCCATTTTCCAGAGTTTTCCCAGAGGGAATGAGTTCCAGTTACTCATTCTTTATTGCTTGTTTCCCCCTCCCTATGTTGCTTTCCTGCTTCTCTCCTAGTGTCCCTTGCACTTCCAGATCCAAATAAACTACCTGTCCTAGTCCCAGGGTCTACCTCTGGGGAAATCCAAGAATGTATCTTTCTTACAGGCTCTTTCCCTGCACGTGTGTGCACACACCTACCTCCACACCCATACCCCCTCCACACACATTCTTTCAATATTATGGAAGCACGGTTTTTAGTTAAATCAACATTCAGCATTTACATGACTATGACTATGTAAATACTGCTCACAGCTGACTGACATAACAAACTATGTATGATTACATTTCTTTTTTTTAATAGTATTTTCCCACTAAAGTTAATCATTGCTTCTTTTCTCCCCTGCGATTAGTTTTCTATGCACTTATCACCAATCCTTCTCCAAACTCTCTTATAGGCTAGAACTCTTTCTAATACTCAAATAAACTGGATTATCTATACATATGTTCTACTGTCTTCTTGAAAACTTCACTCCTGGAGCCTGAGGTTTTCCTGCCCCAGGCTGGATCAGTGGCTTCCCTGGGTTGCCGTATAACTGTCATCCCGGAGCTTTCTTGATCATCTTTCTGGAAAATTCTTTAGTCTTTCTCATATATTAGATTCTCTTTCTTTCTTGGATCTCATGTCTTCTTTCTTGGTTTATTCCTCATTCTATCCGTTAGTAGCTTTATAAGAATGGGTACATCACAGACACATTTTTTTGAAACTTGGCATGTCTGCAAGTAATTTTGTTCATGTTTATTAACAGTTTGACTGCCTAGAGAAGTCTAGATATAAAATAATTTTCTTTCAGAATTAGGAAGAAACAGCTCAGTGGTCTTCAAGCTTCCATGCAGCCATGCTTTTATTTGTTTTTGTTTTACTTTCTATAGTAATTTATTTGAATGATGTTTAATATTTATACATGGATTGTTTATTAGCTGTTCTGTAATATGCTTATACATTTTTGTATTTGAGACTCTTTATATATTAACTTCAGTTTTTTATTTTATGAAAAATTTTATGACATTATTCAGATATATTATTGGATTTATAAAATTCACCCATTTCAAATGTACAATTTAGTGATTTTTCACAAAATTACCAAGTTGAACAGTCATCACCACAAATGAGTTTTATTTATTTATTTTTCAGAGACATGAAGCTTTCGTCAGGTTAACACATGATTTTGCCAGAGCATTTACTTGTTTTTATTAAATTGAAGTGAAGTCGCTCAGTCGTGTCCGACTCTTTGCGACCCCATAGACTGTAGCCTACCAGGCTCCTCTGTCCGTGGGATTTTCCAGGCAATAGTACTGGAGTGGATTGCCATTTCCTTCTCCAGGGGATCTTCCCAAGCCAGGGCTTGAACACGGGTCTCCCACATTGAAGACAGATGCTTTACTGTCTGAGCCACCAGGGAAATCTTTGATTTTTAAATGAATTTACTTGATGACTTGGGATAATAGAGACCCAATTTAGGACATGGTCAATGTCTCAACCTGAAGTCAGTCATCTTTGGCTCATGACCATGAGTCAGTTCTAGAAAATTTTCATCATCCCAGTAAGATTCCTCCTGCCCGTTCAGCATTGTTTTTGAGAAGTCTGATGCATAATGAACCCCAATCCTTTCTATCTGGCCCAGTTTTTCTCTCTAGGGATTTTAAGGATCTGCCTTTCTATTTCTGATGTCTGAAATATTACAATGATGTCTGTATAATCTTTTATACCATTCTGGAAAATTTTTAAATGATTTCTTTGGTAATTAATCTCCAGAATTTTCTCAGTGTCCTCCTTCTTGAATTTCTATTCTTGTATTGAGCTTTCTAGAATAATTCTCTAGTGTTCTAATCTTTCTTCCCTTAATTTTTTAAAAAAATTCCTTGTTGCTTTATTTTAGAGAGACCTTCTAAATTTTTTTCTTCCAAACTTATACAAAAAAAAAAAAAATTAACCCTCTTTATTCCTAAAAGCTCTTTCTTATCTCTGAAGGTTCTTTTTTGTATAGACCCAATCTTTTTTCATTTGTACAATGGTTTCATTTCCCTCTGAGGATATGAATAATGCTGTTAAAATTTCTTTTTCTTGAATTGTTTCTCCTGAGCCCACTGAAATCTCTTTGCGTGTGCACTGGGCTGGTTGAGTGCACTGGGCAGGTCCAGGGTGGAAAGTGGGCGGGAGAGGAGACCAGCGTGGCTGGCCTGAGACTGGCTCCTCACACCTACGGACCAGCGCGGTTAGGACAAGGGGGTTCCTGGGGCGGGGTAGGGATGCCCCCTTTCCCCCAGGCCCCTCATGCTGGGCAGAGCCCAGGCCTGCAGTGGAGGAGTGGACCACATTTCAGTTTATCCAGCAGACACTTGCCCAAACTCTTTCCTCTAGAGGGTAAGTCAGGCTTTCTGAATTCTGGTAGCCTAAGGAGGTCAGAGATGGAGGAGACTTTTAATTAAGGTAATATTAAGGATGGAGATTTTTACTTAATCCCCCTGATTTCAGTATGGTGCCTTATGGCTTTGTCTGTTTTTCCTGGTATCTTCCCCAAGTCCACAGTCTCTCTCGTTTGGCCACTCCAGAGGCCTGCATTTTGCTGGGTGGGATGGAAAAGCCATCTGGCTACAAGGAATGGAGAGAAGAATCAGACTTTTAACTCTTCCTTGTGTTTTCAGTCCAACTCTATCCCATTAGCTTCAGAGTTACCTGGTACCTCTATTTTCTAAACTTTCCTGGGTTTGGTGGGTTTTTCTGTTTGTTTTTCTTTCTTTTCTTTTTTGGTTTTGGTTTTCATATCAAATTAGCTTCCTTCTTGAAGGCTTTTTCACCCCCTGTCTGCCCTGCAGGCAGCTTTCTTGTCTTTACTTCGTCAGTTAATACTCACCCAACTACTTATCGTCTTTCCAAAATTTTTTAGTATCTTCCATCAGTTATTGTCTCTTTTCTTGTTCCTGGAGTCCTTGTGGTTTTAAACTTTATTATTTACTGTCATTTTAGGAACATATGCATTAAACATATGCATATCAAATGCATATGTTTAATGTGCCAAGTCTAACCAGAAATTCCTTTTCTTTTCTGTTGCCACAGTCTATAGCCTGACTCACATTTCTACGCTGGACTGCCCCCAAACAAATAGTCTCTTTCTGGCCCCTTTACCTTTGCCAGTAAAGCTTATGGAATATTCTCCTTACCTTCTTTGCATCCTTCAAGGCTAATATTAAATATCATAGCCATGAAAACTTCTCTAGTTATCACTGCTAGAAAAATACCTTGCCCTCTTCTAATTCCCACTGCGTGTTTCAGCTCTCCTAAGAGACGCCCTACCAAGTGGTATATACATCCATCACCTTTCTTATATAAGTTCCTTGAAGGAAGGGACAATATCTTAACATCTTGAATTGCTTTCAACCAGATCAATATGTTTTTGTGGAATAATAACTGTAATAATCAAATGTTTGCTCTAATGTGTACATTTTTAAAATGTGCACTTCAACCACAATGGTTTTTAACACTTACAGTGTTAAAATTCTGTAAGGTAGAATATTATCTTCAAGTTTTGGATGAGGAAACAAGATGTTAAACTTGCCCAAGTTCCAAGTAGGAGGCAGGATCAAAAGTCAAATCCTATTCTCTTTGTCTCTAAAGTCCAAGTGGTGTGTTTCAGTAATCTTTTAAAAAAGTATTGTTACTTATCTTTTATTAGCTTGGATACTTAACATTCTTCTTCCAACTATGCACTGTTCTCTCCATTCTGAAAGTGTAGGTGCATTGTGGTTATACCATTCATTCCAAACCCTTGTCCCTCCAGCTGGAATCTTCAGGTTGGCCCCCATGTATCCATATCTGTCACTCATTGGGCATTTACTCTCTGCCAAACAATTAGTAATAAATTTGGTTAACAGCATGGGCTCTGAAGACAGATTTAAATGCTCTACCTACAGCTATGAGTATGGGCAAGTTACAACCTCTCTATGCTTCAGTTTCTTCCTCTATAAAAGGAACTTAATAATAGTAGATACCACATAAAGCTATGGTGAGAATTAGATAAATTAAATACACATAAACTGCTTAGATAAGTGTGCAGAAATTAATGATACCTCTTATTTTCACATGCTATCAAGTCAAAATTATTATCTTAACTTTGTAGTAAGGAGCCTGCTGTACAGATATACACTGAGGTCCATCTGAGGCCAAAATCATCTTCTTAACCACTGTACTACCCAGCCAGAGACAGACGCTGTATGTGGACATTTTTCAGGCTTTTAAAATTTGGTAAATCCATGAACAAGACAGTGAATAATTTGATCTCCAGAGAGAAAGTGAGAACCTCATTCTGTGTATGGATGAGTCATCCTTAGCCCTGATAACACTAGAGTTGGGAAAGCAGGACTCCAGCCCCCACTGCTGTGTGACATCCTCCCCACACCCTACCCTCGTCTTGTTTCTCTCATCTGTAGGATGAAGTGTTGCACTGGCCATCTTCAAGAGCCCTTCGGTTCTCTTGTAGTCTCTCAGCAAAGCCAGGGTACTATCTGCTGAATGCCAGCACCATCTGGTGGCCGTGGGCCATAACCCAAGCTCATTCCTTCCACTGCCACCTGGTGGCCACTAATGCCACAGTAAGTTTGCATGGCATTTTGAATTTTTTAAAAAAAATCAAATCATTCACATGTTATCTTTATAACAACCTGATAATTTGGTTGATATTTGTACTCCCTTCTACCAACAGAAAACTGGTGTGCAAAGAGGTTAGGTGATTAGCATGGAGTCACACAGCAAGCTGGTTGAGTGTCAGAGCCTGGTCTAAAAGTTTCTGGGATATTAAGCTACCTCTGAAACAGATCTAGTGGACATTATTGAGAACCTACCAGGTGTAAGATGCTCACATTCATTTAGTCTGAGAATATCAGTGAGATTCTGTGAGGCTAAATCATTCATTCAGCATGGGCATACAGAGGCAGGATCTGAACTCAAATTCTACAACTCTACCCAACCATAATGCTCCTCTTCCTCCTTCATGCCTGGTACTGGCACACAGAACAACCGAGTCTTCTGCTCTCCAGAATCATATAATTCCTCTTTGGGACTGAGTCCCTACATTTTGGCTTGGCTGATAGTCACCCAGAATAAAGACTATATTTCCCAGCCTCCCTTGCAGCTAGATGTGGGTGGGACTCGTATAGGCAAGTCTAAGAAAGAGTCTTTGAAGGAAATGGGCATAACCTTCTTTGCTGGCAGTTTCTAAAACAGTTCCTAGTGATCCTACTTCCTGTATGTCACATTCTTGTGTAATTCCCTCCCCTTGGGTGTGGGCTGGAGCAGTGTTTCTAAGAAATAGAATGTAGCATAAAATGATGGGAAGTCACTTCTAAGATCAGCTTACAAAAGACTGTGACTTCCATCTTGCTCACGTTCTTGATGTGTCTTCTTGCATGCTTACTCAACTAAAACAAGCTGCCACATTGTGGGTGGAGAAGCCCATGTGACAGGGAACTAAGGCCCTCAGTCCAGTGGCCTGCAGGGAAGCGAATCCTGCCAATAACCATGTGAGGGAGCTTGGAAGCCAATCCTTCCCAATTTGAGCCTTGAGATTCACAGACTGAGCCAACACCTTGGTGGCATACTTGTGAGAGACCCTGAGCCAAAAGGCCTGGCTAAGCCATGCTTGGATTCCTGAAATTATGAGATGATACATGTTGCTGTCTTATGCCTCCAATTTTTGGAGTAGTTAAACAACAATAGATAACTTACATACCTTCTCCTTTCGTTTTCTCTCCTTTGCCAGTTAGAACTTGGACCAGGATATAGACTTGGGAACTGAGGACCCCCATGAGGAGAAATGAGATAGACAGAGTCTGGGGCCTGACACAGTGGAACATTACTATTATTTTGAATTTTCTTTCATTTTCAGTAGAGCCAAACTCTTCCCTTTTTGTTTCAAAGAGGTGTGTGTCCTTTTAGTGTAAGCAAGGCTATCCCAAGCAACATGGTGAAATAGGTGAAGTTTGCATTTGAGGCCTGTTCCTGCATTGTCTCTACTCTTTTCTAGCTCTTTCCCTTGTCTGATGCCCAGTTCATGTCTTCAGGGCCTTCCTATGACCATCTTAATAGAACAGATCCCAGCCTCACACTTCCCTCTTCACTCTCTTTTTCCTGTTGAATTCCAGCAGGGCTCTTGTGACGCCACTTCTTCCATCAGGAGTCTGACAAGCGTGTGCATATTTGCTTGCCGGAGTATAGGAGGAGTGGCAGGGATGGGGCTGGAAGACAAAATACTTTAAGTAGCTTTCAAATGATGATATTTCTGAAATTGCAGATTTATCAGGAAGAGATATTTTAAAATAATGAGATCTTCCAGGTTTTTATCAACTAAGTGCATGTGGGCTGCTCTGTACTCTAAGGATGAAGAGAAAGAGGATGTGGGAAGGCCCTAGAATGAATGGGTGAATGAAAAGGAAAGGCAACTGTTGTCAAGAATACAAAATGGTAGAGAATACATATCTTACTTCCTTTATGACTTTGGGGAGCAATTTATGGTTCCTGAGTTCCCTACCCACCTCTCACTCTCATTCTTTTTTTTCATGGCCATTCTAGTAATACTTGGATATAAAATTTTATTCTCACTAAAGGTCAGAAGAATTTGGCTTTTTGAGCTCTCATAATTTATTTTTATTATGGGTCTTAATAAATATTACATTTTAATTGTTTCTTCCTGCCTAGGGAAGATCAGGGAGTATTTCTCATATCTTTGTTTCTGGCACCAAGCATGGTGCCTAGCACACAGTAGGCTCAAGCACTCAGTACATGCTTGTGTATGCCTAAGGGGGGTTATTTATTGCTTAGGAAGCATCCTCAGGTCAGAGGATGCTTTCCATACAATAACCCCTCCACACACAAATACCAACTGTTATTGCAGAATTCATTTACTTATTTAATAGCAATTATGGAGCTCTTAACCATATGCCAAGTACTGTTCTAGATGCTTAGGTTGAAAACATAAATGAAACAGAGCCTCTCATTTCATGGTGCTTATGTACTAGTGGGGAAGACAGAAACTTAACCAATAAGTAAGTAGAATAAACAGCATTTTGGAGGATGATGAGTACTATGGAAGAAAATAAAGTCTGAAAGGGTGGTGAGGGAGTCCTGGAGGAAAGAAGGTGGCCTGTGCGAGCGTCAAATGTACCCCCCACCCCCAGATATTCTGAGTGCTCCCCTATATTTCCTGGCTTCCACTGCAGCAAAGAAGAGCCAGGTGGCTGGTGTTGGTCAGTGGACTACGAGCAGAAGGGGTACATATTTTCAGGCCAACGCAGTTCAGAGTTAGTAAGCCTTTTCTATCCCCTTTCCTCAGAGGACTTAGAGGCATGTGTTCAACTGAGAGTATCACCAGATGGGAAGAACCTGAGCCTCTGAGTCCTGGATGGAGGAGAGTACTCCACCCCCATCTGCTTTCCTTTTGTTGCCCTAACACAGTGGCATTTGAACAAAGTCCCAAGGAGGGTGAGGGAGTGAGCCATGTAGTTAACTTGAGAGGAAGAGGGTTCCAGGCAGGGGGAACCTGAGAATGATATCTGGACCAGCTTGACTTACTTACAGACAACCAATTTCACTTCTCTCCAGCTGTCTTGGGTGGTTTGGCTTTGTACACCAGGTTCCTTTTTTAAAAAGGAAAAGAGACCAATTTATTTTGTGATTGTGAGCAAAGAAAAGTGGTACAGCTATCTACCTCTTGGCCTCTTCCTCTCGTTCCCAGGTCTCAGACTTTTTTCGTTTCAGGATAGATGTTGCTTACTCTGGATGTAATGCTGATGGCAATGTCTGGATCATGCTTTCCATCCTCCCTGCCTGGGGAGAGCTGGATGAGTAGGGTTGAGTATCAGGCCATCATCCTCCTGAAGCATCCCTTGGGTGGTGCTCCCCTTCTAGCTCCTGGCCATCAGAGCAACTCACCCTCACTGATTTCCATGCTCCAAGGCTCCTACATCATGTGTGGGACTTTTTTTTTTTTCTCATGAATTTAATTTCTCTTAAGACCACTTCACAGAAGTTACATTTTAATTGCTATATGCTCAGTTGTTTCGTCTTACTTAAAAAGACAAGTTTAATACATCCAAACATTCTTCGGTCTAGATCTTAATGACCTGTACAAGGTTAACTTTGATGAATAGTATATTTTAAGCCAAAACATACTCTCTGAACTCTAAACATAATATAGCCTTTGGTGCTTTTTTCAAAGGCAAGGAAATCATAACAATATTCTGTATAGAAAAATTCTAAATATAAAATATATAAGCTGATTCCACTTTTACCTTTTTCTTTTGTTAAAAAATCCCAATGCCTATGCTTACATAATTACACGTGAAATTTTAAGAAAGCTCTAATACCAATGTTTCTCAAACTTAAATAATGTTCAGTTTCCTTGTGGGGGAAAAAGAGTCTCATGGACCTCTAGAGTTGGCTTAAATTATTTTTTATGATGTTGCATGCACATATATATCTATGTATATATATGCAAACTTGAAACTAAGGAAAAGATTAATTTTTATGGATTTTATGCATCTATAAAACCAAAACAAATTTATAAATTAAATACAAACAAAACTACAAGATGGGGAAATTAAAATTTACAATGTTGATTTAATATAAGGAATGGTATTTTGCTGAAACCAAATTGCCCCTCACAACATAAACATTTTACTGACTGCAATAGCACAGACCTATTTAACCACATACCTCGTGATGACTCAATTCTCCCACTAACCTTTGTTTGTATGGTATACCACAATATAATTTGGCTATAACTTGTTGTGACCACATCATTTATTTTTTAAATCCCTCTGTGTTTTTTTCCTCATATGCCTGCAACAATTCACTTAGTGCTATTTGCCAATCACAAATCCAAACAGAGGCAGTGAAATTGCATTCCCAGAATAACTATAAAGGGTTGAAAAATATATAAAGATATTCCACCCCACCAGTAATCCAATACAAATGAAAATTAGAGCCACTTCCATTATCAAACTGGCAGAGCTTTTGAAAAGGATAAAATTAATGCTGGTAGGTATATGTGATGGGCACCCTTGAACACTTCTGTTGAGAATGAAAACTGGCCTGACCTTTCTGGAAAGAAATTTGGCAGTACGTATTCACAGACTTAAGAGCTTTCAGAGCATTTCAATTAGTAATTTCACTTACAGGCTTTTATCCTATGGAAATAATATCCCACATTTTGAAATGTGGGCAAAGGTTTCCTTATAAGGATATTCAATGCAATGTTCTTGTTAACAGTAAAAAATCAGAAAGCTCCTCTAAGTGTCCAAAAATAATAGCATCAACTATATTATCCATAATTATGTCAGTCAGTTCAGTCGCTCAGTCGTGTCCAACTCTTTGCAACCCCATGAATCACAGCACACCAGGCCTCCCTGTCCATCACCAACTCCTGAAGTTCACTCAGACTCACGTCCATCGAGTCAGTGATGCCATCCAGCCATCTCATCCTCTGTCATCCCCTTCTCCTCCTGCCCCCAATCCCTCCCAGCATCAGAGTCTTTTCCAGTGAGTCAACTCTTCGCACGAGGTGGCCAAAGTACTGGAGCTTCAGCTTCAGCATCATTCCTTCCAAAGAAATCCCAGGGCTGATCTCCTTCAGAATGGACTGGTTGGATCTCCTTGCAGTCCAAGGGACTCTCAGGAGTCTTCTCCAACACCACAGTTCAAAAGCATCAATTCTTCGGTGCTTAGCTTTCTTCACAGTCCAACTCTCACATCCATACATGACCACAGGAAAAACCATAATTATGTAGCCATTACAAATATTTATGAACAATTTGAATAACAGGATATAGTGTTCAAGATAGAACATTGAGAAATATGGCCATTGGCAGCAACATGGATGGACCTAGAGATTATTGTACTAAGCAAAGTAAGTCAGAGAGAGGAAATACAGATACCATATGATATCACTTATATGGGGAATCTAAAATGACACAAATGAACCTATCTATGAAATAAATAGAAATAAACAGAATAAACAGAAATAAATAAAATAAGCAGAAATAAACTCACAGACATAGAGAAGAGACTTGTGATTGCCAAGGGGGAGCGAGGGTAGAGAAGGGATGGATTGGGAGTTTGAGTTTAGCAGACTACAGGATGGATAAACAGCAAGGTCTTACTGTATAGCACAGGAAGTGGTATTCAATATCTTATGATAAACCTTAATGGAAAAAAATATGAAAAAGAATATATATATATACACACATGTAAAACTGAATCACTTTGCTGTATAGAAGAAATGAACCCAACATTGTAAATCAACTATACTACAGTAAAATTTAAAAAACAACAAATAAGATATAACATGGAGGAAAAAATAAAAAGCAGGATACAACACTGTATTTTATACATAGTTCTATTGTACAAAAACTGTAAATATGCAAAGTAAAAGACCCAGTGAAAATAAGCCAAAACAGCAAATGCTTTTTTTCCACCTGAAATGTAAGTAATTTATGCTTTACTTTTTTGTAGTTCCCGAGTTTTTTCAAGTATTCAGTAATCAGTATACAATTGTTTTGTTTTTATAATTACTGTCAACAGTCCTGTGAAAGATAGCATGTCAGCTTGGACCATGCTCAAACAGTCCTTATTATGAGTTGGAATTGCTTCCCTATAATATCTATCCACAGGTCCCAGGTTTACTTTCTAGAGTTACACAGAGTAAGTCCACAACTGCTGCAGGGATATTTCAAAAGGGTCAGTTAGCAACCTTCCCCACCTCCCACCTCCATAACCCAGCTCCCCACCCCCACTTCTGTCAATTTCTTCTCTGCTCAACACTTCAAACTGTTCTCTGTCAGACAGGGTTTCTGATCTCACTAGCCTGCTTACCTTGCTCCAGACAGGCTCCTATTTAAGAGGTTTCCTCTAAAAATGAGATAGTCAGACCTGAAAGCCGGTCTCCAGAGTTCTAAAGCACAGTTGCAGTTATGCCACTCCTCTGCTTAAGAACTTCCAAAAGCTCTTACCAGAAGAGCAGATCCCTGCTCCCCCGCCCCAGCTTGGCATTAATGCCCTCCAGGAGCTGGTTCCAGCCTTTTCTACCTCTAACACACTGTATATCTGTGCTTTCAAACTGTGGGTTGCTATGTATTAGTGTTATGAAATCAATCTATTGACCAGAATAATAAAAAAGAGTAGAATAGGATAGAAATACCAAGTTGCATTGCACATACTAAAGGCAATTAATATCACAGGAAGCACACACACACATACCCACACAGTCAGTAGGTCATAACTGAAGTCTATTTCTTACTGTGAGTGATGATCAAAAAATTTGAACGCCACTGCCCATGCCAGAGCCACCTCAGGTCAGCAGCTTGTCTCTAAAATAGCTTTGTACTGCTTTGATCCCACTGTTCCCTCAGCCAGAAATTCTCTCTGCTGTCTACTGAAATCCAGGGCCCTAATAAGATGGCACATCCTCTCTGAAGCGTTCCCCATTTTCCCTCAGATGTGATCCTGAAATGATGGTCTTGTTTCTTCAATTCAGTCCCTCAGTCGTGTTTCACTCTTTGAGACCCCGTGGACTGCAGCACACCAGGCTTCCCTGTCCATCACCACCTCCCAGAGCTTGCTCAAAGTCATGTCCATTGAGTTAGTGATGCCATCGAACTATCTCGTCCACTGTCATTCCCTTCTCTTGCCCTCAATCTTTCCCAGCATCAGGGTCTTTTCCAGTGAGTCAGCTCTTGGCATCAGGTGGTCAAAGTATTGGAGTTTCAGCTCCAGCATCAGTCCTTCCAATGAATATTCAGGACTAATTTCCTTTAGGACTGACTGGTTGCATCTCCTTGCAGTCCAAGGGCCCCTCAAGAGTCTTCTCCAATACCACAGTTCAAAAGCATCATTTCTTCGGCGCTCAGCTTTCTTTATAGTCCAATNTAACTGAAGTCTATTTCTTACTGTGAGTGATGATCAAAAAATTTGAACGCCACTGCCCATGCCAGAGCCACCTCAGGTCAGCAGCTTGTCTCTAAAATAGCTTTGTACTGCTTTGATCCCACTGTTCCCTCAGCCAGAAATTCTCTCTGCTGTCTACTGAAATCCAGGGCCCTAATAAGATGGCACATCCTCTCTGAAGCGTTCCCCATTTTCCCTCAGATGTGATCCTGAAATGATGGTCTTGTTTCTTCAATTCAGTCCCTCAGTCGTGTTTCACTCTTTGAGACCCCGTGGACTGCAGCACACCAGGCTTCCCTGTCCATCACCACCTCCCAGAGCTTGCTCAAAGTCATGTCCATTGAGTTAGTGATGCCATCGAACTATCTCGTCCACTGTCATTCCCTTCTCTTGCCCTCAATCTTTCCCAGCATCAGGGTCTTTTCCAGTGAGTCAGCTCTTGGCATCAGGTGGTCAAAGTATTGGAGTTTCAGCTCCAGCATCAGTCCTTCCAATGAATATTCAGGACTAATTTCCTTTAGGACTGACTGGTTGCATCTCCTTGCAGTCCAAGGGCCCCTCAAGAGTCTTCTCCAATACCACAGTTCAAAAGCATCATTTCTTCGGCGCTCAGCTTTCTTTATAGTCCAATTCTCACATCCATACAAGACTACTGGAAAAACCATAGCTTTGACTAGATGGACCTTTGTTGGCAAAGTAACGTCTCTGCTTTTTAATATGCTGTCTATGTTGGTCATAGCTTTTCTTCCAAGGAGCAAGTATCTTTTAATTTCATGGCTGCAGTTACCATCTGCAGTGATTTTGGAGCCCCCCCCCAAAATAAAGTCTGTCACTGTTTCCATTGTTTCCCTTCTATTTGCCATGAAGTGATGGGACTGGATGCCATGATCTTAGTTTTTTGAATGTTGAGTTTTAAGCCAAATTTTCACTCTCCTCTTTAACTTTCATCAAGAGACTCTCTAGTTTTTCTTCTCTTTCTGCCATAAGGGTGGTGTCATCTGCATATCTGAGGTTATTGGTATTTCTCCCAGCAATCTTGATTCCAGCTTGTGCTTCATCCAGCCTGGCATTTTGCATGATATACTCTGCAAATAAGTTAAATAAGCAGGGTGACAATATATAACCTTGACGTACTTCTTTCCCTATTTGGAACCAGTCTGTTGTTTCATGTCCAGCTCTAACTATTGCTTCTTGACCTGCATACAGATTTCTCAGGAGGCAGGTCAGGGGTCTGGTATTCCCATCTCTTGAAGAATTTTCCAAAGTTTGTTGTGATCCACACAGTCAAAGACTTGTTTCTTACGGCACTCAAAACGGCTTGCCTTGTACTGTAACTTTGTACATTGAGTTCTTAAGAGTACCTGGGGGGCAGGGTGGTGTCCCCACCTTTGAGTCCTTCAAAGACCCAGAAGCATAGTTAACCTGGTTGATGCTCAATAAGTGTATTCCCAACTGAATATTTTCTATATCTCCTCCCAGGAACATTTTTTGGTGTTTTCCCTCCTTCTATTTTCTTGACTGTAGGCCCCGGCAGCAGGCATAAGATCCTGGGGTCCCTGTTATCTACAGTGGTGGCTCTAAAAATCACTCTGTCCTGAAAGTGTTTATCTTTCTTGAGAAGTAATACAAGAAATAAATATATGCTTTTATTCATTTTAAAGATATCGCCTTTATTTGAGAGCTTATCTCTCCTATACTTGTGGTGTTAAGATGTATTTTTATGGAGCAATGTTGATGATAAAATAGAAAATAATAGTTGACTTTTAGTGTGTGTGTGCTAATTATCGTTACTTGGCAAAATAAAAAAACTAGTAATTCTATGTTCGTCTTTAAAAAGATTAAAATTAAAATTCGCCAGTTGCAAACTCTGAAAGCCTGGGAATCAATTACCCTTTCTGGGCTGGTTGAAGATAGGTTCACTTTCTTAAATGCTAGATAAATTCACTAAATAGGGCTGGAGGAGGGTTTCTCTTCTCATCTCGAGGATTATTATTTATTAATCTGCACCCCTCCTCTGTTTCCACTCTCTAGTTCCTAAATATGTTAAACTGAAGTGAAGTCTCTAAGTCGTGTCCGACTCTTTGTGACCACATGGACTATAACCTACCAGGCTCCTCTGTCCATGGGATTTTCCAGGCAAGAATACTGGAGTGGGTTGCCATTTCCTTCTGTGAAAGTGAAGTCACTCAGTCATGTCCAACTTTTTGCAATCCCATGGATTGTAGCCTATCAGGCTCCTCCCTCCATGGGATTCTCCAGGTAAGAGTACTGGAGTGGGTTGCCATTTCCTTCTATCAGTTCAGTTCAGTCGCTCAGTCGTGTCCAACTCTTTGCAACCCCTTGAATCGCAGCACCCCAGGCCTCCCTGTCCATCACCAACTCCCAGAGTTCACTNGGCTTAGGCGGGGTGTCCACCTCTTAGGATTTGTGCGCACCCTGTGAGGTTCGGTCCACTTTCTCTCTTTTTGCCAAGTGTGCCCTAGAGTGAGGGCAGCAGGGGACACGTGGGTCTCTAATGTTCGAGGCCGTTCCTGTGTCCTGGTTAGTTCTCCAAGCGTGGTACTCGAGGGAAGTGGTGGTGGCCGGGAAGGGCAGAGTTGCCTAAAATGTTTGGGTGTGTTTCAAAGGAGAGAGGTGGGATAAATTAGTGTCAGTAAGAGGATCCCTGGGACCCTTCTCCAAACAGGCATGCCTCCTTCATATCCTGTTAATATTAGATTGATACTAGAATGGTCAGGATGGCTGTGGCCACTACCACACTCCCAGCACTCCAAAGAACAAACCAAACGTGGTTGTTAACTTGTGGTGCCAGCTTTACTCCAGATGTCAGCTATTAGGAGATCAGTTATGAGTCAGATGTTTCAGGTATCTGATGTAAATAGGGATGGAGACTCTACATGTGTTTGTGTAAGATATGGATTTGCTCATGGTTAAACTTAAGAAGAGTAGATATTGAAATCTCTGGTAACAGCGGTGTATTCCATAGAGTGCAGAATAAAGATAAACGAGAAAAAATTCTGGTTGATCTTTTGGGTTTCTTATCTCAAAGAGACATAGGTGAAAAAATTTTCTCCTGGGGTCAAGGGAATAGTATGTTGCTTATCCTTTATACATTTCCTTTGTACCTGGACCAGTATCAGCAGATGGGTGTTTTCTGTCTTCCAGAATACTGGGACATCTTGGTGACTTTTCAGCTCTGTCCCACCCTTTTTATAGACATTTCAACCACTGTGATATCAAATGCAGTTATGTATGTTAATGAAAAGTAAGGCCTGTTGAACTTAAGTGTATTTAACTTTTGATATGTTTATAGTTTTCACAAGAGTTTAGATATCATCTTAACCTACAGCTTCAGGTGTCATCTGTACATATTTATAAGAACAAACTGTTCTATTATTAAATGGATCTTAATGTTTGAATTATCTTCATTCTATGTAACAGCCTTTCTGTTACTTCATCCAACTTTAAGCACCAGAGAGAGAAGAGAAAACTCCTACCTCTAATATTTATAAATTTCAGGAAAGGACACTGGTTGACCAGATTGGATATAAGAGTGTCATGTGCTTATTCTTCTGGCTAAGAAGATGGGGTATTTGATTGGCAGAACCACCAAAATTACATGGTTGAAACCTCTGTTTCTGAAGTTCATAAGTGAAATGAATACCCTCAAGTGTGATGCCCAGTTAGCTACAAATAACATCATCCTTGATTAAAACTACCTTCATATGGATCAGAGTATAAATTTTCAAGTCCTGTGCTCTATGCGCTGCTGCTGCTAAGTCGCTTCAGTCGTGTCCGACTCTGTGCGACCCCATAGACGGCAGCCCACCAGGCTCCCCCGTCCCTAGGATTCTCGAGGCAAGAACACTGGAGTGGGTTGCCATTTCCTTCTCCAATGCATGAAAGTGAAGTCGCTCAGTCGTGTCTGACTCTTAGCGACCCCATGGACTGCAGCCTACCATGCTCCTCCGTCCATGGGATTTTCCAGGCAAGAGGACTGGAGTGGGGTGCCATCACCTCCTCCAGCTCTATGCGCTATACCAGCATAATTAAATTAGAAAGAAAACACTTTCAGACTTTTTTTCTGTCTTACATGTAAGTGTCTGGTTGCAGTTCAAGGTTAAAGTGACTTATTTCCACATCACCTGTGACGGGTGGTGTAATATCTTTACTGCTGGTTTCTGAAATCTTATTTTTCCAGTTTTTCGTAGGCCCTTAGAAGGTTCCCTGGTGGCTCAGCTAGTAAAGAATCGGCCTGTGATGTGGGAGACCTGGGTTTGTTCCCTGGATTCGGAAGATTCCCTGGAGAAGGGGAGGGCTACCCACTCCACTCTTCTGGCCTGGAGAATTTCCATGGGGTTCCAAATAGACATGACTGAGCGACTTTCACTTTTGAAAAAGTACCTTGAATATTGAGTACCACTGCAGTATCCTGTGAAGGAGTCATGACATATGATCTCTTAGGAAGTCAGTCACAGCCAATTTTTGCTCCATGTTGGAAGAGCATGCTGTGTGTTACTTTGAGCCCAGGTGAAACGGATTGTGTGTGAGGCATGTGAGAAGTGAGACTGATGAAGGGCCAGCAGATACCCATCCCTTCCCCACACACACTGAGAAGTTGGTAATTATTGCGTGGAATGGTATGCAGAGTCCAGCCCCTATGAGAATCGTTTCTTTTTTTCCTTTCTGTTTGCCTAAGATAATGGTTGAATTCCTGTAAACTGAATGAATGTACGATGTGCATGCTTAGTCACTATAGTCTTGTCTAACTCTTTGCAGCCTTATGGACTACAGCCTGCCAGGCTCCCCGTCCATGGGATTCTCCAGGCAAAAATAGTGGAGTGGGTTGCCTCCAGGGGATCTTCCTGTCCCAAGGATCCCGACCCAGGCGTCTCTTAACCCCACCTGCGTTGGTAGGTGAATTCTTTACCAATAGTGCCTCCTGGAAAGCCCCGAATGTATGATATATTTTTACTATTTTCATCTTGGCCTATAGGTTGAGTTAATGTAAAACAGCACAAAATGTTTGAAATTACGGAGTTTGTGTCATGTCATACGTGAGCAAAATGGTCATTTAAAAAAATGTTAGAAAAAAAATAAGAAGTTAAAAAAAAATGTTAGAGATTGAAAAAAAACTTAATTGCAGAGAGGGGAACTTGCAAGGTGGGGGTGCTTTTGGAGAGTAGAATGACTAACTATTTTATTTTGAATGACCAGAACTGCTGTTTAAGGCTCTAGAAGCCAGTGATGCGGCATTGCTTGGCTGTTTCTGTGGGGAGGGCGAGTAGATGCATGGATTGGTGTAATTAGGCACTGGGAATACAGTGATGGAAAAAGGGCAGATGTGATCTTTGCTTTCTTGGAACCCACATTCCAATTGAGGGAAGGAAATGGAGGTTCAGACGATGAAAAAAATGATTGTAATGTGATAGGTGTAATAAAAAGAGAACAATGATACAGGTACCTACTAACTGGGAACCTAGTCTAGCTGAGCAGGAAAAAAAAAAGACTTTTGAGGAGGCAAAGGTTTAGCTGATATCTGAAGGATGAATATGATCATCTGTAGTTGACAGGCCTGATTGCATAAAAGTGGAACTCAATTATAACTTGGCTTATTATGGTGCAGATTCCTATATGCTATGAGTCAAGTAGTATCCTCTGAAGCTTAACAATTACAGGTAATAAAACTGATATATTTAATGCACAACACAAGAGTTATTCCTATCTGATTCTTGTGTTGATCAGTAGATATTTAGTGAATGTCTGTGTAGCTGTGCAAGTTAGTGAACCCAGTGATGTGGAGTATGCAAAGATGCTTGATAAGTTAACGAATCAACATAAGGAAGGTGCCAAGGTGCCATTCTAAAGACGTTCATTCTGGATTCTGAGGATGCTTAGGGAGGGAAGGTTCCCAGAAGGAAGGACAGAAAGAGGGAATTTATCTAAATGGAAGGAAAAGGAAGGGGATGTGAGCTAGTGTGAGCAGACATGGAGGAAAAATGGAAGCTGTTCTTGAGGGACTCTGGATACATATAATAAGGTTAGTTTTAAAGGAACTATTATTCTTCCTGGAATGGTTTAAATTTTATCCTGTAGGCATTGGGGAATTGTTAAAAATGAGCCCATTTACCAGAGTAAGATAATAGAAAACCTCACAGAAGTTCATTCTCTATTATATTTTTCTTCACAAAAAAGCCACAAGAAGACAACTCAAAACAAATGGAAAAGAAACACTTGGATTGGAAAGACCAGAAACAAAGTTGGCATGTAAAGTTGCTTCCATGTCATGATTTTGTGATATCTTTCAAAGGCTATAGTGTAGTAGGAAAAAACCCAACTTGATTTGATTTCAGTGTAATGTGGTAAGTGTCTCATATAACACTTTTGGGAGGAAAAGAATGTCAGCAAATTAAACAGGATCTTGAAACTTGAACAATTGGGAATGTCTGTTGAAGTTTTTTAAAAAATACACGAGTAGAAGAATTCTACTTTAACCTGGCTTAATATAGGTCACATTCTAGATTTCTTATTCAGTTGGCCAGTGTCGTAATGGGGTCATTGCTGTTTATATGGTACACATTTTTTTACCGCCCAGGTGTTTTTTGGGCCTCCTTTATTCATTGGTCAGGAATAATTAAGAGGGAGTAGCCTTGCGAACTCTCAGGATGTCAGACGATCTTTGGTTGAAGCTATTATTAGGTTATCAGCCCTCAGAAATGGACAGCATACTGGGTAATCATGATTCTGTGATATACTTTCTCTGTTAGATTAATCTGATTCACGTAACCTGTTGTGTAGTTTGAAGGTACACTCTGGCATGGCATCCCCTTGAGGACTATAAAAACCCTAGATTATGGGATGGTTGGCTGAAAACTAGTTATAGAATTGTGTCTCAAGAGGAAATTACTAGTAGTTCATTTCTTTGTTTTGCATCAAGTGTGTAATATCAGTCAGTTCAGTCGCTCAGTCGTGTCCGACTCTTTGTGACCCCATGAACCTCAGCACGCTAGGCCTCCCTGTCCATCACCAACTCCCGGAGTTTACCCAAACTCAAGTCCATTGAGTCAGTGATGCCATCCAGCCATCTCATCCTCTGTCTTCCCCTTCTCCTCCTGCCCTCAATCTTTCCCAGCATCAGGGTCTTTACAAATAAGTCAGCTCTTCGCGTCAGTTGGCCAAAGTATTGGAGTTTCAGCTTCAATATCAGTCCTTCCAATGAACACCCAGGACTGATCTCCTTTAGGATGGACTGGTTGGATCTCCTTGCAGTCCAAGGGACTCTCGAGAGTCTTCTCCAACATCACAGTTCAAAAGTATCAATTCTTCTGTGCTCAGCTTTCTTTATAGTTCAACTCTTACATCCATACATGACTACTGGAAAAACCATAGCCTTGACTAGACAGACCTGTGTTGACAAAGTAATGTCTCTGCTTTTTAATATGCTGTCTAGGTGTAATATCAAGTACCATGTATTAAGCATTTCACCAGTAGTCTGCACTTGGAAGAGTTTGCTCAATAAATATTTGGGCAATACCATGTGACAAGGAAGGGGTAGGTATTTCAGAATGCTGGTGGTATGGCCAGAAACAATTGAAGTTTGTTAGTGTGTTCATTTTCTATTTCTGCTGTAACAAATTACCACAAATTTCATGGCTTAAAAAAACCACATATTATTTTGCAGTTCTATAGTGCACCAGTCCAGCATTGGTCTTACTAGGCCAAAATCAAGCTGTGGCAGGGCCAGGGTCCTTCTAGAAGAGGGTCCATCTCCTTGTCTCTTGCAGTTTCAAGAGACTGCCTCAACTCCTTGGCTTCTGGCACCCTTCCTCCATCTTCAAAGCCTGCAGCACAGCACTTCTCTGACCCTGCTTCTGTTGTCACATCTCTTTCTCTGACACTGTCTTCTGCCCCTTTCTCACACTTTTAAAGACACTTTGGTCACACTGGGCTCATCTGGATAGTCCAGGGGAGTCTCCCCAACTCAAGATGTAACCTCCACCATTCAGTTAATGTTTTGCTTGTTTGTGTTTAGTCAGTCACTTGGGTCCAACTCTTTTGCAACTCCATGGACTGTAGCCCACTAGGTTCTTATGTCCATGGAATTCTCCAGGCAAGAATACTGGAGTGGGTAGCCATTTCCTGCTTCAGGGGATCTTCCCCATCCAGGGATTGAACCCAGGTCTCCTGCATTGCGGTGAATTCTTTACTGAGTCACCAGAGAAGTTGATTCAGTTCATAAGGAAACTTTGCTATTGTTGTTATTATAAGAAGTATAGCCTTCTGGTAAGGTGACCTTTGGCTATACTTAGCACTGGCTAGACTTTTACAAAAGTACCAGATCTTGTTTCAGGATCTTTAAAAGAATTTGGAAATCTTGCAGTTTTAAATTTCTTGAATACTTGTTCTGTGTTCAGACATTATTCTAAATGCTTTACAGTCATTATATCATTTGTTCTTTACAGTAACTGCAAAATAGGTAATTGTATTCCTGAGAGTTGGGAGTCTTAATTGTGACTCTTCTCCCTCCTCCCCACCAGAAAGAAAGAAAAATTGGGGGACTGGGTTGGCTTATGTAGCCTAAATGCTGGAAAGCTATGTCAGGAGCTAACATCATACATAAAAGATGGGAGCCTGGGGGCTGCATTATATCAGGACACTCTTTCCTCCTCTTCTCTGGTTCTAGTTATAGGTTGCTTTCAATCTTGAGCAAGAGTGAAATTTGTACTGAGAGAGTAAATTTTGTTGGTAGAGATAGGGACAGATGCATAATTGGTGTTGATATGTATTGAATAAATGACCTCCTTTTCTGTAGAATGGGATGGAGTAGCTGCTGCTGCTGCTAAGTCACTTCAGTCGTGTCCAACTCTGTGTGACCCCATAGATGGCAGCCCACCTGGCTCCCTTGTCCCTGGGATTCTCCAGGCAAGAACACTGAAGTGGATTGCCATTTCCATCTCCAGTGCATGAAGGTGGAAAGTGAAAGGGAAGTCAGTCAGTCGTGTCGGACTCTTAGTAGTCCCATGGACTGCAGCTTACCAGGCTCCTCCATCCATGGGAGTTTCCAGGCAAGAGCTGGAGTGGGGTGCCATTGGGATGGGGTAGAGGCAGGGAATATTGCTTAGCCTTATTATTCATTGTTTAATGAGCAGCGGGAGTGGCTCTTCCTTACCAGTTGCATTTCGGTGCATCTTGGTGAAGGACCCTGGCTGTATTGTGCAGTCTTTGTTACTAGGGGCTTTTTTATTGACAGCCTCCACAGAAAGCAAATAGTTTGAAAGAGCTTTCCCCAGAGCAAGAGGTGATGCTCTGGGCAGGCAGCACAAATGGCCACAATATTTCATCTTACAGATTTGAAATAGAGGAGCTCAGAAAGGGTAGACTGACCACTGTCATAGATAGGAACTGGTAAAGTCCAGATTCAGATACGATTTTAACTGACTGTTTGGTCTATATTCTTTCCATTTTGCCACCATATCACACTAACAGGAGCTCCGTGAAGTGAAGGTTGGAAATGAAGTAGGGTGGCATGGCAGGGTGACATTCTTTTTTCAGAGAAGGCTTGATTTCTTGAAACTTCTTGAGCCTGGTATTGGAGTTCACAGATGCTGAGCTGTTTTGAGAACCTCTTATTAACTCTAGATAGAAGATATAAAAAGAGCCAGGAAAAAATTGTTTTCCTTTCGGAGTTATTTTGGGGACACAAATGTGAAGAATGAAACGTTTTAGGTTATAGAGTCATTTAAAGTTTTTATTTTTGTTATGTGGTTTTTTCCACTGTCTTAAAAAATGTATAAGAATAAAACTTAATTGTCTTCAGGAAACACTGATTGTGAATATTTGTGCATATTTGTAAGCATCCCTTGACTAATTGAAATCATTTTTGCTAAGTGGTACAAATAAGAGGGAACTTTATTGAGAAGTAATTTGTCATGAGCCAATTCAGTCTTCTTTGAAGAAAGGCTCATAAAGGCTAATATTGCTCCTGCCTTTGGCTTACTGCAAAAGAAGTACATTTAGTACCCGAGATTGGAAAGATGCTTTCAAATGTTGCCAGATACAGAGTACTCTCAGTTATGTCGTCTAGCAGTGTAGTTGATAGCATGTGTTTGTAGGCCAGAGCCTCAGAGTCTGTCTTCTGTGACACGTGAAAGGAATTAATCTTTTTGGTAATACACAAATATACTAGCTACACAAATTGGTTTCAGCTCTTGAAAATCAGTCTTCATGAGTCTATGTCTTATGCATAGTAGATATTCATTTAAAAAAATTATAAAAAGAAATATCGGAGGAAGTAGAATTTACATTAAGCACTTAAAAATGAGCCTGCTGGTGCTGCTAAGTTGCTTCAGTTGTGTCTGATTCTGTGCAACCCCATAGACGGCAGCCCACCAGGCTCCCCCATCCCTGGGATTCTCCAAGCAAGAACATGGGAGTGGGTTGCCATTTCCTTGTCCAATGCATGAAAGTGAAACGTGAAAGGGAAGTCACTCAGTCATGTCCCGACTCTTAGCAACCCCATGGACTGCAGCCAACCAGGCTCCTCCGTCCATGGGATTTTCCAGGCAAGAGTACTGGAATGGGGTGCCGTTGCCTTCTCCGAAAAATGAGCCTAACTAGATAAAATTGTCAGTGAGTTTTGGGCATGTTATTTTTAAAAGAACAATAACAACAACTAATTCTCAACTCCCTTTAGGAAAATTAATTCTTTCAGTGGCTCAGTGGTTGTCAGCTTTTTTTTCTGCCTTTACTTCAGTAAGGAATAAAGAGTAAGAGAAGTTTGTCTGGTGGGGAAGTTTGGTGGTACGTGAGCATTTAGTTGCTCAGTCATGTCTCTGACTCTTTGTGACCCTACAGGCTCCCCTGTCCATGAGATTTCCTAGGGAAGAACACTGGAGTGGGTTGCCATTTCCTTCTGCTGTTTGTGGGTAGTATATCATTTGAGAAAGCTTTCTGCTGAGAATTAGTGCTCATGGGGTACCTTGGAAAACACCTAGTCTAGAAAACAAAATTGCCTTTGGTTTTATTATTATCATTACTGTGGCATTGTTTCTGTTTTCAAATTTTTCTTTTTTTATTGTATACAGGCAGAGCTAAGTGATAAACGTTTTAAAGTTTGGTCACTTGTATCCTAATTATTAACAAAAAACATGTAAAGGCAAATTTAATGGTTAAACTATATATATATTTTTCCTGAGTATATTTTTAGTTTTTCAGAAATTTTGCAGACAGTTGTTTTCTAAACAGTTTTTTTTTTAAAGTAAACCAGATTATGTTTCTTTTTGATATGATAGTGTATCATTTAGAGCTGTGAGAAAACAAAATTTACATACATTTCTTTTTCTTTACTGTCTCTGCCTTCCTTTATCTAGCCTTCTTTCTAGAAATCTCTGGTCAGCCATGGCATTATTTCACACTGGCGTCATTGTTGCCTCCCCTAACAGAGCTGAGCCTTTAGACTTGCTAGCGTCCTGTTAAGTGACTTGCTACCCACTCTGGGCCCTCTGTGTCTACCTGAAGTTTCCCGTAGAGGTCTCTGGCTCTGTCTGGATGCTGATGACCAAACTGGTCTAAATGCTTATCTTCATGGAGAATGAGAGATCTGCTCAGGTTTGGGAATGTGAAGAAGGGGTTAACTGCAGATTTCGGCACCAGTTACCCTCTTGTTCTTAGGTACATAAATCTGGTTGGTACCAGGTCTAGTGGTTGAGCTTGTCCTATGTCATCACTGTCACCAGATTTAGGACTTTGGGTGGTGGGCCATTTCCCAGACTCCTAAGTCAGATAGTCCTCCTTTGTGCTCCTGTAAAAACCCTCCCCCCATATCATAGCTTGTACCCTAGGATTTGATTTCTCTTTGTCTATAATCAGATGATTGAGTGAAATCAGTTTCCACAAAAGTCTGACCCAGTAAGTGTTTGGTATGTCCATTTGAGGAAATCTAAGTAATATATTTTTTCTTTTTTGAAAGGAGATCATCATTCAGTTCATCATGATCTGAGGCCAAAGAAACAAAACAAAAACTTGCTTGGATTGACTGAATCCAGTTATTAAAAGTAAACATGGAAAGTGAACCAGACCATGAAAACATGGAACAAAGCCTCTGTGCCAAGACTACTGATGAGGAACTGAACAAGTCTTTCAGTCTAGAAGCTTCACTTTCAAAATTCTCTTACATAGATCTGGACAAGGAACTGGAGTTCAGAAATGATCTGGTAAAAATTCAGCTTTTGTCAAGTGATGATGTTTAACCAAAATGTTGCTTAGAGTGCACTTCATAATTCAAAGACTCTAAATTCATCATTTTTGCATAGATTAATAGGCATCTATATACAGTTTTATGAAACAGTACTCTTCATTTCTATAGCTGATTATAGTTTATAGAACACTGTAATACATCTTCTCACTTGAGCTTCACAACGCTCTGATTCTCCATTTTTACAGAAGTAACTGAAGTGCAGCTATGTTAAATGATATCTCTATCACAGTGCTAGTGGTAGACTTAGAATTCTTATGCAGTGATTTTTTTTCCTCATTGATCTGATATCAATGGGTTTTTGTGATGATATGAATATTTAATAACAAGTTGTGTGACCTAATCATCCACAACCATAATTTATGAAATAATTAGGAGATTCAGTGTTAGACCTTTGTATATCTCTTATGACTTAGAAGTTTAGGGTTTGTCCTAAGAAATGCTGTTTTGTTTAAGAAAGCAGATGCCAAAGCCCTTCAACAGAAGCTTTCTGGAAAGGATTGTTAGGATGTTGCCATCAGTGCATATTGGCCCTTGATAAACTCTGAATATGTGGACAGAAAAGGAAACAGTTCTGTAGTTTTTTGACCTAACTGTTAATATCATGAATTATTGAGTTGACTTTCTGTGAGAAGAGTTTGGTGATCTATTTGTCTTCTAATGGGTAATGGTTCTAATCAATTAAAACACCCTCCCAATTATAAGAAGGAAAGCATTATTATGTGAGTATTAATTTCTTTTCTCTATTTAGATTGATGATAAGGAGTTCGATATTCCTCAGGTTGATACTCCTCCAACACTGGAAAGCATACTAAATGAAGTAGGTATATATTAACAGTCGCTGTTTTATCATGTTGATTTGAATACTTCTGGGTTATAGCGTATGTTTCCAGATCTGCATTGTCCAGTAAGGAACCCAACAGTCACATGTGGCAATTTAAACTGATTACAGGTAAAGAAAAATTAAAAATCCATTTGCTCAGTTGTACAAGGCACACTTCAAGTAATTACATGTCACATGTGACTAGTGGCTATTGTAGTGGACAGCAGAGATACCAAGAGTATTTCCATTATTGCAGAAAGTTCTAGATTGTGAGATTTTTCAGGGGCAGAAGCCATGTCTTGTTCATCTCTGTGCCCAGGATAATACCTCATACTTGGACCAACTAAAGAAATGTTTTGTTAAATGAGTAGAAATACTAAATTTATGACGCTTTTGAGATTTGAATTATGTTTTGATAATGTCATCTCTACCAGTGATATTCAAATAGCTCATCCTCAGGAGATCCAAAAGTGCATCCGCAGCCTTGTAATGCACTTCATCACCCTTCTATATAAAGAAAGTGAAGCCGCCATAGTTTATTTTGTGAATACCATCTCGATTAAAAAGTTTCTCAGAGCTCTGAAATGATGTTACTTTCTGAATTAGCAGATCATAACGTCTATAAAGGAGCTTTTTGGAAGTACATGTTGATGAAGTGTGCCAGCTTTTTATACCCTGCATCTGCTGACAATTCTTCAACTCAGTCTTCTTGATCTTTTAACAACTTGCTTAAGTCTCCCATTGGAAGTTTTAGCTCCTAATTTAAGAAAGATTTTTAAAAATCTGTTTCAGATCCATAGTTAATGTTTTGTAAAAGATGATGCAAAGATTCCTCAAAAGAAATGCCCACTGGCCCCATAGGTGGGGTTGGGCCCTGGTTTGATTTTTTTTTTTTTTTTTTTGGCTCTGGCCCCTTTATTACTTCTTTATCTATGCTTTTAGGTTTATAGGCAGTACTATATAGGATGTAAACTACTTTCTCTGTGAATTACATCTTTTATTCTTTTAAAATATCAGCTTGATACTGCTGTTTCTTTGAATATATTTTTAAATGTTATACTTGATCTGTATTAAGAAGACTTGAGCATTGATAATTTTGACAGAGAAGGCTTTGGTCAATGAGAGACTATCCTGTTAAAGTCATATTTATTTATTGCTTTCTAATAGAGAAGAAATCTTTCATTTAGAGATGAAGAGATTAATTTGTCAGTTTTCATAACATGTTAATCACATTATTTCAATTACAAAGTGAGAGCTAAAAATAGTCTTAGAGGATGTGTACAAAGCCCTGTTTGTACATCTTTGTACAATAATGTCAAAGTAATGCTCTTATGAATGAGGCTGTAGTTTATAATGAAGGAAAGCTATCTTTGCAGAATTTACATACCTACTGGTATTAGTAAGTATAATGATCACTAGTGGTTAACTGAGAAGATGATACTCTTATCTTCCTCATTAATCTGGGTGCCTTGTGCATTTGGGTCACAGTGTTAAATACTGTGATTATGAAGTGCTGTGTGATTGTCTCTGATTTTGAGAGAAAAATAGGACTGGAAATTGGCTGGCTGTCACACCACCAGGGAGCTCAACAGGTGGACAAGTGAAAATAATTTAAATTGTAGAACATGAAGACTAAAAAGGGAAGAAGTATTGAATGATTTTAAGAAAGAAAAGGGACAAAAGTAGAAAGTGTAAACAAGCACTTGCTCCAGGATATGTGGGTGCATATATCCTATAAAATTCATAAATAAACCTGAAGAGGTGCTGGGAAGAAGTGGACATCTATTTTACAGAACGTTAGAGATTACTGAGACATGCTAAATCTCAGAGCTTAGATCATGAAATAATGTTACTGGGCCTTGGCGTCCTTTGAAACTGTGCTACTTCTGAGTTTTTTTTTTTTTTTACTTCTGAGGTTTTTAACCTTGAAAGTCCATTCTCTAATAATAATCCTCCCCCATCCCTACATTCTCTTCCTTCCATTAAACCTCCTCTTTGACCTCCTTAGGACCAAATCTCTTGATTCTGTTTAGTCCCCAGTGTTTGAGAGTAGCCCTGACTTCAGTTCTGCTGTTGGCTCATGCAGCCGGATATTTCTTCTGAGCTTTTAATGGAGATATCACATACATAAAGAAAAAGTGCACAGGTCATAAGTGTATAGCCTGGTGAATTTTCACAAACAGAATTCTTCGTGTAACTGGAGTCCATCTGAAGAAATCAAACATTGCTGGCACCCCAGAAGCTTCTCTCATGCTCCTTTACTTATCGAACCCAGGATAATCACTGTCCTGACTTCTGCCAGCATTGATTGGCTTGCTGGCTTTGAACTTCATAAAAATGGAATTATACAATATATGCTTTTGTGTGTCTGACATATTTCCCTTAATATTGTGTTTTCAGATTCATTTGTATTTTCCTGCATGTAGTTATTTATCCATTCCCTTTGCTGTGTAAAATACATACCATTTTTTATTCATTCTGCGTTTTTATGGGAAGTTTTATAATATCCAGTTTCTGGCCACTTTGACAAGTGCTGCTGTAAATACTCTTATTCATGTGTTCAGGTACCTACACACATGTGTGCACACACACACATTTCTTCTGGGTATGTACCTGAGAGTAGAATCGCTGCATCGTCAGATATGGGCCTGGTCAGCTTTGGTAGATACTGCCACAGGTTTCTCAAAGTGGTTGTGATAGTATATGCTTTCTGCAGCAATATATGGATATGGTTATATATATATAACCTGATGTGGTTATATATATAACCTGATGTGGTTATATATATAACCTGATGTGGTTATATATAATAGTATCATATATATTACCATGTCATATATGGTTATATATATATATTTACCATATCATATATGAAGATATGGTTCCCATATCTTCATCAACTTTTAAATTTTTCTCTTTTTCACTTTTATCATTCATACCTAATAGGTGTATAGCAGCATCACATCAGAGTTTTAATCTGAATTTAAAATTGATGAAATTGTGTTCCTTGACATATGTTGTAGCCTTTTGGATATCTCTTTTGTGAATTGCTTTTTCATGTCTTTTGCCCTTTTGCTATTGAGTTGATTTTTAAAGTATTTTTAAGAGTTCTTTATATGTGATGTATATAAGCTTTGTGTTAGATGTATGTATTGCAAATATCTTCTTCCATTCTGTGGTTTGCTTTTTCCCTCAGTTAATGGTTTCTTTCGATGAGCAGAAGTCCTTAGCAGTAGGTCAGCTTCCTAAGTTTTTCCATTTTTGTTAGCTTTTTCCTGCATCCTATTGAAGAAAATTTTGCAAATTTCAAGGTTATGTTGATGCCGTCTTATTTTAAAATCTTTATTGTTCTACCTTTTACATTAGATCCGCAGTTCATGTAAAATTTATGTGTGGGTTGGTGGGAGGTATAAGGCAGCAGCACTTACTGAGCACCATTTTCTGTGGTATCACTTTTTGTTTTAAATCAGGTGATCGTATATGGTGGGTGTGATTTCATTGGTCTTTCTGTACTTGCCCCAATATCACAGTCTCTTTGAATGTTTATAATAGGTCTTGATATCTAGTAGGTTCAAATCTTCCAGCTTTGTTGTTCTTTAAGATTGCCTTGCTTATTCTTAGTCTTTTGCATTTCTGTATAAGTTTTAGAATCACTTATTGGTTTACACATACATATATCAGGTGAAATTTGATAGGGTTGTGTAGATCCTGCACATCAGTTTGTGAGAATTGCTATCTCTACCGTGTAGCTTCCGTGGTGGCTCAGTTGGTAAAGAATCCACCTGCAGTGCAAGACACCTTGGTTTGATTCCTAGATCAGGAAGGTCCCCTGGAGGAAGGCATGGCAACCCATTCTTGCCTGGAAAATCTCCATGGACAGAGGAGCCTGGTGGGCTGCAGTCCATGGGGTCTTAAAGTGTTGGATACAACTGAACGACTAAGCACAGCACACACCATGAAGCTAGTAATTTTAAATTCAGCCTCACTGATACTCTTAATTATCTTCTTCATTTTTTCCCCCCACTTAATCCTGTAAGTCCTCAACCCTGGCTTACCCTGGGCTGCTTAAGAAAATCAAATAAGATTCTGGCTGACTCTCTTGCTTAAGACCTTGGTTCTGCATTTTATTTATGAGTTGCTTCTGTTCCCTTTCCCTAAGGCAGTCCTTCCATTCTTACACAGCTCTCAAGTAACACAGTACTCCTTGTAAGCCTTCATCCTGTTCTTAGCACTCCATTTGTATGTGGAGATATCTGAAAAACAGTTGGAAATGTGGCCTAAACCTCAAGAGAAATGTTGGTACTAAAGATACAGATTTTGGAGTCCTGAGCATGACATGGTATTTGAAGCTATAGGTGTGGATTAGCTTGTTCATATAGAAAGTGTGTGAAGTAGCAAGAGCCAAGATCCAAGAATATAATCCTGGGGAACAAAATCACTCAAAGGTTGGGCTGAAGAGAAAGTAGAGAACATGACTAGTAGAAGAGGCCATATAAGTTGAAGGAACAGTAGATAAGAGATGTATTGGAAACTATGGGAAGAGAAAATTTCCAGAAGTGAGGCTTGGCCAGTGGTATTACTTGATGCATATGGGGCAGTAGCATGCTAAAGGAAAATAAGCTGGCAGATTTGACTGGTAACTTCAAGAGTAGTACTCAGTGGCCAGTAATGGGTCGAGAAAGTGGAGTGTGGACTGCTGTCTTAAGAACGTGGATAGAAGTAAGGGAGAAGGTAGTCCAGCTGAAACCGAAGGTCTGATCAGAACGTTTTCTCTAATGTCTGCTGCCTAGAATCGGCTTGTTTGAAGCTAGACTTATTTTGCTTTATCTGCTGTTCTTTCTTATCTCAATTAGTAGTATTACCTTTTGCCTAGTTGCTCTAGCTAGAATCCTTGGCATCTTTCTGACTTCTTTCTTAAACTTAACCCCCTCTGCCCCCCGCAAAACACTGTTTAAATGGTAAGCAGGAATCTTTAATTACCTCAGTAATGTCTCCTTATTCCTTCTCTTGACCCCTTTGGCTGCATTCCTAGACTGAACTCTTCTCTCTTTCCTTGACATTGCAGTAGCCTTCTTCCTGGTTCTTATTAGTCTCTGTGCCCCAGGCTTCCCCTCTACTCTCATTCATCTTCATTCTACCCCATTTATCTTCTCAAACACGATTCTCTTCATGTGTCGATTTCTTAGAGATCTTGCCTTCCAACTGCCTGCGGTATGCAGTACATTAATTTATTAAGTAAATGAGTACTGATTATGTGTCTGGCATTGTACTAGGCACTAGGAATACAGTGGTGAATGTGGGACCTCCTGTCGCCCAGCTTAATGAAGTATAAGGCTTTTTACAATGTGGGTCCCAGCTTATGTTTCTAGGAGCATCTCCAGCTCCTCCTTGTATACTCTGCTCATCTTAGACTACTTCCGTTTTCATCGGCACAATCCATATTATGAAATCACTGTGTTTGCACATGCTGTTCCAATCCAGAATGCCTTTCTTCTGTTTGTCATGTTTATTAAGGCATACTATTTATAGTCAGGTGGTATTTATTTTCTTCAATCAGCCATTGGCTGTTAGTTACCTAGTAAAGCACCTAGACAGGTTTGAATATGAAGAAATATTTGGCAACTAAAAATCTGCATAACTGCTCCTACTTCTTTCAGCTACAAGAAATAAGTTTTTGGAGTGAAAAAAGTAGGGAGAGATACCTAGAGTTGAAATTTAATTCTGTACTGTGCTTCTCTGGTCAATAGCAGTGCACGGAAATGTGGTGAAAAACAGAGTAAGCATATGTTTATTTTGGAGAAACCCATTAATGCCTGTTTGACTTATAGAGTGTTTGGACTTTTGAATTTATGTATCCATGTTCTTCTAATTTAGACTGATGATGAAGATGAATCTTTTGTTCTTGAAGATCCTACGTTGTTAAACATTGATACTATTGATTCTCATTCTTATGATACTTCATCTGTGGCAAGCTCAGATAGTGGTGACAGGACCAACTTAAAAAAGTAAGTATTCTTTTTTTTAAAAGTTGAAGTATAGTTGATATACAGAGTTGTGTTGATTTCTGCTGTATAGCAAGGGTGACCAAGTTGTACATATACATACATTCTTTTTCATATTCTTTTCCATTATCCCAGGATATTGAATGTAGTTCTCTGTGCTATACCGTAGGACCTTGTTGTTTATCTATTCTTTATGTAATTCTACTAACTGCAAACTCCCAGTCCATCCCTCCCCTACCCTTCCACCCCCTTGGCAGCCACAAATATGTTTTCTTTGTCTGTGAGTCTCTTTCTGTTTTATAGATAGATTCATTTGTGCCATATTTTCGATGCTACATAAAGGTGATATCATATTGGTATTTGTCTTTCTTTTTCTGACTTAATTCACTTGGTATGGTAACCTCTGATTGCATCCATGTTGCTGCAAATGGCATTCTTTCTTTTTTTTTTTTAATGACTGAGTAGTCTTCCAGTGTATATAGGTACCACATCTTTATCCATTCATCTGTCGGTGGACGTTTAGATTGTTTCCATGTCTTGGGTCTTGTGAGTAGTGCTGCTATGAACATAGGGGTGCATGTGTCTTTTTGAATTATAGTTTTGTCTGGCTGTATGCCCCAAAATGGGATTGCTGGATCATATGGTAATTCTATTTTTAGTTTTCTGAGGAACCTTCATACTGTTTTCCACAGTGGCTGTACCAGCTTACATTCCCAGTAACAGTGTAGGAGCATTCTCTTCTCTCTATACCCTCTCCAACACTTGGAGACTTTTTAATGATGGCCTTTCTGACTGGTGTGAGGTAGTATTTCATTGTGGTTTTGGTTTACATCTCTCTAATAGTTAGTGATGTTGAGCATCTTTTCATGTGTTTGTTGGCTATCTATTTGTCTTTGGAGAAATGTCTGTTTAGGTTTTCTGTCCATTTTTCGATTGGTTTTTCTTATTGTTGTATGAGCTGTTTATATGTTTTGGAAATTAAACCCTTGTTGGGTGTATCATTTGCCAATATTTTCTCCCATTCTGTAGGTTGTTTTCATTTTGCCTAAAGTTTCCTTTGCTGTACAAAAAGCTTGTACATTTGATTATGTCCCATTTGTTTATTTTTGTTTTTATTTCTTTTGCCTTGAGAGACTGACCAAAGAAAACATTGTTACTATTTATGCCATAGAATGTTCTGCCTATGTTTTCCTCTAGGAGTTTTATGGTGTCATGGCTTATGTTTAAGTCTTTAAGCCATTTTGAGTTTATTTTTGTGCATGATGAAAAGGTGTGTTCTACCTTCATTGCTTTATATACATCTGTTCAACTTTTCCAGCACCACTAAGCTGAAGAGGCTTTTTTCCCCCATTTTATATTCTTGCCTTCTTTGTCGAAGATTAACTGATTGTAGGTATATGGGTTTATTTCTGGCTCTCTGGTAAGTATTCATTTAAATCACACTTGTATATAATATGGTCTGCTGAAGCCCTGCATGGAAAGTAGTAGGCCACTTAGGTGGAAATAAAGTGCTTGTTAGACCTTGAAGATTTTGATACCGTTGAGAGGCAAGCATAAGAAGGTGGACACCATGTCAGTCTTCTGCACCTCCAGGGTGTGTGTGTGCCAGTCACGCAGTTGTGTCCAACTCTTTGCAGCCCCATGGACTATAGCCCACCAGGCTCCTCTGTCCGTGGAATTTTCAGGGAAGAATACTGGAGTTCTGTGCCATTTCCTACTCCAGGGATCTTTCCTGACTCAGGGATCATCTCCTGTATTGGCAGGTGGATGCTTTACCACTAGCCCCACCTGGGAAGCCCCCAGTAGGAAACCGTATAGCCAGGGAGTCCCAGAAGCAGGAGAGCCTTTAGAGGGTGCACACATTAGACCTGGAGCAGTGTCCGCGGTGGAAATGTGGAGATGTGTGGGAAAGGTGGTAGGAATCACCTCACCAGCCTTCTGTTCCCTCCGCTCCTTCCTCTACCACCTTCTTCCCGCTGTCTAAGGACAGCGCCAGCATTTCTTCATTCCCTTGGAGTGGGTTCAGAGGAGAGTTGCAAAGATGATTAAAGATTTGGGAAAAGGACTTCTAACCCTAAATAGCTTCATTTTGGCTGCTTTCACCTTGCACATTCTTGGAGAGCACATGAAAAGGAAGGAGAAGTGGAGGAAGCATACTGTAAATGCTTTATTGAATTCATGTGTAACTTCAATGTTGATGACTTGTAGGTGTATTTTTCTTCAACTTCTTAAATTTTGCCTATATCAGGGCTGTATTCTTTAGCTTGTCAACTCTTGGGAAATAGGGGCCATGGCTGGGTATATTAACTTGTTCATCAGTTTCTTCTACAACTGAACTTTGTTCTGCGTTATTGAGATATAATCAACCTACAGTACTGTGTAGATTTAAGGGATACAGTGTAATTCTTTGATATGTGTATGTTATGAAATGATTAGCACAGGAAGATTACTTAACACCTTTATCACCTCACATAATTATAATTTTTTTCTGGAGTGAGACAATCTAAGATCTTTCTTAGTAACTTTCAAGTATATAACAGTGTTGTTAGTGATATCAAGTCATCACACTGTACATTAGATCTCCTGAACTTATTCATCTAAAAACTGTGAGTTTATACCCTTTGACTAGCATCTCTGTATTTCCCCTGGCCCCTGGATATCACTATTCTAGTCTCTGTTTCTATGAGTTGCTTTTTAAAAGGTAGTGATTTTGTTTCTTTTGGGTGTATAGCCCAGAAGTGGGATTGCTGGATCACATGGTAGTTCTATTTTTAATTTTTTGAGGGACTGCTATGCTATTTTCCATAGTGGCTGCACCATTTACATCCCTACCAACAGTGTCCAGGGACAGTGTTGCATCCCCACCACTTACCTTTTGTTCTTTTGATAATAACCATATTAATGGCTATGAAGTGATATCTCATTGTGGTTTTCATTTGCATTTCCCTGATAATTAGTGATGTTGAGCACCTTTTCATGGACCTATTGGCCATCTATATGTCTTCCTTGGAAAAATACCTATTTAGGTCCTCTGCCCGTTGGTTTTTTTGCTCCTGAGTTATAAGAGTTCTTTTTATATATTGGTTATTATTGGGTTAAGAGTTTGCAGATATTTTTCCCTGTTTCATAGCTGCCTTTTATGTTTTGATTGCTTCTTTAGCTGTGCAGAGGCTTTTTAGTTTGATATAGTCCTATATATATATATATATATTTATGATTATCATATGTACATTCACTTTTGTTGCTTGTGCTTTTGGTGTCATACATAACTAAAAAAACCTATGCCAGTGCCACTGTCAGGGGCTTTTCTGTGTGCTTTTTCCTAGGGGTTTTGTGGTTTGAAGTCTTATGTTTAAGTCTTTAAGCCATTTAATCTTTGTGAGTGGTGTAAGACAGAGATGATTTCCTTCTTCTGCATGTGATTACCCAGTTTTCCTAGCCCCATTTGTATTCTCTCCTTGAGTGTTCTTGGCTCCTTTGTGAAATATTGGTTGACTGTATATGCAAGTGGTTATTTCTGTGCTCTCTATTCTGGTTATTGATCTCTGTCTTTTTTAAGGTTAGTACCATACTGTTTTGGTTACTGTAGCTTATAATATAGTTGAAATCAGAAAGTGTGATGCCTCCAGCCTTGTTCTTTTTTTCTTAAGATTACTTTGGCTGATTGAGATCAGTTGTGTTTCTATAAACTAACAATGAAATATATAAAAAATAATAATCACATTTACAGCAGCATCAAAAGCAATGAAGTACTTAGGAAGACATTTAGGAATAAGGAGGTGAAAGAGTTGTACACTGAAAGGTAAAAGACATTGATAAATTAAAGAAGACAAATGGATGGAAAACTTTTCCATGTTCATGGATTAATTAAAATGTTCATACTACCCCTACCTATGTATAGACTTAGGTCAGTCCCTATCAGAATCTCAATGACATTTTTTCACAGAAAAGCAATCCTGAAATTTGTATGGAATCACAGTAACCTAAATGGTTTTGATGATTTGGTCATTAACCTGCTTAAAAGCTGTGTCATCATCTATTTGCCCACCTAGTAATTTCCGAACTGCTGTGTATGGTGTCAGTCTGAAGCCTGCTCACTATTTTGACATAAATGCTGAGCACTCCCACTTCTGCCTCCTGGCCCATGTCTTTTGTGTACGCACACTCCCCGCACACACTGTACACCCTTACATCTTCATATTTTTGCTTGTGCTTTTTTTTTTTGTTCGACAGACTCCTAGTTATCCATCAAGGCCAGATCAAATGTCTTCTCTTTTCTATAGCTGTCCCTGATATCCCCTTAATAAACAAGATTAAACTCTTTAATTTTGTTTCTATCATGCTTTATTCATTTTTCTTTTCTAACATTTATCCTTTAATTTGAGTGAGTTACTCATTAGTCCCTCTAGCTAGGATATGAGATCCTCGAGAGTGGGAACTTTGAGCTTTTTATATTTGTATCCCCAGAACATACTTTCAGTCATGAAAGCCAGGTGTTCAGTGAAAGGGAGTAGGTGTTCAGTGTTTGATAAAAGCTTAAAGAAGTATTTTTTGTACAGTGATGAGTAGGGTAAGTGAAAGGAGCTGTTAGTAGGAGCATCAGAGAATGAGTAATGAGTAGGAAATTTGAGGCAGTTGGTTGGGAGAATGAGAGGGTCGTTAGAGACAACAGTAGTGCAAGAATGGTTGCAAAGATGGAAGGCAGGTAGAGGTGATGTAGACCAGTAAGCAGGGCTTCTCTATAGGCGACCTTCTGATGAGTAGCAGAGCCTTTTGCCGAAGTTATTAAGGTGAGCAAGGAATAGGTTGAAAAGAGATGGTGGCTTTATTCATTTTCCTGCTCTGCTTCTCTGAGGTTCAGGGTGAATTTAGTATAACATTTTAATGTGAGACTGTTAGACTTCATACCTCTTCAGAAAACAGAGCTAACAAATTAATACAGTATAGCTTTCTGCTTTTCTTGTTTTTATTTACTTTTTCTTCTTTCAAAGCTTTAAAGACCTTTTCAGTTTTTATTTTCTGTTCTTAAATGTTTTCCTTTTTTTTTTCCCCTTAAAGAAAGAAGAAATTACCTGATTCTTTTTCACTCCATGGATCAGTTATGCGACATTCACTTTTGAAGGGAATTTCTGCCCAGATAGTGTCTGCAGCTGTAAGTATTTTGTTCTCTTCCCCCAGCTTTATAACCTGCAATGGCATAATGAAGCAGGAATGAGCATAAAACAAAGCACAGCACTTCTCTTGGCCCGAGGCTTAAGAAAAACAGAATCTGGCTTTCATGGGTTTTGTGTGATTATTTTTGACTCATAAGACATAGCTACACATTTTGACATAGAAATTAGTGCAGCCATGAAATAAAGGTCTGCCTGGAGTCTCGGGTGTGCCTAAATGAAATATGGCAGCAAGCCTAAAAGAAACACTATCTGCCTTTTCTTTAAATTCCTTTTCAGTTTAGTTACCATCTTGTGTATTTGGTTGAGGTAAAGCGATTTTTTTTTTTTTTTAGTGTTTTCATATGGAGGAATGATTGATCAGAATCTTTTACAACTGAGTGATGTTTTTATAATTTACAAAAGTCTTTTCATGTACCGTATTTCATATACTCTTACAACTTTGAAAGTAGGGAAAGCCATATCCTATTTTACAAATGAGAAGACAGACTCAGAGGTGATATTAACTTGTCTTACATCATTGGGTTAGGAGATAGCAGAGCAATTACTCAAAATTGGGGGGTTTTGGCTCCAAGTCTAGTGCTGCTTTTGTTGTGAAACGGGGGTGGTATTGGTGAAAGTGGCCAGTGTGTAATGGCTGGAACAGAGTATCTGTGTCTGTTTTGAAAATGGTTTGGAGCACTGGATTAGTGCAAAAATATTTAATAGTCCATTAAGACAATAGGTGCTGATTCTGGTATGTTTATCAAATTTTCCTTTGGCCTCAAGGCTTATAGTTTTACATAGTCTTTTGGTTTTGGTTTTCTGAATTCAATATATAGATTCTGTAAATAATAGTAATAATAATTATGTTGATATGAATAGTGATTCATATCCCAGGAACTTTGATATGTTTTTATGTTCTTTTCATGGAGTTTAATTAGTGTTTTTGCGTAGTCAATTTGGACAAAGTTTTATTTTTTATGAGGGTAAGAGATTGATACAGAAGTGGATCATGACACCATAGCCACATTGTAATTTTTAGATTTATCAGTGAAAGCTCTTACTGCAGGAACCCCCCCCCCCCCCCCCACAAACCAGAACAAACAAACAAAAAAACCCCTAAAACAACAAAAAAGAAAAAAAGTGTTCTCTGTGGGCATTTGGNTTCCAAAGCCCCCCCCCACCACAAACCAGAACAAACAAACAAAAAAACCCCTAAAACAACAAAAAAGAAAAAAAGTGTTCTCTGTGGGCATTTGGTATACCCTGGCCCAGCTCATATATCATGAATTCAATTTAAATAGAGAGATAGGCAAGCAATGGAGGAAACCTGGGCAATTGTCCTTCCTCTTTTAGGTGGAGAGTAACTCATATTTGCTAGAATGGGAACCACCTGTTGAGGATTACATTTCCATGACGTTTTCTGAATTTAATCCTTATGTAGGTGATGAAATTCATTCCTTTCAAAATCAAGATGAACCAGAACAGTCATTTGACCCACCTGTGCAGTTTTAAAAATATTTTGAATAATGGAGACTGAACTAAAACTCAGACATTGAACAATGATTAGATAAATCTGTTATTTAAAAGGGTTTCTCTTTTCTCTCGAAGAGGGGGAAAAATTCTAATAAATCCCAGAGTGTTTGCATTCTGTTCTTATTTCATTGCCATGGCTGAGCTCCTTTGGTATGTTACAATGAAAACTGCTTTTCTTGTGACAGTCCTCATACTTTGTTTTTCTAATTTTGGATTACCAGCTCAATTTAAATTGTATGGTTTTCTGTGATGGTTGGTTTATTAACATGTAAAGCTAGTTATATTTTGGGGTATCTCCTCTGAATGGCTGTTTAATAATGCCTTCAGCCATGTGGATAGTGATGTTATTAGGGCTTCCTACGGTGTTGATCATCATAGCCTTGTAGTCTATGACTGGAGAACACTTAGGAGAGATGAAACTTTTGGAGTTGTGAACTTTGTTGTTTAATTTTGGAATCCTCCTCAAGGTAATATGGGATTATATTTAAAATTGACTCAAATTAAAGTGTATTTATCATTTTATGATCGCCTAAGATAATGGAGATACCTTAAGATAGTGATTTTGTAAAATGTGTCCATTGCATAAAAATTTCCTAAGAAAAAGCAAATTCCTGGGCACTATCCCAGACCTACTGACTTGGAATCTAGTTCTAGCAGTATAGTTAGGGATCTGCATTTTAACAGATATTCCAGGTGATTCTGATGCTCCTTGACTTTTGAGAATCACTATCCTAAGCTGTAACATCAGTGCTAAAATTCCGTAGTTGGGGCAAAAGTGATGGCTCCACCTCTTGTCTGAATTATATATGTAAAGAGAGGGCCTTATACCATATTTTTTTGTTTAAAAGTGGAAATATCTTTTCAAATACTTTATTTTTAAATTTTATTTAGGACAAAGTAGATGCTGGCTTGCCTACAGCAATTGTAAGTATACTTTAAATAATCTTTTAAAGGTAAGCTTTCTATTACCGGGTTTTCTTAGATTTATTCTTCTGATGCTCAGTTATTACATACATTTTATGAGAATAAATTCATATGTCATTTACTGCCAGTAATCATTTAAAATTTATTCATGTTGAATATTCTCTTTCTTTCTAGTGTATTGTTACTTTTCAGTTTTGTTTTTTGAGATGCATATAATGGGATACTGATTAGCCCTTTTCGAGATTTATTTTATGTGGTACTGTCCTGCCCAAGTACATTTGCTCCTTCTGTGACTTGACCTCCTTTTGGTTGTAGGGAGTGGAAACAGTGTTCGGTAAAATGACTTTGTGGTAAATAGTACATTTAACAGCTCTAAGCTCCATTGCCAAGCTTGCCAAATAGTAAATCTGTGGGGGTGATTATAGAGAACTGGGGGATATTGAAAGCACACTAGTGCCCTCTTTTCTATTTTCAACTATTTCCAGCTGCCTCCTATAGCTCTCTTATTAGTCAGTTGGTGAGGGAAGTGGGCTGAGTTTTGAGTATTTCTGGCGCCTTTTGGCTCTTGTGAATGAGCTGGGGAAGGTCTTTCCTGTCCTTTTCCCACACCTCATAGGAGGCTCTTGGTTGGGTAGCATAAGTGCCTTTACTTTGGACCCTTGAACTTTTTTTTATTTTAAATTGCTTTAGAGGAAGTTAAGTGGCATGTTTTTACCTATAATGTTGAACATATGATATTTTAGTATTGTTAACCCTTAGAGTAAATTTAGAGGGGTGCCAAGAAATAAGATGTTCTGAGTTTTATCTTGCGTTTTGCCTCCTAGATGAAATTTTCCTTATTTATAATAGTTGGTATGTTATCTGGTGTCTAGAGGAAAGAAGACCAACGAATTTAATTCTGATTATTTCAAGATCCTTGATGTAATGTTTTAAAATGTAATCTTCTCTTTTGTTCTCAGGCAGTATCCAGTTTGATAGCAGTGGGTACATCTCATGGATTGGCGTTAATATTTGGTAAATTTTCTAGCTGCTTATTTTAAATATTAAGTATTTGATTTTTTTAAAAGATAATGTCTCTTAATCACAGTTTTTATAGTAAACTTTATTTTTCTGAAAAATGCCAGAAAAACATGAAGAATACCAGTCAGCATTTTTATAGTTAAAAATTGCTTGACTCAGCTTCATTTTGCTCATTGCAAGTTTATTTTCTTCTCTATGAATTTATAGGCTATCATATCATATCATACACCATTTGACTCTCTGTAGACCTAGACAAAAAGAATGTAAAGTTGAGAGTGACAAGGTTTGTCATTTTGTCTGCCTCTGGTTTGTGGTGGTGGTAATTATTTTATTCTAAATCATATCTGAGTAGTAAGTATTTGAAAAGATCTTCAGGGAAAGATTTCCAGGCTTTCTCAGTAATTTTCAGTAACTCTTAACTGATAGTAAGGTTTTTTTCATTTACATTGTAAATCCCTCTAAACTGAAAGGTTTTTTTTAGCCCATAATCACTTTATTTTTGGGGTTGAGATGAGAACTTTTGTTAGTTTTATTTTTATAGTATGTGATAATCCTAAGTATTTTTTTCATTTTTTTTTCCTCTGTGAAACAAACCCTGATTTTCATCTTTCTTTGCTTTTGCCCTCAATACTAAGAGCAAAACATTTTGTTCTGTTTAAATACTACTAGAAAATGTTTTCCTGTCATTTTTAGTGTTCTCACGGATTTTAAAGCTTTTGGAACTCTCTCAAATGGAATTCCTGATCACACTGTATTTTAGTAGGGATGCTACAAAATATTGTTTATGGAATACCTGGGAACACCTTAATAGCAGAACCATAATTTGATCTTTGTGGGCCTTGCATCTTTATCATGAGTGAATAACTAGTCATTTTCCCTTGTTTTTGAATAATTTGACTTCCCAGTTTTTCATTATACCAGAAGCTTATTCATCATGTGATTTTAACATCTAGTCTTTTCAAAGGTGATGGATACAAATTATTGTCTGGGGATGAGAAGAATGGAAACAAAAAATACAACTCTCTAGAGAAAACTTTAAATTGATTCTTTAATTATTTCTCTTATTCCACAATATGTGTTCATAATAAATTTAGATGAGCAAAAGATTGAAGATACACCAAAATCTGCCATCCAGAAATAATTCCTAACATTTCTATATGACCTTGTAATCTTTTTTCCTGTTCATATGTGTATACATATGTGCACCCCCAAATTGGATCATGTTAATTTGTAACCTGCTTTTTCATTCTAATGAACATTTTTCTATGTAATTATTAAAATCATCTGTAATATCTTTTTTCCTGTGTTATTAGCTTTTTTGTTTTAAGTTTATGGTTGATTTACAGTGTTGTGTTAGTTTCTGGTGTACATCAAAGTGATACAGTTCATGTGTATGTATATATATATATATATATACACACACACACACGCCCACCCACATATACACACATATATATTCTTTTTCATATTCTTATCCATTGTGGTTTATTACAGGATATTGAATATAGTTCCCTGTGATATACAGGATTGTGTTGTTTATCTGTTTTATCTGTAGTGGTTTGTATCTATTAATTTATCCCTCTCCTTTAGTAACCGTAAGTTTGTTTTCTGTGTGAGTCTGTTTCTGTGTAACATCATTTTTAATGGCTATTTGTATCCTATTAAATGCATTCACCATTTAATCAATCATTTTCTACTATAAGACATTTAGGTTGTTTCTAAACAAAAATATAGAGTGATGACCATCTTTGTAACTGCAGTTTTTTGTGCACATGATTACTTTCAGAGAAATTCCTAAAAGTGGACTTGCTTATGTCAGGGTATGAACATTTTAAATGCTTCTGATATATATTGCCTAACTGCTTCCTAGAAAGTTTTACCAACTTGCTCTACTGTCAGGTATAAGAATGCTTGTTTTCCTATGAGGGCAGGGTTGGTATTAGATTGATAGAACTTTGGGAAAAAATATTGAAAGGACTTTTAGTTAGTCACCTTATTTGCATATGAGGTGTCTGAGAACCAGAGAGGTTAAGTGACATGTACAAAGCCAAATTCGGAATCAAAGTATACTGAATCCCAAGATTAGTACGTTTCTACCCCTCCAAGTTGTTCACCTGTTCTGAGAGAAATGGAGGCAAATTCCAAGGTACAAAAAGGAAAGAATGCAAGAACTAAGATGAACAAGGATAGACTATAATGCATATGTTTATCTATCAGCAGAACATGTTTATTTTTGTTCCCCCTTACCAGTACTCATTCTCTACTCTATCTGCTTTAATATCTCTTCCTTACCCACCAATGTTCTAAGAATATGTGCCTGCTTATAATCAAACCCATGCAGAATTCACTGCAACAAATTAAAATGAAGTCTTTTAAAATAAAAAGCTAACAGGGGAGAAGAAGAGTACATTGTCTTTCATTGCTGTCTCAATTTCCTTGGGCCTGCTTTCTAATTTTTTATAGACCCAAGCAACTTTCTCGTGGATTTGATGAAACAGTAATCTTTCATTAAAGTCTCACGAAAAAAGAAAGTATGCCATAATGAGCATTTTGAGAAAGAATCATAGCATTCTAGTTATGGTTTGGATTTTTAATCATACAGTTAATAAATTTTGCTCATTATTTTTGTAGGAATCCGATATCTGGGCAATGAGTTTTAACAAATAGATTAAAATTTGCTTGAAAGTCAGGAATGAATGACAGAGTAATAGTGCTAAGAAGTGTCTAGATTTGAGGTCTGGATTAAATCTGATCTTTTAAACATCTTTGTTGATCATAGGAAAAAGTGCAGCAGGAAGAACTTGTTTAAGTACCGTTAGAGTCTCTTTTGAATGAAGGCCTGGGTCATTAGAATAGTAATCATAAGTTTCTTAAGCATGATGTAAAATTCCTATTCTTAAGGAAGTAAAGGTATGTGGTATTTGTTATATATCTTGATTCTTACCTAATTATAGGATCTCAAAAATTTGACTCTTATTAGAGATCTATCCCTGTTGTAAGGCCCTTTAGTTTTTCATTTTTTGAGTTGTTAGTACACCTTAGTGGATTATCTTTTTGAAATTGTTTTTATCAAATTTAATGGTCTTGGGTTTACTATGCTAAAATTTGGATATTATGAATTTTTTCTGTTTCCATAACCAATACCTGAATATAAGTGCTAGACATATCATTTAATCACATTTAGTATCATTCTCACAGATAACTAAAGTTTACCACTTATACTCTTGAAATTTTACCTGTCTTTTCTCTGAACTTTTGAACTGATTTCTTGCTTTTCTCTTTCTTTTGATCTTTTCTCCATGGATTCAAAGGAAAAGGTATAGTAATTTTGATTTGCATGAGTGACTCTATTTCTTTTGACCTTTTTATTGTTGAAGGAGAATGTTATCAATTACAGTTGACACCCTCTTTTGAAATGCTTACTGAAAAGAACAGCTAATTGAAATTGGTTAGAGAATTGTTAAAAATTACAAATATACGCATACCTTCAATATTTTATTTTAAATGAAAATAAATATTCAGTTCCCCCCTAATCTTTTGATACAGTCCAAAACTGTTTGAGTTTTTTTCTGCCAATTGAAGGTCTGCAGCATCCTTTTCTGGCACAAGCTGTATCAATGATGAGTCATGAAAAATTTGTACTTTTAATTAAACAAAAGAGGTAAAAGCTTGGGTACCTGTGAATCACCTGAGGTGTGCAAAATTTTAGATTTTTATAGAGCTTTTCAGTTTTCTGCAGTTATCTTGTACATACCTTACTTCATGACAGTTATTTAGAGCAACTCATCTTTACCAAGTTTTTCTAAAACATCCATTTAGCTGTCATAGAAACAGCAGCTTGCTCTTTTCTATTCTATTTCATCAGTTGACATATTGTTTAATTAACCTTTTTTAAAATGCAGTAGTATTTATAGTGGCATGAACAGATTTGGAAATGAACACAGTTGACTCTTCCTAAGCATCTGCATTCTAGAGAATAGCCAGTTACCTGTGGGGAGTCAGTGTATCCTGGGCTTTAGTCAGTAAGATTAAAGAGGGAATCAGTTCAGTTCAGTTGCTCAGTCATGTCCGACTCTGCGACCCCATGAATCGCAGCACACCAGGCCTCCNCCATGGGCATGGTTTAGTTTCATTGAGTTAGACAAGGCTGTGGTCCTAGTGTGATTAGATTGACTAGTTTTCTGTGAGTATGGTTTCAGTGTGTCTGCCCTCTGATGCCCTCTTGCAACACCTACCATCTTACTTGGGTTTCTCTTACCTTGGGTGTGAGGTATCTCTTGATGGCTGCTCCTTACCTTGGATGAGGGGTATCACCTCACCACTGTCCTTCCTGACCTTCAACGTGGGAAAACTCCTCTAGGCCCTCCTGCACCTGCGCAGGCACCACTCCTTGGACGTGGGATTGCTCCTCCAAGCTGCTGCCCCTGGCCTTGGGCATGGGGTTGCTCCTCCTGGTTGCTGCCCCTAGCCTGGGGCGCGGGGTGGCTCCTCCCGGCCGCCCCTGACCTCGGAAGTGGGGTTGCTCCTCTTGGCGGTTCATGCGCCGTTGCAGCCTGGCACTCTCGGCCGCTGCCCCTGACCTCGGATGTGGGGTAACTCCTCTTGGCCACCGCCCTTTGGGCATGGGGTCCTCCCGGCTTCTGCCCCTGACCTCGGACATCAGGTAGCTCCTTTCGGCCGTGCTTAGTGGGAATGGAGAGCTTTAATTCTGTGTGTGTTAGATGGTGGTCAGATAAGGTGCTTCTGTTGTTTTAGGATCATTGATGAAAAATGTTTCCTAATCTCCCTTTTCTTCTTCTTCTTTGGTCTTAGAGAATATTTTAATGTGCACAAAGGAATAATATTGAATAATGGTGAATACTGGCGATAAAAGTAGAGCTGTACACATATAATTTGATTTTGATTCTAGGATCTAGGTATTTCCTTCTTTAATGGTCTTTAGGGTGTAGTTAAATTAGGGGTGAAGAAATAGAACATTAGGTTAATTTGGTATGTGGAAAGAAATTCTTGAAGTATGTTCAAATTTAGATTTTATGGCTATTGTAGACTTTTATGTTATTTATGGCTTTTCTTTGTTACTTAGTCCATTACTCTTAAGCCTGGAATATGCTGAGATCGACCCTAAGTAAAGTGTATTTTGAAAGATATACTAATAAAGAAATAGATGTAATTCATTGCACTGTCAATTTAGATGTGCTTTTTGTGGTATCTGGGTTTTGAGTTCTCTTAATTGATATGCTACTTATCATTAAAATAATTCTTTGCATGTGTATCATTGGATAGTTTTCATATTTTTCATAGGCGTTTACAAAATTTAAGCTCTGTACCAACTCTGGGAAGCTTATAGGAAAAATGATAGTCTCATTGCATTCCCCCTCCACCCCCCCCCCCCCAAATCA
>SJYA01000092.1:1047892-1448960 GCA_006410615.1 Neotragus moschatus | reverse complement strand
AGTAGATGCTCAATAAATATATTTTAAGTTGAATGTAACTTCATTTGATTCTTTTGATTCTTACTGCCTCAAAGTGTTTGTAAACAAGCCTATGCTATGTACATACTTAGTCACCCCTTTATTTCTTTCACTTGATTTTATCAATTGCTTTCTTTAGATCAGAATCAAGCCTTGCGACTCTGCTTGGGTAACACTAGTGTTGGAGGTCAGTATGGAGCTATCTCTGCCCTCAGTATCAACAACGACTGCTCACGACTTCTCTGTGGCTTTGCTAAGGGACAGGTAAATAGGAACTTTATTTTACCTACAAGACAGTGTAAAATGAATTAAACCTGTTATCTCTAGGTCAGTATCTTGAAGACAAAAACATGTTATAAAGTTATATGTCTGTCTGTACAGCTAACCTGAATTTGCTTTGTCTGACTTTTGTCCAAATTTTTAAATTAAGTTACTGACTGAGCCAGAGTCTGATTTTTAATATCTCAATTCATATGTCCCTATATGTAAATAGCTTTTATAAACCAACCAGGCTGTTATACAAAATGTACTTTCTTTCTGTAGTGAGGATGATTGTTGTTGATTTTTAAGTACAGTATATTCTGCTTTGTAACTGTGTCCCTGAACACAAATTTGGTATTTGTTTTTACTTCTGAAACCAGGCAGTAAGTTTTGTTTCTTCTCTTCTTCTGACTTACATGTCACTAATTGGTTTGCCAATAAGCCCTTTTTATAATTTTTACCAGTGCTAAAGAGATTGACTCATTAAAGAAATCTCTTTTACCTTTCAGTAAAAGAATAAGATTTAAAATCTGAAGGGAAAAGTAGACTGGGTAGAGTGAGGGGAGGATGAAGATGAAATAAGGGCCCCATGCTTTCGTGGAGCTGCAACCTTTAATTATGTTTTAACTTTATAGTTCTTTGTCTGCAATGTTTATAGGCCAGGAATAGATTATTTCAGCCAAAAGCCAAGATACTTAAGTCCAAAAAAGAGCAATAAATTTGTTTTTAAAGCATTGAGTTGTCTTATAGATCACTATGTGGGATTTGGCCAGTGGAAAGCTTCTAAGATCAATAACAGATGCTCATCCTCCGGGAACAGCAATATTACATATTAAGGTACAGTTCTTATTTTCTCTTTCTAATAATCTTTATTATTATGTCCTTGTATCCATTTTAAAGTAGATTTCTTTATAAACAGAATCTTTGAAAGTGAACTGTCTTTTATGTGACTGGCCCAACAAGATGTTTTCCCAGGCAAAATCCAGAGATAGGCTATCATGGTAACATTCAGCTATAAGTTGTATTGACGTCTAGTAGATACAGCAGGAAAGAGAGTAAATTGAAGTGATCCTAGACGAAAGGTTGGCAGCAAAGACAGGCAGTACCCTGCTGAAAACTCACGTGCAGATTTTAAAAGGTCTTTTTACTTTTTGCTTAGTTTACCAGGATTTTACTGCTGAGGTGGTGTGCCCTGTCACATTTTGTTGGGAATTACTTGAAGGTTCAAGGCACCAGTTGTGAAAGAACCAAGGTTTGCATTATGTTTAGAAACGAATTTCTTGGTTTATTTTCTTTCAGGCCTCCAAAGGAAAAGCATCAAGGTTCGAATCTTGACTTTCTCCTTACATGCCTGAAAAAAATAAACCACCTTAGGTAACATTTAATTTATAAATACAATGTGAACCTTGGTTTTTGTATGCTGTCAAGTCCATGTTCAGAAGTATAAAATGTACAGGATTATAACTAGGGAAGTCTAAAATCAGATCTGGATTTTAATCATGTACACATTTGGTTAGTTAGCTGTGCAGACCTCTCTTATCCATACATATGCTTTTTAAAGTCTGGGAGCATCTGGAGTTTATGTATCTGCATCTCAGTTACATAAAAAGTCTTATGACAAAGCAGCATTGAAGCATTTAGTAACAATGAAAACAACCAAGACAAGTAGAGAGAATTTCTCCTCTTTCTGAACATCATGGCAGTTTCTCTTGACCTGTTTTCATACAGCATGAGCCAACTTCTAATATGTTATTATTTGTGTTATGTCTTATCTCCTTTAATAGATTAAGGTCTTTGAAACCAGGATCTGTTTCTCTTTTATTTCTGTGTGTTACATGTAGTATTTGCTCAGTAAATGTTTGTTTGGTGGTTTATGAAAATCCAATCCATTTGCAGAAAAAAGCAAAATCTTTGGGAGAAACAATAAGAAACAGAAGAGGTAAAGACAGAGAGAAAAAGGCAGAAGTAAAAGCAGAAGAATGTAGCTGACATTGAAAGCACACTTGTGTTGCTTGGGAATGCCACAAGTATAGACATTTCTCAGTAATTCTGAGGCCTGCTTTGACAAAGGCTACTTATGCTGTCAACCTCTTACTCATTATTCTCCAAACTTAACCCTACACATCCCATCAATAATTTAGGCTTTAATTCATACACATACACACACACATATGTCTCTGTGTGTGTGTATATTTAAAATTAAATGTAATACTGTACTAAATTTAAGTATATCATAAAATACATACACAGGAAGTAGAAAATAAATAAAAATTATGAATGCTATTATTTTCTCTACACTCCACTTTTGCAACTGCTCAGCTGGGCCTTTGAAAACCACGGTGTAGGACTTCTGTACTTTGCCTGTGTGTGGTTGAAGAAGATGCATTTCATAGTAGCCTCCTGTACCTCAGCCATTCCGGAAGAGTCCAAAGGCATGCCAGTTAGGATGGTTTTACAACCTTTGGGGTTAGGGAGACTAATCACTGGAAGTGATATAAATTAAGTTATTCAATTTTGTGTCTGTTGGCATGCACATCTACCAGGCCACATCAGCCCTTAGGACAGTCTCTCATTGTGAACATTATTTATTGAGTTTTCCAGGGTAGATAATAGTAACTAAAGTATACTTTATTGAAGAAGAATGAAGGGGCAGCACATTTTAGGAAGAGTTGCATAAAAAGTTAAACTCTTTTTAAATATAACTCTTCAGTTATTCGGAAAACATATTCTAACAAGCTTATTTCCCAAAGACATCGAATATCTTTTACTGTGTCTTTATTCTTGAGAGCTAGGCAGCTGTAAGTATATCCAAAGTATCCTATTCCGCTTAATAGCAAGTTTGAAAAAATTAATATAAGGACCCAAGTAGAGAAGTTTAGGGCTTTTATGAATCATAGTTTGTATTTTTGTTTTATCCTTTTGAGGAGGTTTTACTTCTTTAAAGTCTCATTTTTTAATGATATTGAACCATTTTTATTCTAAATATGGGTAAGTTTGTGTGTTTAGAGTAATGAGGTCAGTCTAGGTGATTTCAAATGCTGTTTAAATGTGTTTGTCTTGTATTTTTAAAATTTTATAGGTTTTCCCCTTTTTAACATTTGATTGGTTGTTTAAAAATCGTTAAGAAAATAAATTCCTTCTCTGTTTAGTTTACAGATGATCCAACTCTTGCAATTTGCAACGACAGCGGAGGCTCTGTTTTTGAATTGACATTTAAGTAAGACTATTGGGCGTTTGTAGACAAATGAAAAGATTAGCTCCAATTTAATGACTTGAAGTTGAATATGAAGAGGTCTGGAAAACCCATGTGATTGTAAATAGGTTGTGGCTGTATATTACACTTATCTGGGGAGGCTTATAGAACATACGGAGCACCATGCCTGGTCCCCTCAAATTGTGTCTCAGTACATCAGAGTTGGGATTCTACACTCCTCCTCCCCAAAGTGTTCCTAAACTCTGTCAATCTTGGGAACCATTATCCTGGAGTATATCAGTAATTTCAGTTTAGACGCCAGGCCCAATTGGTTATAACCATAATGACCAGGTGTACAAGGTTCCTTTTGCCTTTGGAATTGCCCTGTTTTACTCTTTAAAAAAAGGGAAAGACTGTTTAGATATGCGTAAGAACATTTATAAATCTGAGTTTAAAAAGACAAAAAAATTCAATGTGTATTTTGTTTCCAAAGTTCTTCAAAGTAAGGACTATGTTTCTTACATTTCACATGCCTTCTAACAATATCAAGTCCAAAGTAATTGTTTGAAAAATACCAATTCAGTTCAGTCGTGTCCTACTGTTTGCAGCGCCATGGCCCGCAGCATGCCAGGCCTCCCTGTCCGTGTCCATTGAGTTGGTGATGCCATCCAACCATCTCATCCTCTGTTGTTTCCTTATCCTCCCACCTTCAGTCTTTCCCAGCATCAGGGTCTTTTCACATGAGTCAGTTCTTCACATCAGGTGGTCAAAGTATTGGAGTTTCAGTTTCAACATCAGTCCTTCCAATGANTGTGCTTCTTCGAGCCCAGCGTTTCTCATGATGTACTCTGCATAGAAGTTAAATAAGCAGGGTGACAATATACAGCCTTGACGTACTCCTTTTCCTATTTGGAACCAGTCTGTTGTTCCATGTCAAGTTCTAACTGTTGCTTCCTGACCTGCATATAGGTTTCTCAAGAAGCAGGTCGGGTGGTCTGGTATTCCCACCTCTTTCAGAATTTTCCAGTTTATTGTGACAATTTATATATATATATATATATATATATTCTTTTCCAGCTTTTCCATTATAGATATTATGAAATATTGTATATAATTTCCTGTGCTTTACAGTAGGACCTTGCTGTTTATCTTTTATCTATAATAGTTTGTATCTGCTCATCCAAAATTCCTAATTTATCCCACTCCTTCTTTCCCTGTGGTAACCATAAGTTTGTTTTCTATGTCTGTGAGCCTGTTTCTGTTTTGTAAATAAGTTGACTTGTGTCATATTTTTAGGTTCCACATATAAGCGATATCATGTATTTGTCTTTCTCTGTCTGATTTACTTAGTATGGCAGTCTCTAGACCCATCCATGGTGCTGCAAAGGCATTGTTTCATTCTTCCTTGTGGCTAACACTGCATTGTATTTATGTACCACATCTTCTTTATCCATCCGTCTGTTGATGGACATTTAGGATGCTTCCATGTCTTTGGCCTTGGTGTCTTTACATATGCCAACGTCTCTGCCAGGAAAGCTCTGTGCTCTCTTCAACATTATCCTAGCTCATGATTAGCATTGCCTTCCTTGACCTACTGACCTCAGTTAGCATTTCCCACTACAAACATCCATAATACCTTCTTTTATAACATTCAGCACTTCTAAAATTCCTTATTCAACATTTTTCTTCTTCACTAGACTGAAAGCTCCATAAGTCTAAAACCAACCCTACTGCTGTATTCCAACTACTAGGAGAGTACTTAAATATATAGAAGGTCAGTAATAAATGTTAGAATTAATAACAGGGAGAAGCTTATTGTTGAAAATAAAGTTGAATATATGGCATGGATCTAGATTTGGGGTTGGCAAACTATGGCCTGTGGGCCAGACGTGGCTGGCTACTTGATTTTGTGAAGTATTATTTCATGCCCATTTGGTTATGTCTTATTTATGGCTGCTTTTGCACAACAGTGGCAGCGTTGAGTAGTTATGACAGAGATTGTATGTTCTGCAGATCTGAAAATATTTACTGTATGGCTTTTTACAGAAAAAATTTGCTAACCTCTGATCTAGATTGTATAATAATTGCCCTAGATTGGTAAGGGGAAAACATCACAGGTTCTTAGGTAATTAAAGTGATATGATTAAAGTGACATTTTAGGAACAGCACTGTACAAATAGCAAAAAGAACAGATTGTAGGAGGTTGGAGGGAAATGAAGGGTTTTGCTCTTGTAATGAAGCAAGTGAGATCTTTAGACAAGGATGGTTGCAGTGAGAGTTAGGGATGGCATTTTGAAGGAAAGACAAGGCTTTTCAGGGGGACTGAAGAACATAAACAAAACATTGCATTTCTGGCTTTGTATTTTAGGAGCATGACGTATTCAAAGAGTTAGGGTTAGGAAAGGGTAGTATTAGGTTGAAAGTCAAGGTGAGACTTGAGTAGTATATTAGGGAATGTTCTCTGGGCAGATTGGCAGTTCAGGGCTGGGGTGCAAATGCAAATTCCAGGATCAAGAAGGTAGTTGAAGCTGTGTAAATCAAAAGCAAGAGCATCCATAACGTTGGTGGACACTCGTGTGAGGAAAAGGAAAACAAAGGCAATAGAAAGGAGGATCCTATAAAGGCATGTGGAGGTTGGTGGGGAAACAGAACAGCATGGCATCACACAAAAGATGGAGGAGGAGAGGCTTCAGGACATTATCAATTCCACTGTAATAGCAATACCAAAGAGAGGTCAAAGAAGACTGAAGGCAAGGCCACCAGATATGTAAGAAGTAGCTTTTTAGAAGCGTTTCAGAGGCCTGATTATCTGTGGAATTGAAGTGGAAGCGGAATTACAGAGCATTGTTAAAGAAATGGGTTTGTAGAAGAACAGACTCAAACTAGTGAGTACAGTGTTTGGTTGTAAGAGGAGAAAAGTTCTTAATTTTCTGTAAGAAGTGAATCAAAGGAAAATTTTTGTGTTTTGAAGATGGAAAAGTCAGAAACCTGTCTGATAACAAGAGAATAAAGGACCTTTCAAAGAAGTGATTAAATATATTAGCAGAGGAGGGGTAATATTAAGCAGTGATGGAAGGAGTAGGATTCAGAGTTTATACAGGTGAAGTGATTTTTTTTTAGTAAGGACTTTAGCCAATCTTAGAATAGTTAATGTTGGCCTTGATATTTTTGTTTATGAAACACTTTCAACATATGAAAGATACAGAACAATTTTGTGCTTTCTTATTTTCATTTTACGAATGAAACTGGAAGAATAAATGATTTACCTTTGGTGACTCAGCTGTAATAGTGGAACTTGCTCTTAAACACGTGGTTGTAGATCCATCTGCTTTTACCAGAGCCTTCCTTCTTACTGGGGAAGTGACTTAGGAAGTGAAGATGGGAGGACATGAAGGGCTCACATTAAATGGTCTCAGTTGTTTGTTATCTGACAAGTGATGGGACTGGAAGGCAAAGAGGAATTGAGACATAAAGGGAAAGAAGGACATCCAGGCCACTGCTATGGGAAGTATGCAAGAAAACCCAAGTTGAATTAAATGTCGTGAGTTTCAGGCAGGTCACTGTATTGTATCTGTCTTCTTCAGTGCTCTTTCGCCTTGGAGCAGAAATAGAACAAATGATAAGGACAGTTGAAGATTATAGAGTGTATACATATGCATATATAAATAGTAACAAGTTCTGGGAAAGTTTGGGCTATTTGAGCTATACTAGTATCATATTTCAGAAAAGCCTAGTTTTGGTCACTGCAGCACCTTTTTTTCCTTTTAATGTACTTTTGTTTTACTTTTTTTTACACCATGCCACTAATCCTATTTTATGCTTTAACTCTGGCTAAATACAGTTATTGATGTGATGAAGTTAGTTTGTTTTGAGTATGACAGAGTGAATATTACATTTGCCAGTACAGGCATGCCCTGGGGATATTATTGGTTCCATTTCAGACCACTGCAATAAAGCAAATACTGCAATGCAGTGAGTTACAGAAGTTGATTGGTTTCCCAGGGCATAGAAAAGTTATGTTTGCACTACACTATAGTCTTTTAAGTATGTAATAACATTATCTCTTATAAAAAGCAGTGTACATACCTTAATTAAAAAATACTTCATTGCTTAAAAATAGCCAAAACAATTACAATAGTAACATCAAAGATTACTAATCACAGATTACTATAACAAATAATACTGAAAAAGTCTGAACTACTGCAAAAATTACCAAAATGTGACACAGAGACAGGAAACAAGCGAGCCAATGTTGTTGGAAAAATGGTGTCAATAGATTGATGCAAGGTTGCCACAGATCTTCAGTTTGTAAAACACACAATATCTGGAAGCACAATAAAGTGAAGTGCATTTAAAACAATGGTATGCCTAAACTGACAGCTTGACCACTGACCAGATATACCATGGATTATCCCAGATATACTACATACACTTGTGAGTGATTTTTTTCGTTTGTTTAATAGTTTCTTTAGTTATCAGTATTTGTTTTACCCATATTCTGAATGGAAATCATGTTCTAGGTGGGTTGACTAGGTGAGAAACTTTTTAAAGTCTCTCAAACAGTAGCTGATATTCAGGTTGTTTTTATTTCATCATCAGGTTAAAAGAGATGAGTCTGGAGCAATACATGTTACTAAGCAAAAGCATCTTCACCTATACTATGACCTCATCAACTTTACTGTGAGTATTATTGAAATGAAATACCCCCATTTACTTTATGTAATTGTTTTGAGTCCATGTTCTATTAAGGCTCCCAGGATTTTTGCCATAAACCATGACCTTTAGGATTGTATAAAATGTGGACAGAAGTGAAGTCCTGCTTGTACTGAAAAAAGTCTTGACGTTGGTGTGATGCCACACATTATTTTCATTGTCCTTCAGCCTGCTGAACACTGGCAAGATCACCAAAAGTTTTCTTTAATATCTTGAATAGCTCAAAGGGTAGATCAGAAGAATTTCTTCAGAATCATTGCTGAGCTTTCTTTGTAAACACATTTTGGTACTTCTGAGTATGTCCTCATTGGTTCTGGAGATACTGTTTTCTTGTGGCTAAAAACTTGGCAGAGTTCTCTCTCTACCATGCATCTCGGTCCTGAGCAATCTTTGCGTTTTTTAAAAAAAAGATTATTTCCTTTCATATCAGTTTTTATAATAGATAATTTATTAATTTAGTTGTACATTGCTTTTTAAATCTTACAAACATGATTTAGAAATAACACTTTTTTCCCATATACACTTCATGAAATAATTTTGTTCAACCTCTTCCCTCTTCCCATGTTTATTAGACATCAGTGTTTTGTCATTACCAGAATCCCTTATGGAATTGTCTAACATGTTTGTCTAGAATTCATCATCATCACTTACATTTAAGATGTTTGAGGCACATCTCTGTAAACATCTGCATATGATTCTGTCCCTGGAAAAAATTTCCTCACCACAAGTAGCCATTCTAATAGTAGGACAGTGGGTGTTTTTCATTTGTCCTGTGACATATTCATGATGTGACCCCTAACCACATTGCTTTGTAAGTTACCTTTAAAAGGCTTGTTTACAATGTGTCAACAATTAAAATAGTGAGAGTCTAATCCCAAGAATAATTGCTAAACATGCTAACATTCTTGCTCATTCTTTCTCTTAACCCGGTGACCTTTGAAAGCCTGTGAAAGCTAGCACTAAGTTTGTACAAGGCTAAATAATGTCTTTTCTGAATGGTACTTTGTTTCTCAAAGTAATCAAGAGAGCCCATTACAAAAGTTCTTTGTAAATGGTTTGAGTGTCAAACTCTGTTTTCTGAGAGACAATGTTTTTTTGAAAAACCAAACCCTTCCCTTACAGCAACCACTACAGTGATAAAGTATATACACATGATGGATAGTTAAAATAGAAAAACTGATCCATTTTCAACTTGTTTTTATTGTTATTTGATTATGCAAATAATTTCTGAGCATGGGAAGAAATCATATAAATAAACCAAAACTTGTATCAGAGAAAGTGCGGGGGAAATACTTTGTTCTGGCTAATTTAGAATTCTAATTGTACAGATTTTAAGACTTCATTTATTTCTTGAGGGGGAATTGAGAATTTTCAAAAAAATATTTTGAAAATAAATTTTATATATAACCCAAGAAATTTAATAAAAATGATGTTCTTTAGCAGATTTTAACATTATTATTACTTTAAAATTGTAATAGTACTCATTAACAAATAATTCAGACTATATAGAGAAATAGAGCGAAGAACTCTGCCATAATTTGTAGGTGAAGGAAATATATATTTTAAAAATAGTTTCCATTTTAAAATATGTAATACTTAAATGCTAACGATCATTCTTTGACCAGCTAGGTTTATGAGGTTTCATTGCCATTTTGTTTGATTAATGTCAAAAACAGCAGAAATGCAAAGTTGGTCACTTTTAAGTTATTGTGTCAATGTACTACCTTTAAAAAAAATCTGGTAAAAAACAGTTTATCCCATAATATCTATTAGGGCTCTTAGTTAGCCTTCTTTTACATTATGAATCACTTTAATACCATCAGAACTCAATACTGTGCTGTGCACCCTCTGTTCTTTGGGCTGGTACTGAGTAGTTCTTGCTGTGATTGTGTTGTCATCACCTGATTGATTAAACGGTTAAGGTCCTCAGTGTCATTTAACTGAGTGGCCAAGCTTTCTTCTGGTCCTGGATGATGATGTGGGATGGGCCTCATGTTTGTATTTCTGTGTGCTTGAATTACAGTGGATAAACTCCCGCACAATTGTGCTCTTGGACAGTGTAGAGAAGTTGCATGTGATTGATCGGCAAACTCAGGAGGAACTGGAAACAGTGGAGATCTCAGAAGTTCAGTTGGTCTATAATAGCAGCCATTTCAAATCACTAGCCACTGGAGGAAATGTGAGCCAGGCGCTGGTAAGGATAATCTGTTATTTTAGTATTGTTTTGATAAACTTGATATTTTGTTGTTGTTTTAAGAATTCTGAGGAGTTTTTATGTCTTGATGTTTCTTTGAAAACTACTAACTAGGTTGAAGTGGATGTGAATTTATTTGTAAGTATTCAAGAATGTGAATTAAAACAATAATTCCTGTTATGTGTTATTCAGAAATGTGACTAATACCAAATTATTTTAACTTTTATACTAAAAATAATGAAGTGAAATTTAAAGTTCATAAGAAAGAAATTGTAAAAGCAAGATATTTTAGAAAGTTTTATATGGTGACAACAAGCCTGATAGATTTAAGGAATTAAAGACTACAGAGACAGGCATCTTGTAAGGCTTTGGAAGTATATGGATAATTGCAAAAGACTTGAACAGGTATGAAGACTGTGGTCATTGAAAGGCAAAGAGAGCTTTGAGAGAAAAATTCTTTAAGAATGGGAGATAGATGAAATGTAGGAGTCTGCAGAGAAGGAAGACCTAAAAGTTATTTTAGTATCAGTTTTACTATATTTTAAGCAATGACAATGGCATTTAGCAATTTACACAGGTGTGTGTGCCAAGTCTTTGTGACGCTATGGATTGTAGCCTGCCAGACTCCTCTGTCCCTGGGATTGTCCAGGCAAGAATACTGAAGTGGGTTGCCATGCCCTCCTCCAGGGGATCTTCCCAACCCATGTCTCTTATGTCTCCTGCATTGACAGGGGGGTCCAATTTGATTCCTGGGTGGAGAAGATCCACTGGAGATGGGATAGATTACCCACTCCAGTATTCTTGGGCTTCCCCTGTGGCTCAGCTGATAAAGAATCCATCTGCAATGCAGAAGACCTGGGTTCAATCCCTGGATTGGGAAGATCCCCTGAAGAAGGAAAAGGCTACCCATTCCAGTATTCTGGCCTAGAGAATTTCATGGACTGTGTAGTCCATGGGGTCACAAAGAGTCAGACAGGATGGAGCAACTTTCACTTCACTCTTAGCGTAGGGAAGCCCATTTACATAGGTAGTTTACAGTTAAATTACTTGAAATTGTGATCTCATGTTTCGTTAAGTCAGTAATCTTTAAGCAGGAAATTTAGACTCTTGTGGAGCTTCTTTGTATAATTTCCTGGAAAAAAATAGTAATGAAGGTCTTATTTATGAGTGTCTAAAGCATCACTATGAACAAAGCTAGTGAAGGTGATGGAATTCCAGTTGAGCTATTCCAAATCCTGAAAGNAACGAAGATCATGGCATCTGGTCCCATCACTTCATGGGAAATAGATGGGGAAACAGTGGAAACAGTGTCAGACTTTATTTTTCTGGGCTCCAAAATCACTGCAGATGGTGATTGCAGCCATGAAATTAAAAGACGCTTACTCTTTGGAAGAAAAGTTATGACCAGCCTAAATAGGATATTCAAAAGCAGAGACATTATTTTGCCACAAAGGTCTGTCTAGTCAAGGCTATGGTTTTTCCAGTGGTTATGTATGAATGTGAAAGTTGGACTGTGAAGAAAGCTGACCGCTGAAGAATTGATGCTTTTGAACTGTGGTGTTGGAGAAGATTCTTGAGAATCTCTTGGACTGCAAGGAGATTCAACCAGTCCATTCTAAAGGAGATCAGTCCTGGGTGTTCTTTGGAAGGACTGATGCTAAACCTGAAACTCCAGTACTTTGGCCACCTCATGTGAAGAACTGACTCATTGGAAAAGACTGATGCTGGGAGGGATTGGGGGGAGGAAGAGAAGGGGTCGACAGAGGATGAGATGGCTGGATAGCATCACTGACTTGATGGACATGAGTTTGGGTGAACTCTGGGAGTTGGTGATGGACAGGGAGGCCTGGCATGCTGCAATTCATAGGGTCACAAAGAGTCGGACTGAACTCAACAGCATAATATCTTGCTCAAATCTCCCTGAGATATTAGAACTTCAGAGCATAAATATATGTGAAAGAGTCTTCCAGGATTTTCAGAATGTAGAAACTAGGCAAATCCAGAAGAAGAAATGGTAATTCAATAGAATTCACTAGGTTAAGAATAATTATTGTCCCACACTTAGATATTTTCTTTTGTCTGGAAGTGTAAAAGTGTCAGTCACTCGGTCATGTCTGACTCTTTGTGACCTCATGGACTGTAGCCCCCCAGTCTCCTCTGTCTGTGGAATTTACCTGGCAAGAATACTGGAGTGAGTCGCCATATCCTTCTCCAGGGGATCTTCCTGACCCAGGGATCAAACCTGGGTCTCCCACTTTGAAAGCAGATTCTTTTCCGTCTTAGCCACCAGGGAAGCCCCCAGATCAGCTCTCCCTGACTCCTAGCAACTGCGGCAGCAGTGGTGGTGGTGGCAGTCTGAGGAGTGATTATTTAAAACACTGATAGACTTTGAACTTGTGCTTTTAGCCATGGTGGAATATTGGGGACTGCATTTGCTCTCCTGTCTGGGGGGAAAAAAAAAATCAAGAAAAAAAACAAAAAACAAAAAACAGTAATTTTCAAGAGACTGGTGAACTTGAAAATAGAACGATAGACTCTATCAAAAATGAAACAAAAAAATTTAAAAAGTTAGTGACCAGTGAGGTAGTGTGAAGTAGCCTAATGTGTGGTAGAAATCTCTGAAGGAGAGGAGAGAAAAAATTAGAAGAAATAATGGTCAAAAACTTTCCAAAACAATAAACACAGAATTTCAAGAAGCTCAGTGAACCCAAACACAAGTAATGTGAACAGATTGATTCAAGTGAATTGGAAAGAGGAAATATTAGAGCAGGCAGAGGAGAAAGACACATTAAATGCAGAGGATCAGCAATAAGTGTAAGAGCAGATTTTTCATCTGCCATAATCTGCAGTATTCTCCAGACAGATATACCAAATGGCCAAAAAGCAGATGACAGGGTATTCAACATCATTAATCATTATGGAAATGCAAATCAAAATCACAGTGAGATACCACTTCATGCCTCCCACAATAGCTGTAATAAAAAAGAGACAATAACAACTCTTGACTACAGTGCAGAAAAATTGGAACATTCATATTTTGCTTGTTGGACATAGTGCTGCCACTGTAGAAAACATAATGGCAGTTACTCAAAATATTGAAGATTCCATGTGATAGAGCAGTTCTATTCCTAGCTAGCTACTCAAGAGGAATGAAGCCATATCTCCACAAAAACACATGTACACAGATGTTCGTAGTAGTGTTATTCATAATAGCCAAAAAGTCAAAACAGAAAAAATGTCCACCAGCTGATAAATGGATAAGCAAAATGTGGCATGTCCATGTAGTAGAATGCTATTCCTCAATTTAAAAAATGAACTATTGACACATGCTACAACATGGATGAACCTCAGAAATACTGTTAAGTGAAAGAAGCCATATGGAAAGACCATGTATTATTTGATTCTATTCATATGAAATGTCCAGAAAAGGTAAATTTATAGAGACAGATGTAGATTAATAGAACTGGAACTAAGAGTGGGAATGAGAATTGACTGGAAGTGGGTAAAAGTTATCTTTGTGGAGTGATGGAAATATTCTGAAATTGGATTTTGGCAATGGTTGAACAACTGTACATTTACCAAAATGGTATTATATACTTAATGAGTGAATTTTATGGTGTGTAAATTATATCTTAATATTGTCATTTAACAAAAGAAGTTGACTATTTAAAACAAAAGTAATGATATTTTGTGGTACATACTTAATGATATGTAGAAGTAATAGGATGACAGAAATAGTACATAGCAGGGAGTGGGGAGAAGGAAGTATATTACTGTAAAGTTCTTAACAGTATACATCAAATTGTATATTATGTAAATGTAGACTGAGATTAAAGTTGCATATTATAAACACTAGAGTAGTCACTGAAAAAGTATCCCTTTATAAGTCAATAGTAGCAAAAAAATGGATGTTAAAAATATTAAATTCAATGAAGCATAAAAAAAGATGTAGTACAGGTGGAAAACAATAAGATAATCTGAATCCAACTATATCAATAATTATAGGAAATGGAAGCTGTCTAAACATTTCAGTTGAAAGGCAGGGATTGTCATGCTGGATTTAAAAAAAGCAGGACCAACTCTATGCTGTCTACAAAAAGCTCTCATTAAATACAAAGTCACAGAGAAGTTAAAAGTAAGAGGAAAGAAAAAGACACATTGTGCAAATACTAATAATTAAAATGGCTATTTTAATATCAGAATAAGTAGATTTCTGAGTAGGGAATATTGCCAGAGATAGAGAAATTTCAAATTGATAAAAAGATTAATTCATCAAGAAGACATAATAATCTTAAAGGCTTAAGGACCTAATAACAGACCTTCAAAATATATGAGATGATAAATCTAAAAGGAGAAACAGACAAGTCCACAATTAGAATCTGGAAAATTCAAAACTCCTTTATTAGTAGTTAATAGAATAAGCAGACAGAAAACCATCAAGGGTATACAGAAGACTTGAATTATTGACCAACTTGACATAACTGATATTTATAGAGTATTCCACCCAGCAAAAGCAAATTATAAACTGTCTCAAGTGCATATGGGGCATCCAATAAATTATATGCCAGGCCATAAAGCAAACAACAGTAAATTGTTGAATCATCTGGGTAAATCTGGAGAAAACTCAAATATTTGGAAATTAAGTAACACCTTTATTAATAAGCCATAAGTCAAAGAAGAAATCTCAAAGGAAGTTATAATATATTTTGAACTAAATGAAAGTGAAAATGCAGCATGTAAAAATCTGTAGTCTCAGACAGCTCATACAGCTCAGCATTTTTACACATAACAAAGCAGAAGATCTAAAAAGACATTTCTCCAAAGAAGTCATACAGTTGGCTCATAGGTACATGAAAGATTGCTCATTATTAGAGAAATGCAAATCGAAACAACACGAGGTATCACCTCACACCAGTCAGAATGGCTAGCATCAAAGCATCGACAAATAATCAATGCTGGAGAGAGTTAGAGAAAAAGGAACCCTCCTGCACTGTTGGTGGAATGTACATTGGTCCAGTCACTATGGAGAACAGTATGGAGAGTCCTTAAAATAGTAAAAATAGAGTACCATATGATCCATCAATCCCACTGCTGGACATATATCCAGAAAAAAATATCATTCAAAAAGATACATGCAGTCTAATGGTCATAGCACTGTTTATAATAGCCACGACGTGTTGTGTGTACATGGAAGCAACCTAAATGTTCATCAATAGATGAATGGATAAAGAAGATGTGGTGTATACATATATACACACACACACACACACACACAGACACACAGTGGAATATTACTCAGCTGTAAGAATGCCAGATACAGCAATATAAATATACCTAGAGATTATCATAGTAAAGTAAACCAGAGAAAGACAAATATCATATGATGTCACTCTCATGTGGAATTTTAAAAAAAGATGCAAATAAACTTATTTACAAAACCAGAAACAGGCTCATAGACATAGAAAAAATAAACATGGTTACCAAAGGAGAGAGTGGGGAGGGATAATTAGGAATTTGGGATTAATGTATGCACACTACTGTATCTAAAATAGATAACCAACAAGGACCTACTGTATAGCACAGGGAACTGTATTCAATATTTTATAATAATCTATAAGGGAAAAGAATCTGAAAAAGAATGTATATATGTAAAATAACTGAATCACTTTGCTGTACATTTGAATTAACACAACATTGTAAATTAACTTAAAAAAAAAAATCTAGGGTCTGTAAGTCAATCTGAGGGTAATTTATAGCTTTAAATGGGCTTCCCTGGTAGCTCAGCTGGTAAAGAATCCACCTGCAATGCAGGAGAATCCAGTTTGATTCCTGGGTCAGGAAGATCCCCTAGAGAAGGAATAGGCTACCCATTTCAGTATTCTTGCGCTTCCCTGGTGGCTCAGCTGGTAAGGAATCCGCCTGCAATAGGGAGACCTGGATTCGATACCTGGGTTGGGAAGATCCCCTGGAGAAGGGAATGGCTACCCACTCCAGTATTCTGACCTGGAGAATTCCATGGACTATATAGTCCATGGGGTCACCAAGAGTTGGACATGACTGAGCAACTTTTATTTCACTATAGCTTTAAATACCTTAAAAAAATCTCAAATTTGAGATTTTTCTTTAAGTTTCTATCTTAAAGAAACAGAGAAGAGCAAATAAATTGGAAGTATATTAAGGAAGAAATAACAAAAGTGAACACAAATCAGTTAAGTAGGAAATGGACAAACAGTAGAGAAAAATCAAAGAAAATAAAGCTTGTTTTTTTAAAAGATAAAATTGATAAAACACTAATGAGAGTAATTCAGAAAAAAGGTGCAGTTACTAATATCAGGAATGAGAGAGATACAATCACTGTGTAGTCTGAAAATATTAAAAATATAAATAATAACTTTATGCCTAAAAATTAAACAATTTTAGATGAAGTGGAAAAATTCTTTGAAAGGTACAGATTACTAAAGCTGACCAAAAAGAAATGAAAATCTAAGGGGTTATATGTTAGTTTGATTTCCTACAAAGAAAATCCAAGCTTAGATAGCTTCACTAGTAAAGTCTATTACAATTAAGGAAAAAATATCAATTTTACATAAAAATCTTTTTAAAAGTAGAGGAAAAGGGAGCACATAATTCTTTTTATGATATCAGCTTACCTCTGATAATAAAACTGAAGACATTGCAATAAAGTATAATACAGACCAATGACCTCATGAGGATAGAAGCAAAAATCTGTAAAATAGTAGTAAATAGGAATCAGCAATGTATGAAAAGCAGAATCATTATCAAATGGTATTTATCCAAGTCACACCCGGCTGGTTTAACATTCAAAAGTCAATATTATTCACTATATTAGTTTATTGCAAAAGAAAGGTCATAATACCATCTCAAAAGACGTAGAAAAAGCATTTCACAAAATTCAGTATCCTTTTCTGATAAAATTCTTAGCAAACTAGGAATAGAAGGGAGCTTCTTCGGCTTGATTAAAAAGAACATCTATGAAAATCCTACCACTAACGTACTTAAATTTAAAGTGGTATTGCCAGAAACCCAGACTGAAGAAAACGTGCAAAACCCTGATTCTGATCCTCTAGAGGAAATATAGAAGCAGAGGAACATGTTAAAAGATGCCACTGGGACGCCATTAGCAAAATTCAGATAGTAGGAAACTCCAATGAATAAGTGTTCCAGTGTCTTCAGCAAATAAACTTCATGGAAAGTAAAGGACTGAGGGATAGAGGCACACTGACTCTTAAGAGATGTATCAGCCTGCTTCAGTGTGTGGCCCTTATTTGAGTCTTGACTTAAACAAACGAAATGTAGAAACAAAGAATAAAAATCTCAGTAACGTTTGACATTTATGAGGCAATTTGAAATCCAAACACTGATCAGATATTTGATATTGAGGAACGATTGTTAATTTTTAAAAATCTGTCAAGGAAATTGTGTGGTTATGTTAAAAAGGATTTATTATGCATATACTGAATTTTTGTAAATGAGGTGTCCAAAATCTGAGATTCATTTCAGAATTATTACTGTGTTATAGAGGAGTCAGTGGGAATTATAGATGAAACAAGATTGAGCTTATTATAATTAATGAAGCTGGTTACTGGATACATTGGGTTCATTATTTTATTCTGTCTACCTTTGTATATATTTTTATAATTTCATAAGAAAAATGACTAGTTATCAGTTCTTGGCCATATATATTTTGGAAGATTTATAAATGCTACTGTATTTAAGCCTCTCAGAAACTGCATGGTTTTCAAAGATGGAAAAACATAGTGTCAGAACTTTGAAACTTGTTTAAACTCTGTCACCTAGTAGGTGACAGAGCCTAAATTTGCAACCCAGATTTATCAGGCAAAAGTCTTGTTTCTATTTGCTAGGCTGTGCTGACTTTCATATACTGTGCTGCTTTATCTTCCTGTTTGCTTTTGTGTTTTTTGTTGATATTTATTTCAGAGAACTTGGAGGTATCATTTCAACTAGCCCTATTCTGTGCCAGAAGCAGTGATTACATGACAGCAGTGACCTGTCATCCAGTAGTGGGCAGGTTGCAAGTTTTTCTTCAGATTTAGAAGTTGACATGTTCCTTCCTTTTTTGCATTACTCTGAAAGATAAAAAGACCATATACGAGCAGAGAACTACTTTTTGCACTTGTCTTTTCTGCCACTTCCACAGCCAGAGTGGCACTGGACTGACATTTTTTTCCCCCATTCACTCACGGGATGAAACTATATTGTCTCTGTAATCCACATTCTTGAAAATTTGAGATTTCTAATGCATATAGTTTTTTACCTTAAAAAATTTTTTTTCCAGGCTTTGGTTGGAGAGAAGGCTTGCTATCAATCCATAAGTAGCTATGGTGGTCAGATCTTTTATTTGGGAACAAAAGTAAGTTCTTCCACTTTGTGACTTGTCGTTTGTTTGTGTCAGGAGAGTTGGGGCTGAAGGAGGTTGCTGGTAAAGAGAGCAGTACATTACAAAGTGAATACTGATCAGCAGTAATTGAAAACTTTGAAGGGTTAGATGATCATGATGTTTAATTAATTCTTAAAAAAATTGCCCCTTAATTTTATTATAGGTTATTAGAAGATATTCAATATAGTTCTCTGTACTGTACAACTAATTAATTTCCTCTACTTTTAGACATACTATATTTTTACCTTTGTTTAGGTTCTGGTTAATAATAGGATGCTTATTTTCTTTATTCAGAGGTATACTTTCTCAATCTTCCTTCACATTTATGTTTTCATGACCAGAAAGATAACTTTATTGTATATATTTGTCATGTGATTAAGATGTGCTTTAGCTTAGATCAGCTTGTGCTCACTCGCTCGATTGTGTCCAACTCTTTGCGACCCCATAGACTGTAGCCCACCAGGCTCCTATGTCCATGGGATTTCCCAGGCAAGAATACTGGAGTGGGGTTGCCATTCCCTCCTCTAGGGGATCTTCTCAACCCAGGAACTGAACCCATGTCTCCTGCATTTGGCAGGTGGATTCTTTATCACCGTACCACCTGGGAAGCCCTAGATCAGCTTAGGGTATATTATTAATCAAATGCATTGAGATGTTTGACTTAGAATAGGATCTTTTTGTATATCAATTTGTCCCCTTTTTTTTTGAACTTTTTGTTTATCAATTGTTTTTGTTTTTTAAAGCTTTTTGTCTATCACTTTGTTCCTTGTTTTTTTAAACTTATCATGGAAAAGCTTAGCATGTTGGGAGATTGGATTTTCCTTCTTCTTTGTCCATGGAATGAACTCCTTGGACTATAGACTTATTCACTTTTAAATGTTTGATGTACTCTTTTTTTTTTTTTATTGTCCATGCCACATGGCATGTAGGTTCTTAGTTCCCCAACTAGGGAGCAAACCTGCCTGCAGTAGAAGCATGGAGTGTTAACCACTGGACTGCTAGGGAAGTCCCTGTTTTACTTTTTAATGTGGGCTCTTGAACGATCCTTTACTTTTAAGTGTAATATGAAATATTTTTACTTAAAGAGATGTCAAAATGAGACGTAAAACTGAGACATGTGTCTCGCAAATAAGTCTCTTGGAGATGATAAGTCTAATTTCCTTCTCATTTTCTAGTCTGTTTATGTGATGATGCTGAGGAGCTGGAGGGAGGTGAGTTCAGAGTAATTTTATATATTAGCATGATTGAATTGCACACATCTTAGCATTTTTTGTTTTGACTTTTTAGGAAAAGATTATTTGGACTTGTGCTTTTTAATTTCAGAAGCATACATCAAAGCCATTCTATCATATACTTGATTTGATAAAACTAACTCAATAAGATATGGCTGTGTATATAGAAAATTCAAAATACCAGTGGTATAAAAGATCTTTCTCTCAGGTAACAGCAGTCTTGGAGGTACACAGTCTATGGCTAATATAGCAGCTCCATGGTCTTTGTCATACTACCCTATTTAAAAAAAAAAGATATTTCACCATTCTTGTGTATGGATTCTAGTCTCAAGGTCATTCGGTGTTCCAGTATAACTGCTGGAGCTCCAGCTGTTAAGTCCACATTCCAGGAAGGAGGAAACAGAAGAGATGGCTGGCCCTGACCTTTTAAGGTCACAGTCCAGAAATGTCCAAATAACACTTCCTCTGATCATTGGCCAGAAGTTAGTCACATGGCCCCAAGTGGCCACAGGAGAGTCTTAGAAATGTCCTTTAGCTGTCTAAAGGTTTATTGCTATCTCAGACAAACTTGAAATTTGTTATGAAGGAGGAGGGATTGAATGGATATTGTGGCAACTAGCTGTTTCTGCTCCAGCAACATTCTAGCTGTTTCCTCTTTTCAAGTTTAGGCTGTAGCTCCTTATACCAACTTATACAGTCACTGTACTATCCAGTGCTTTATGAAATTGTTTTCCTTGGAAATAAGATAGTCACATGGTTGTTATAATTTTAGCTAATAAGCAACAACTTCTGTAAAGATACTAGGTAGAATAGGAATTTTTACTGGTGATTGGTCAGACAAAGGGGTGTGGTTTCTCTCATTTATTCATTTTAGAGAGTGGATCACCTCTTGAAACAAGACTGTCTTACAGAAGCTTTGGCTCTGGCATGGTCTTTCCATGAAGGAAAAGCAAAAGCAGTAGTAGGTAAGTCAATAGAACACTGGTGTAGTAGGTACTGCTTTTCTGGAGCAGAGAAAATGAATAATATTAATCATTCACAGAACACTTTTTACTTAGTGTTCAAGTGCTTTATAAGCAAGATGTTATCAGACCTTACAGATTTTCAGGAAGAAAGGTTAATGACAAATACAGGGTATAGAATTTTAAATGTCACTTTTAAAATTCATTTCATAAGGCAAATTTAACTGTTAGAACAAAAGGAAAGTACACTGACATGCTGTCTGGTCCAGTCGATGGGAGGTGTTCCTGTTATGGCATATTACCCAACATTTTGCTACCTAGGTTTGTTATATCTATTATTAGCATAGGTTATCAATAGAAGACCAGAGCAGTTTCACTCCTGAAGAGATGGATTAACTTCGGATTTATGCTGGGTTTTGCTTCTCTGCAGGATTATCAGGGGATGCCAGTAAGCGAAAGGCTATTGTTGCAGATCGGGTGAGTGTTTTAATAGGGTCTTTACTGGGGTACATCTTGGACGTGATTAGGTAAATGACTACAGTCAAGAGAGAGAGTGTATAAAAAAGCAAATCAGACGATAATTCCTTGGTGTTACTGTGAATGCTTTTGTAAATTCCTTCTTATCGCCTTTTCTTTTTTCCCTTGCTCACTCTTTAATGAAGATTATAAATAGTAAAATAGCCAGAAGACAGCAGACAGGAGGAGGAAGAAAACCCAGGGATCTGGATTGTTTCTGAACTTAATTGTAGCCCTTAGGATGCTGACAGTTGTTATAAACTGATAAGTAATAATTAGAAATACTATATGGGCAAGTATTTATATTGCCTGAGGTAGCGAAGATGGCTGATGTTTATTATTATTATTGTTCAGTTCAGTCTCTCAGTCATGTCCGACTCTTTGTAACCCCGTGAACCACAGCACGCTCTGTCCATCACCAACTCCCGGAGTTTGCCCAAACTCATGTCCATTGAGTCGGTGATGCCATCCAGCCATCTCATCCTCTCTCATCCCCTTCTCCTCCTGCCCTCAATCTTTCCCAGCATCAGGGTCTTTACAAATGAGTCAGCTCTTCGCATCAGGTGGCCAAAGTATTGGAGTTTCAGCTTCAACATCAGTCCTACCAATGAACACCCAGGACTGATTTCCCCTAGGATGGACTGGTTAGATCTCCTTGCAGTCCAAGGGACTCTCAAGAGTCTTCTCCAGCACCACAGTTCAAAAGCATCAATTCTTCAGCGTTCAGCTTTCTTTATAGTCTGACTCTCACATCCATACATGACTACTGGAAAAATCATAGCCTTGACTAGATGGACCTTTGTTGACAAAGTAATGTCTCTGCTTTTGAGTATGCTGTCTAGATTGGTCATAACTTTTCTTCCAAGGAGTAAACGTCTTTTAATTTCATGGCTGCAATCACCATCTGCAGTGATTTTGGAGCCCCCCAAAATAAAGTCTGCCACTGTTTCCATGTCTATTTGCCATAAAGTGATGGGACCAGATGCCATGATCTTAGTTTTCTGAATGTTGAGCTTTAAGCTGTTAATTAGCAGTAATATGGTTAATGTTAATATTTAATACTAGCTTTGTTTTCCAAGTCTAGGCTTGCCTGAATTCATTTACTGTTGTCATTCGTCCCCCTTTTTATTGTGCAAATACATTGGCAAAAATTAGATTCCAAGTTAGTATAAACATTTAGAAAACATATACAGAAACTGGTCATTCCCAAGACTTGTAAATGATTCTCTTAGTTTTTGGTAGAAAGAATTGCCTGTATGTGTTCTTTAGGGAAAGATCTATGCAGAGGATAACTGAAGAGGTAAACATCAATATTTTATTTCATTTTTATTTCACACTAATAGCATCTGGAACCTGGAGGTATTTATTAGGAAAGATTAGCAAATTGGTACTAACCCTGAGCCTGAAAGAAATTAGGCTGGGGTTAAAAAATGGGGAAATAAAGCCACTAAAATTTTAAATTGTATTTTTTTCATAAAATAGCCAAGACTGATTCTGTATTATTTAAGGTCATATATATTAAGATGACATATATTAAGTATTAAAAAGCTTTAGAGACATATTTTAATTACTGTTTTCCTCACAGATGGTAGAAATCCTATTGCATTATGCAGACCGAGCTCTAAAAAAGTGCCCAGACCAGGGAAAAATCCAAGTGATGGAGCAACATTTTCAGGTACACATCTGCAAGTGCTTCTAATAGACGTTACTATGAACAGGTCTAGTACTGGTCTTTGATATTATTTGAGAATGGAACTTTCATGTTTTGCTTAAACAATTTTCAGTATTCAGAGCTTTATTACAGGGTTTGTGGAACAGTCTCAGTTATTAAATTTTGAAGTAACACGTGTACAGACACATCGGAACAGATGAGTAAATGTTGTGGGGTGTCAGTGCTTTGGTACTCGGTGCGTCATGGAAGGAACGGATGTGTGTATGAGGGTACATACCTGTGAATTGACACCTACGCCTTGCTAATGACTAACACTTTTGTTGACTTGTTGGACAAGTGGACTACCACGGTTTAAATTTAGTTCTCTTAGGAGCACCTGTGATTCAAGAATAGGTACATTGCAAAAAAATTATGATCTCTTAAATATACTAATAAACCTTTAGTTTCTCTTGAAACTCGGTGAAAATAGAAGTCAAGGAATGATTTAAAGATCTACACAGTGTTTATTATGAGAGTATTTACCATTTGCAATCATCTCAAAGTATATTTGTTGGGAATCTGTTTCTTCTTCTTCACTCTGAGGTCTTGCTCCCCTCCCCCTGCCTCCTCTTTTAACAAATATTTGAGGGTCTGGTACAGCAGTCAGCAAACATTTTCTAAAAAGGGCCAGATGGTAAAATTTAAGCTTTGTGGGGTACATATGGTCCCTGTCACACGTTCATCCATGTGATTTTTTTTTTAAAACTTGTTTTTAAACAACCCTTTAAAAGTGTAAAAACCATTTGTAGCTGGGAGCCATTCAAAAACAGGCTGTGGACGGGACTTGGCCCATGGGTTAAAGTGTGCAACCTCTGGTTTAATATGTTCTAGGCACTGGACAGTAGTGTGCAAAAGATGTGTGCTCCTTGTTATCTGGAAGTTAACAGTCTAGTCAAAATACTTTTTCTTGTGCATATTAGTGGACATATTTAGAAGAAATATAGGGTTTTGGAGTTGGAGGAGCAGACACAGCTCATATCTTTTTATCTTTCCATTTGATGTTCTTAACTTTGGAAGACAAGAGTAGATATGACAGTAAACAGTAGGAGGGTATCAAAGCAGAATTTGGTTTCCTGAACTGTACTATTGAATGCCATAGTAGTGGGCTTCTAGCAAAGTAACGTTTATTACCTTGTGGCTAGAGGCTCATTAAATTTGTAGTGAAGAAGAGAAAGCTTATATAAGGTATAGAAATAGATAAGCTAGGAGGAAAACATATGGCAGAAAGAAAGCATTTGGGGACAGAACTATTTAGGAATAGTACCTGGTATATAAATGATTTTGTATATCACTGCAGTATATAGAGAAAAGAAAACTCAATGTTTTAACAAGAGAATATCTGTTATCAAGAAGTGGTAGAAAAAAAAAGAAGTGGTAGGATGGTACTCATGTAAGGACTCTGGTTGTTGGAAGGTGTACTTTGGTAAAAAGAAACATCCAATAGGGAATGCATAGAGGGGTTAATGAGGAGGATATGTGTGTGTGCGTGTATACACATGGCATACATGTGAATATACACATAAGATAGAAGCCACTTTGTTGGGGAAGAACCTGGTAGAGAGCTATAAAAGAAAAAAGGAAACAAAAGTGATATTCTGACAGAGAAATATTGAGGAATCGCAGCATGACAGGGACTGTAGATGATGGTTTCTAAAACAGATTTTAAAATTTACTGAGAAACAAATCATGGTAGTAATGTGTTTTTTAACCATGTAGATATTTGTCAAAAGTTTAATTCTGCTAAAAGAGTATCTAATAAAATTTTGATTTATTAATCACTTAGCCTCATAGGCGGTAAAAAACAGTGGTGGGAATTATTATTCTGAATTTACTTTTTACCAATGATTGGAGAAGTAGAAGAGATAAACTATTGATAAAATAACATTGTGAATCCTGTATTTTAGAAAGCAGATATTTCAGGAAAAAAATATGGGCACAGTCTCATGGTTATAGGCCAAAATACTAACATACCCGTAAATACTAAAAGATTCGCAAAGAACAGGACTTTTTTTAAAAAAAACTTTTTATTTTGTATTGGGATATAGCCAATTAACCGTGTTGTGACAGTTTCAGGTGAACAGCAGAGATACTCAGCCATAATTGTACATGTGTCCATTCTCCTCCAAACCCTCCTCATCCAGTCTGCCTGGTAACACTGAGCAGAGTTCTGTGTGCTGTACAACAGGTGGTTGTTGATTATTCATTTTAAATATAGCAGTGAGTACATGCCTATCCCTAACTCCCTAATTGTCCTTTCTCCCTATCCTTCCCCCCAGCAACCATGAGATCGAAGAACAGGAAATTCTTAAATTTTGACACAATAACCACAAACAATCCAAAGAGAAAGGACATGGGGAAGAATGTTGAGAGAAGTATGTCTATAAAACACAGAACATCTACCGAAGTTAGAGAGAGGTGGATAACCAAAGATATTTGTCAAAAGCATGAAGAATCTATATGACTATCAGAAAAGAGACTCGTATGGTCCAGATTGTACCTACCAAAATACTAAAGGACACGGAGGGATTTTGACAAAGATTAACATAATACATACATTACATGCCAAGTACTACGTAAAGGGTATGGCATTCATTTTTGTTTAATTCCTGCAACAACCCCATGAAGTAGATCCTGTTTTTATCCTCATTTTATAGAAGAGGAAGTTTAGGCTGAGAGGGGTTAAGTGACTTCTGAAGATAATATTGCTGATAAAGTGTGGGGTCAGAACTCCAGTCCGGGATATTCTGACTTCAAAACCTAGCTCTTAGTAACCATTGTACTGTATTGTTGTTTTTAGAGCAAGTTCAGGGAAAGGATGTGTGAGAAGGGGTGATATTAGTAAATGATCAGGAATGATAATTATAACAAACATCTAAAGTATTCAGTGCTTACTGTGTGGCAAACACTGTTACAAACCATTTACACGTTAACTTATTTAATTCCTATAACTATGAGGTAGATTTTGTCATTATTCACACTTACGAGTGAGACCGAGGCACAGAGAGGTTGTATCACCTGTTGGAGATCATATAGCTAGTGAACAATAGAGCTGGGATTAAAATCCAGTACTGGGACTTTGGAGTCCACATCTGGAATGCTACACTCTACCCTGGAGCAACACTTCTGGTTTTTGCTTCCCTTTTCATGAACGCAGAGAGTGGTCTTTAAAATGGAAAAGTCCAGATAAATATATTAAAGAAACAGGCTGAAGCCCAGCATGTTTCATATAGTTACATTATGATTGTTCAGATCTCAATACCCAGTGGAATTATAACCCATGGTCCTATTTGCACAGTCAGAGCTATCTAAATAATTTGTAAGTAACTTTGGATCAGTTTTCACATAAGGCACACTTGCTTAAGCATGGATGCCTAAGCAGAGAAGACATAGCAAACTCACTCAGGAGGACTATACTTTTGAAAAAGGTGATCTTTAGCCCATTAGGATGAATAAAATACATGCACAAATGGCCACAAATCTGCTGTTTTAAGTGTTAAGTTGTAAATTTTTAATCATAAAATAGTAAAATAGGTTAACTCTTACAGTATAATTTTGTAGAAGAAAAGTAGATGTAGGCACTGTCCACTGTAACCCCACTGTGGTTTGTGAACATTTTCCATGAGTTCACTTAAGAACAACCTTGCTAAACTCATAAAAACTACACTTTTGAAAAGAATGTGAGGACACTACGTTCATGCAATGCTTATTACATAACATCTTGATTTTGTTAAAGCATTTGCCTTAGTTTTCCATTACCCTCATTGCTGAGATGGATTAGTAAATAGTAGATTTACAGATGATGAACATTCATACCCCAAAGAGTATTCTTGCAGGCCTAGTATTAATTACTTTCTAGGGCTCTTTAATATCCAAGTTTTTATCATTGATTTGGATGAAGATTTATTGAGTGGCTTGTTGAATTTGGATAGAACCAAGAATCAGGGTCCAAAATGATCTTGACAAAATGCAACCAAAATTGTTATGAGGTGAAATTTAGCAAGGATAGACATCAAGACTCGCACTAGATTCAAATAATTAAGTTGAATGCATCTAGGATTGGGAAAATCTAGCTGGACCGGATTTTAGTTGACCATAAACTTAATATGAGTCAATTGTGTATTAAGACCCAGATAGCCACTGGGCTATGTGTTGAAAATAAAAACTCTAAATAAGATAGTTTATGGACTGTTGACAGACCAATTTTTATCCAACAACTGGGCTGGTGGGAGTTTTTAAAAACAACAGTTAAAAAAAATACCAGAGTTGTTTAATCTGAGAGAAAAAGTAAGTAAGTGCAGACGTGGCTGCTTTCAGATGGTGAAGGACTGTCATAGGGAAATTTATTGTACTGCAGCAGAGGCAAGGCTAGAATGTGAAAGTGAAAGTCATTCGGTTGTGTCCGACTCTTTGCGACCCCATGGCTTATACAGTCCATGGAATTCTCTAGGCCAGAATACTGGAGTGGGTAGCCTTTTCCTTCTCCAGGGGATCTTCCCAACCCAAGTCTCCCGCATTGCAGGCAGATTCTTTACCAACTGAGCTATCAGGGAAGCCCATAAGTGGGTAGAAATCAGGAGAAGGTCTAGTTCAGTTTTAATTATGTAATAAGTCTTGGACTGGGTGGCTCCTACTATCGAATGTATTGAAGTAAAGGGATGATGACCAGCTAACTAGGAGATTTTTTTTGGATTAATTTATTTTAATTAGAGGATTATGACGATATTTTGGTGGTTCTTGCCACACATCAGCATGAATCAGCCACAGATGCACATGTGTCCCCATCCTGAGCCCCTCTCCTACCCCCCTGCCCACCCCACCCCTCTGAGTTGCCCCAGGGCACCAGCTTTGGGTTCCCTGCTGCATGCAGAGAACTTGCACTGGTCATGTGTTTTACGTAAGGCAATGTACGTGTTTCAGAAGGCGAAGGTGGGATGATTTGAGAGAATAGCATTGAAACAGGAGTGTTTATAAAAGACTTTGTTTTGCTGGGTGGGAAGATATGAGACTTCAGTATCATTATCAAGAAACTCATTGGAAACAGGTAACCAGTAATCCTATTAGTTGAAATTCCTAAGACTAGATTCTATCTCAGTCAGAATACTGAGCATTGAGACTTCCTTGGTGGTCCATTGGTAAGACTCTACACTTCCAATGCCTGTGCTGCAGGTTTGATCCCTGGTTGGGGAACAAAGATCCCACATGCCCTGTGGCATGGCCAAAAAAAAAAGAAACAAACTGAGCATTTACATTTTACCAGCAGGTGGCACTCATGTCTGCTGTCTGTTTTAATATTTACCTTTGAGGAGGAGCCTCACCTTTTCCTTAGAATCAGAATGTATAATACCATTCAGTATTTTTGCTTTCCTCCAAAGATCAATCAATATCTGCCCCGTCTTAACTACAGAAGATAGCTTTTGGATCTCATGATGTTTTTGACAGGCTTTGGCTTTTATTTGTCTAAGAAAGATTTGAACCTGTAATTATAATTTATTTGTACAATAGCTAGTAAGATCAAAGAGAATTACAGTGTTCTCTTGTCTCATACATCTTGAACCTTGCCTTTTCTTCAGGCTGTCTTTCTTATCCCCAAAACAAAGCGTGAAAGTGTTAGTTGCTCAGTCGTGTCTGACTTTTTGTGACCCTATGGACTGTAGCCCACCAGGCTCCCCTCTCCATGGGATTTCCAGGCAAGAATACTGGAGTAGTTGCCATTCCCTTCTCCAGGGAATCTTCCTGACCCAGGGATTGAACCTGGGTCTCCTACATTATAGGCAGATTCTTTACTGTCTGAGCCGCCAGGGAAGCTCCTAAAAACAAAGTCAGACAGCAAACAAACCCCTTCTTTGCCCTGCCATCTCCCATAGTCTTATTATGCCTCTTGTTTGTACAGTCTCAACAGAGCCACACATAGCTGTCTTTGTCTCCTCACCTCCCTCTCATTCCTTGTCTATGAATTCTGTGGGCCCTTTTATTCCTCACCTTATTGGTCCTCAGTAGCAATCAACACAGTTAACAACTCTGGAAACAAGTCTGTCTCTATGGCCTCTTTGGTATCATACATTCCAGGTTTTTCTTCCTCTCTCTCTTGCTACTAATGCCTTTCTTTGTTCATTCTCAAGATATTGTCTGTGACTTGAGAGTATTTGTTAAAAATGCCTTTTCTTGAGTTATTTCCCTGTTCTGCTGAGTTAGGCTCTCTGAAATTGGTGACCAGGATTTGAAATCAGCCCCTGAGATGATTCATCAGCATGTTGGAAGTTTAAGAATCATTACTTTATCTTGTGACATAGGTAAATAGCTATCTTACTGTTACCTCCAACCTAAGTTGTTCTGAGTTCCACGATCTCTATAGTTAAGTTGTCTATTTACATCTTCACTTGGATGTTTCATAGGTGCCTCAAACTCATGAGGGTTTTCCCTAGTGCCTCAGATGGTAAAGAATCTGCCTACAATGCAGGAGACCTGGGTTTGATCCCTGGGTCAGGAAGATCCCCTGGAAAAGGAAAGGGCAACCCATTCCAGTATTCCTGCCTGGAGAATTCCATTGACAGAGGAGCCTGGTTGGCTACAGTCCATGAGGTCACAAAGAGTCAGATATGACTGAAGACTAATATTTTCACTTTCAAACTCATGAACTGCTACTGCTGCTAAGTCACGTCAGTCGTGTCCGACTCTGTGCGACCCCATAGGTGGCAGCCCACCATGCTCTGAACATTTCCTCTCAAAATCTTATCTGATGACCCTTGTTTTAGCGATTGGATCCATGTCCACCTAAAGTAAATTGACTGATTCTTGTCTTTCACTTGTTCCCTTTCCTGCGTCTTGACTATTGTTCTAATTTAATTATTCTGTCTGGTCTACCACTGGCCTGTTCCACATCACCATCAGTCTTCTCTTGGTGTATTACCATAGTCTCTGCATTGATCTTCCTGTACGTAGTCTTATTGTACTTTAGAGACCATTTTTCCACACAGCAGCCAGAGAGAAATGTATTACATTTAGACATGAGACTCTCAGGATTTTAAAATATCTTAAGGGCTTCTCATTTCACAGTAAAGACTGAATTCCCAGGTGGTTTCTAGGGCTCTGTGTGATCTATCCCTGCCTGTATACCCCTAATTCTCTGTATCCCTTTCATACCTCAGAGTTCTTTTCAAATTCTTGGTATTCCTGTTCTTTCTTGACTCAGAGCCTTTGCTCATGGTGTGTTCTATGCATAAAAAATGCTCCCCCCCCCTTTTTTTTAGCCCTTGTGTATTCTCAGGTGCCAGCCTAAACATCACTTCCTCTGACTTCCAGACTGTCAGATTCATTTCTTTGTAAAAATTGTCACTTAAATCACTCATTCAGTGTCAGTCTTCCCCAGGTAGACTTTGTAAGGCTAGAGACTTGTATGAGTTCAGAGACCATTTTTTAATCTTTTCACTGCTGTATTCCCAGCATCTGGTTTAGTGCCCTTGATTTTGGTAAGTATTTGTTGAAGGAATTTTTAAAAATACATGAATTTATCTTGTATACTGTGTTTGCCTTAAGAAATATATTTTAAACCTAGCTGTCTTCTGTCTAACTCTGGGAGGTTTGAACTGAGAGTAAAACAGCCTTTGCAACACAGATGTCCACAGTCCTGACTAATATTATTGTATGCTATGTGCCTGGCAGGTATCTCATTTAATCTTGATAACACACTTGAGGATTAGGTATTATTATTTATCCCCATTTTACAGATGCTTACAAGTATAAATAGACGCAGAGGGAGGTTGAATAACTTGTGTAGTATCATACAGTAAATCAAACCACAGTAGGCACCCAGCCTCTTTGACTTGGGAGCATTGACCCTGTTCTATATACCTTGCAGTTTATTCTTTGAAAATTTCAGACCAGTATGTTGTCAGCTGGGTCGCTTTGCAATAAAGAAGACCTAAATAATAATGTGGTTTTAGGAAGATACTAAAATATATACAAAAGTGAAAATACAAATGAATTCATTTTAGAGTAATCATAGTAATCATATTTGAATGATCTTGGGCCCTTTTATTCCTCATCTTACTGGTCTTCAGTAGTAGTCAACACAGTTAACAACTCCAGAAACAGTCTGTCCCTTCGGATTTTTTGGTATCTGAGTTCTCTGTTAACAGTGTTCTCCAACTCTAAAGCTGCCAAGTGAACTGTGGAAGCATTTTCATGTATTTTTGGTTATTTTATCTTGCTACATTTATCTTTGTTTGTTCATGTTACAGAGTAGAGGTTAAATAAATAAACCCAAAGCATTTAAAAATATGAATCAACCTTAAAAAGATTTGAAAAGTTATATAATTTAAAAATATCTTTAAAGTGAAACCTTACGTTAATCATTACCAGCCTCCCTTCCCAGTTTCATTTTACATTTCCATGTCAATAAGAATATTCAAGGCCTTTGTTATTGCAGCCGTTGGCATTTATTTTTGTATTAAGAATTCATGCCAAAGAGTGAACAGAGACTAAAACCTAATTGTAGGATGAAGTAGGAGAGCTTTCCTTGTCTAATTCATGCTTCCCTGAAATGATTTGAAGAAGGAAAAACAGTATTGGTGTCCAGCATACTGCTTTATCTCTGAGGCTTATTTGAAAATGTTGGTTCTAGGGAGTCAGATTCTTTTCCTTACCAGATTATTTTGTTATAATGATATCTGAAAAGAAAAAAGAAGGAAAAATACATATACACGCTTATGCATACAGAGAGCTATTTATATATAGCTGTTCACAGTGTTTGTGTACTAATACTGGAATACCAGCTGTTTAATTCTGAGCGCCTGCAGAGATGGATTGATCTGTTGATCCATCTATCTGAGATGTGTGTGTGTGTGTTTAGGTATGTGTATCTGCTTTGGTGTACATATATATTCTAGACTTTTAAGATTTTGAATCATTATCAAACAATGCATTTTTTATTGCCTGATTGATTTTTAGAATATAAATTATGAGAATTATATTGCTCTAGTTATATTGCAAAGGAATCTGCATCTACTATCTCATTTCTTTTCATATCATCCCCATGAAATAGGGAAAGCCAGAGATTACATCTTCAGTCGGCAGATAGTAAGACAGTCACAGTGCAATAAAATGATCTATTCAGTCAGACAATTGACATGCTTAAATTTAGGTCTTCTGTCAGCTCAGCATGTAAGTCACATATCCATATTGTCTTTTAAAATTAATCTTAAATATACACAGATATCTAACAAGAGAAACAGTCTTCTTCGGTCTCTTGATCACTTATAGGGCTGTGTGTTGAGGAAGAGATTAGACAAATGTTTACTTTTTAAAAATTCTGGAGACCAAAAGTTCAGCTGTTTCTCAGGGATGGCCTTGTATGCTTTTGAGACTCAGAGGAATCTCCTGCTTAAAGCAGATGTTGCTCACAGTGTCTGTGTTGCAAGATAATCAAATAAGCAAGCAGCACCCAGCACAGGCAGGAGGACTTGGAATTTGCACATGGGTCCTTGATCTCCCAGTATCTCTTAGTGAGGCATGTGTAGACAGGTCTGGCTGGATGATACGAGGGTTTTCCTTCAGTAGAAGAACTGGTCTTTTTCTTTTTTCTTTTTAAATTATAGATATCTGTTTATTTTTGGCTGTGATGTGTCTTTGTTGTTGCAAGTGGTCTTTCTCTAGCAGAGTTCTATGTGCTATACAGTAGGTATGTTTTGGTTATGTGTTTTAAATACAGTGTGTACATGTCCACCCCAAACTCCCTAACTATCCCTTCCTCTCATTCTTCTCTGATAACCATAAGTTCATTCTCTAAGTTGGTGAGTCCCTTTCTGTGTGCAGGTTCGTTTGTATCATTTCTTTTTAGATTCCACACATAAAGGATGTCATTATTTCTCCTTCTCTGTCTGACTTCACTCAGTATGACAATGTCTGTGTCCATCCATGTTGCTGCAAATGGCATTCTTTCGTTCTTTTTTATGGCTGAGTAGTATTCCATTATATATATAAACCGCATCTTCTAAAGCCATTTATCTATTGATGGGTACTTAAGTTCCTTCCATTTCTAGGCTATTGTAAACAGTGCTGCACTGAACACTGGGGGGCATGTATCCTTTTGGATCATGTTTTTCTCCAGATATATGCCCAGCAGGTTCATATGGCAGTTCTGTTTTTAGTTTTAAGGAACCTTCATACTGTTCTCCATAGTAGCTGTACCTGTTTACATTCTCACCAACAGTTTAGGAGAGTTCCCTTCTCTCCACACCCTCTCCAGCATTTATTGTTTGTGGATTTTTTGATGATAGCTATTCTGGCTGGAGTAAGGGGATATCTCACTGTAGTTTTGATTTGCATTTCTGTAATAATTAGCAGTGTTCTTTTAATTAAATTTTAAATGTCTGGATCATGGTGCATGCATGTTAAGTCACTTCAGTTGTGTCTGACTCTGTGTGACCCTGTGTACTGTAGCTTGCAAGGCTCCTCTGTCCATGGGATTCTCTAAGCAAGAATACCAGAGTGGGTTGTCATGCCCCACTCCAGGGATCTTCCTGACCCAGGGATCAAACCCTCATCTCTTATGTCTCCTGAATTGGCACAAGGGTTCTTTACCACTAGCACCACCTGGGAAGCTCTTGAATCATTGTAGATTCACATTTAGTTGCAAAAATTAATGTAAACAGATCCATTGTACTCTTAACTCAGTTTTTCCAAGTGCGAACATTTTGCAAAACTATAGTACAAGTACTTAACCAGGATATTGACCAGTGCAGTAAAGATACCAAAAAAACAGCATCATCACCACATGCGTCCCTCATTATGCCCTTCTATAGCCATGACTACTTCTCTCCCCCCCACCCCCATTTCTTAACCCTTGGCAACCATTAATTGTTCTCCATTTCTATCATTTTGTCATTTCAAGAATGCTATGTAAATAGAATTTTTAGTATGTAACCTTTGGGGATTGACCTTTTTAAATTCAACTTAAAAAAAAAATTCAACTTAATTCTTTGGGGATTCATCTAGGTGGTGGTATCTGTCAGTAGCTGGTTGTTTTTTATTGCTGAGTTGTATTCAATAGTATGAATGGACATGCCACAGTATGATTAACACTTCAGGAGACATTCACTCCTTGAAGGACATCTACATTGTTTCCAGCTTGGGGCTGTTAAAAATAAAGCTGCTATAAACTCTTGTATATAAGTTTGTATAAGCTTTCTTCATTTCTCTGAGAGAAATGTTCAAGAGTGCAATTGCTGGATTATATAATAGCTGCATGTTTAATTTTTTTTTTTTTTAAAGAAACTACCAAATTGTTTTCCAGAGTGGTTGTACCATTTTATATTTTCAGCAACAATATATGAATGATCTGGTTTGTCAATGTCCTCACCAGTATTTGGTGAAGTCACTCAATTTTATTTTTGCTATTCTGATAGATGTGTAGTGATATCTCATCGTGGTTTAACTTCTGTCAAATTTTATTCATGTGTTTTGCTTGTGTTCTAATTATACTTCCATTTTACTGTTAAGTTTTGATAATTTTAGATTCTACATTCTAGTTTTTTGTCAAATAGATGATTCTTCCAGTCAGTAACTTTTCTTTTTACACTTTTTAGCAGGGCCTTTCGAAGATCAAAAGTTTTAAATTTTGATGAAGTCCAGTTTCTTTTTCTTTTATGCTTTGGCATCATGTCTAAGAACTCTTTGCTTAACCTAGGATCCTGAAGATTTTTTCCTGTGTGTGTTCTTTTAAGTTTTACAGTTTCGTGTTTATACTTAAATCTGTGATATTTTGAGTTAAATTTTACATTACTTAGTCTTAGATTGAAAGTTTATTTTTATTTTTTGGCCTATAAATGTCCAAGTGCTCTGGCATCATTTGTTGAAAAAGCTATCTTTCCCCCAGTGAATTGCTTTAGCACCTTTGTAAAAAATGAGTTGAGTGTACTTGTGTGGATCTATTTCTCAGTTCTTCTTTCTGTTTCATTGATCTACGTGTCTGTATTTCTGCCAATGCCACAGTCTTGCTTACTATAGCTATATACAGTAAGTTTTGAAATTGGATAAAGTGATTCTTCCACTTTATTTTTCATATCAAAATTATTTCAGCTATTCTAATTTCTTTTCCATATACATTTTATAATATTCTTGTCTGTACAAAAAATCTTGTGAAGATTTTGATAGAAATTATCAATATATTATACATATGTATCAATTTGGGCAGAACTGACATTTTTACCATGTTGAGTCTTCCAGTATGATTGCTGTACACGATTTATTAGATTTATACCTAGTCAGTTTGCCTCCTGCCTTCCCTCCTCTCCTTCCTTCTTTTCTTTTGCAGTTGTAGATGGGATTGAATTTTTTATTTTGGTGGCCAATGTGTTCCCTAATAGCATATAGTTGGTTTCTGTGTTTATCTTGTATCCTGCAATCTTGCTGGACTCACTTCTTTGTTCTAGGAAGTTTTGTGTAGATTCCTTGGGATTTGCTATGTAGATAACCATGTTATCCACATACCGGAACGGTTTTATTTTTTTCTTCCTAATCTGTGTCTTCTCTCCCACCGCCCCTATTACCGCCCCTGCTATGGCTGGAACTTCCAGGGCAGTATTTCTAGGGCTGGAACTTCTTCCGGTGTTGAATAAGACTGGTGAGAGCTGACATTCTCCCCTTGTTCTAGTCAGAGATAAAATATTTTATTTTTCACCGCTAAGTGTAATATTAGTTGCATATTTGTTGCAGATACTCTTTATCAAGTTGTGGAAATTTCCCTCTCTGTTTTTCTAAGAGTTCTTTTTCATGGATGGATGTTGAATTTTGTCAGATATACTTTATTCATTGTTTGATATGATTTTTTCATTTGTTAATTCAGTTCAGTTCAGTGGCTCAATCATGTCCGACTCTTTGCGACCCCATGAACTGCAGCACACCAGGCCTCCCTGTCCATCACCAGCTCCTGGAGNCCTCAGTCTGGACTGCTCAGAGATGATCATGGAGTTATACAGGGAAGAGGAGAGGGAGGAAGTAGTCAGGGGTGGCTAGGAGGATAAAAGAGGGAGATGAAAAGGGGGAGAGGCAGATCCAGCCAGTAACCAGTTCTCTAGGTGTTCTACATCATCTGGAACACACAGGAATTCCCAGAGTTGGGTAGAGAAGAGAAGGGGGAGGGAGGAGGGAGAGAGAGAGACAGCCTGCTGGAGAAAAAGGAGAGTCCAAAAGAGGAGAGAGTGGTCCAGCCAGTAATCTCGCTCTCAGGTAGAATTGGGTACTGAAGATTGGGTTTCTAAATGTAAAAAATTGACAACAGATACCAAAATGCAAAGATTAAAAATCTAGAGTAGAGGTTGGATTTTCAAAAGTACAATATTAAAGAAAAGAAGAACAAGAAGAAAAGAAAAAAGAAAAAAGTCACAGGAATTATTAAGAATTAACACCAACAGCCACACACGAAAAAAAACAAAAAAGCAAAAAAAAAAAGGTTATATATATATAATATATATATTATATAATATATATATATATGGCATATATATTATATATATATGGCATTTGCTTTAAAAATAGGGTCTTTTTTTTTGAAAAGTGATAGTGGGTTATAAAAATTAAAATTAAAGGAGAAATAGAGGACTTAAAAATTTTTTAAAAAAAGGAAAAGAAAAAGAAAAGAAAAAACAAGCAAAAACATCTACCAAAAAAAAAAAATTAAAAAAAAAGAGAGAATGGTCATAAAAATAATAGATATTTCTGGCACTTTCTCTGATATTGTGGGCAGTGTGGGGTCACTTCCAAGGTGGTTCCCTCTGTTTAGCTTCTTCTGTTTGCTGGTCTCTTCAGTGTCTGATTTCCACCTTGACACAAGGGAGGCGGTGGAAGTCAATTTATTTATTTATTTTTTAAGGCTCACTTGGTCAGTTGCGCTGTAGGGAGGGAAGGATGCTGCTACTAAATAGCACTGGCGTGTATTCGCAGTGTCTCAGCCACGCTGGGCATGCCCCTACACACGGCACATGCCACTCAGGCTCTACGTTTCTCCGCCGGGAACCGTCTGAGGCCAGCCGTAGGCTTCATGCACCTCCCTGGTCTAAGCCGCTCAGGCTTAGTGCCCAGGTAGTCGCAGGTTCGGTTGGGCCTGCGTTTTGTGCCTTTCCCAGGACCAAGTAGCTCAGGTGTTCAGTGAGTGCAGTCGCGTGGCTTATTGCCTTTTCCTGCTGCTCAGTTTTCTGGGTGTATCGCTGGCACCCCTTTTTCAGGCAGAAAGTGACTGTCCAGCACCCCAGGAAGTCTTAGTTAGCAGAGAAGCCTGCTTGCAGTTTGGCAAGTAAAGTCTCTCCGGGGCTGCGATTGCCAGTTTCCAGCCCTTACAGCTCTGCCTGCCTGTCATCGGCAGGGGATGGTCTGCAGCTGGCTATTTCTGTTCCGTCCTTTGTTCTGTGCGTGGTCCTGGTGGTGTCTTATGTTAGAGCTTTTCGCGTGGTAACTGTCCCACAGTCTGGTGTGCTAGCCCAAGTTAGTTCACTCCGGTTACGTGTGGGGCGTTCTGGCCGATTCTTAAGAAGCGCTGCAGCCTGCGCCTCCTGCGCCTCCCTCCCCAGCCCCCATCTTCTAGTGGCGGATGCAGGCGTCTGCTCTGCTTTTCTGCTGGGGGAGTTACCATTGGGCTCGTAATCTGTTGGTTTTAATTATTTATTTATTTTTCTTCCCTGTTAAGTTGCCCTCTGTGCTTCCAAGGCTCGCCACAGATTCGGCAATGAGAGTGTTTCCTGGTGTTTGGAAACTTCTCTCTTTTTAAGACTCTCTTCCTGGGACAGGACTCCCTTCCTGGGACTGAGCTCTCTCCCTACCTCCTTTGTCTGTTTTTTCGTCTTTTGTATTTTTCCTATAGGTTTTTGAAGACAATGTTCTGCTTTCCTGTATGCCTGATGTCCTCTGCCAGCATTCAGAAGTTGTTTTGTAGATTTTACTCAGCGTTGAAATGTTCTTTGGATGAATTTGTGGGGGAGAAAGTGATCTCCCCATCCTATTCCTCTGCCATCTTAGCTGTAGTCCGATTTTTTGAGTTTTAAACCAACTTACATTCCTTAGGTAAATCTGCTCGGTTATGAGATATTATCCTTTCTAATGTGAATATCTGTGTTCATAAAGAATGGTAATCTGTTTTGTTTTCTTGTGATGCCTTTGTGTGGTTTTGGTGTTGGAGTTGTGCTGACTTGATAGAATTAGTCGTGAATTATTACCTCCTTTTCAAAAGTGTTTATGGAAGAGTTGATTTTAATAATAATTATTATAATACTTGATATTATTTATTCCTTAAATGTTTGATAAAATTTACCATTGAAAGTATCAAAGTCTTGAGTTTTCTTTGTAGGAAAGTTTTAAAGCAAATTTTCTTATGAGGTTATATAGTTCTATTTCTATTTGAGTGAGCATTGATATTTTCTATCTTTAAAGAAATTCAGCCATATCATCTAAGTTTCATCATTCAGCAACAACTCATGACATTTTCATTACCCTTTTCATATCTGGAGAATCTATAGTGATGTCATCTCTGTTGTTATTTATTTTGTTAATTTCTGATTTAATTTCATTGTGGTCTGAGAACATACTTTATATGACTTGAATCTTTTTAAATTTGAAACTTGCTTTATGGCCTAAAATATATAATTTATCTTAGTAAATGTCCTGTGTATTTAAGAAAAATGTATACTTTGCTGATGTTGGAGTTCTAAAAATGTCAATTTCTAAGCTATCAATTAAGTGGGGTTCCCTGGTAGCTCAGCTGGTAAAGAATCTACCTGCAATGCAGGAGACCCTGCTTCAGTTTCTGGGTCGGGTAGTTCCCCTGGATAAAATAGTGCCCTTGGATAAGGGATAGGTTACCCACTCCAGTATTCATGGGTTTCCCTGGTGGCTGAGTCAGTAAAGAGTCAATTCAGTATGTACCACTGTCATTATTGACTTTATAATCTTCAAAAGTGGTTAGTATTCCTTCTTTGAAGAGTTATAGAGCAAGTTTATTTTTTAGATGGAAAGAACATTTATTTTCTGATGTATGATTCCTTTCTAGTTTTTTTTTTTTTTGTATTGGGATCAGATAATGTTTTGTGTACTAATTCTACTTTTTGGGGTTTATTTAGGGTTTTTTTGGTGTGTCTGTGGCCCAGTGTATGATCATTTTTCATTAGTGTTCCATCAGTGCTTGAAATACAGTGTTTTGTGTGTTTTCACAGAGAATAAATAGTTCATTATCAGTCAGATTTTTTTTTAATTGTTAGATACCCTAAATCCTTGCCCTTTTCTCGTGCACCTGGTTCCTCGTGGACAGTGAGAAGTGAGTTAGAGTGCTCTGTTACAGCGCTCTTTTCTCTTTCTGCCCATCCATCTTCTGAGCCTTAGGAGCATTAGCACTGTCTAATATAGAACGTACCATGTTGTAATTGGCATATAGAAATAGGAAATGGATATTCATGATGGTTTATTTACTCACTTAATACCGTTTTAGCCTGAATTTTACTTTAGCTGATAAACAACATTTAATCTGATCACAATCCTGTTTTTCTTTGCATGGAGTTTGAGGGTTGGCTTTTTTAAAAAGATTTTAGATTTTTGCTTTTTTTCAGATTTCAATCTGAAAATCTTCGGTGAATTAAAAGAAATTTAAAAAAAAAATTTTTTTTAAAGAAAACCTCTTACCACTTTACTGTACTTCTGATATTTAAGATTGTGTCTTTTATTCCAGTGATTATCTTTGTAATTATAGTATTGTATAGTTCCCGTCATCCTCTATTTTGTTTGGTGGGGGGGCATTGGTCCTTTCTGTTATTAAATTTAGCACAATTTTCTTTATTCTTCCTCCTTAGCATAATTTTCTTTATTCTTCCTCCTCAACCCCTCCTCTGTACCAGATTTTAACCATTATCTTTTATACTGTTAAAAATGTTTCTACTTCTAAGTTTATGAGTTTTAAAGGATATCTTTTGACTACCAATATGCAGATGAGGCCACTTAATCTCCCTCCAACCTTTTTTTTTCTTTCTCCTCCCAGTTTGTCTTCATAGAAATCTTTTCCTTACTGTCAGGGTATCTGTTTGTTTTAGGCTTACTTTTTAAGTTAAATATAGTTCCTGCTGATCACCAGTGTTTTTGCTGTAGTTTTCCCAGTCATTTCTTGGCTGCTGAATCAGTTCCTTCAAGAAAGGCTAATTCCCTGGTGGTCCAGTGGTTAGGACTCTGCACTCTCACTGTCAAGGGGGCCCAGGCTCAATTCCTGTTAGAGAAACAGATTCCACAAGTCATGCCATGAGGCCAAAAAAACCAAGGGCTAATGAATCACCTCCAGTTTCATCAATAAAGTCTTTAACTCCCTGAAGCTGTAAAGCTCACAGTAGTGGCTATATGATTTCCAAAATTCTTATTTTCAATTGAAAGCTTGAATTTTAATCATTAGCAACATGTTCCTTTTTTTCCCTTAAAGTGGCAGTTTTACTGTGTTCCATTTCTGAAAAAGTTTTCGTCATACACTCAAGTCTGAACATATATCATTTTCTGTCAGTCATTGTACTCCATGATAGAAGTGACTGGTTCAGCTCACAAGTCAAACAGTTGCACAAGTGCTTTTGCTGAGACAATTATAGTGCTTTGCTGTGCAACAGAAGTGCTTTAGTCCTGTTTTCTGTTTCATCACACAGAATTTTTTTTTAAATGTAACTTGAAGGTTGAGATATAATAAAATTAATAAAAAGCACTGCTTCATCAAAGTCTTTGTTTTGGCTTTTTGACTGCGCTGAGTCATTGTTGTTGCCATGTTGCTCATGGCCTTTCTCTAGTTGCGGCGAGTTGGGGCTACTCTGTAGTTGCCATGTGCGGGCTTCTCATTGTGGTGGTTCCTCCTGTTACGGCGGTGGGCTAAGCTGTCCTGTGGTATGTGGGATCTTTTCTGACTAGGGATCAAACCCATGTCCAGCTGCATTGGTAGGCGAATTCTTAACCACTGGACCACCGAGGAATTCCCTAAGGGCAATCTTGAGTGAAAATGGCATTTTTTCCCCTTTCCTCTGAGGGTGTGACTGTGAAGAATATGATGACTGCCAGTATGGATTGGTTCCACTGCTTGGATTTGGGCTAAGAAGACAGCAGTTTAACTGACCCTTGTATTATATTTGCAAATGTGAATATGCTGAATAATAAAAGTGAAATCTTCATATTATTATTAAGATTATAATATCATGAAAATGTTTGACTTCACAAAACTCTTGAGTCTTGAAGACCTCCTGTGGTCCTCTTATGAGTCACACTTTGAGAACAACTATTATCTTAATTATGCTAAATGATTAGAAAAAGGCAAAGAAATATAATCATTTAAAATAATATTTTAGTGGTAAAATTACAGAGGGCATTTTATCTTTTAAAATGTCTTTATGTATTTTTCAAATGTTCTTTGAATTCATATTACTTTCATGAAGAAGAATATCATGCTTCACATTCTTGGCTATAAAATGATAGGCTTCTAAACAGAAGGTGACAAATGTTTAATAAAAGACACATCTTTTTTTTCCAGATATGGAGGCTATTTGGTCAAGATTTGGCCAAAAGTAAAACAATATGGAAGAGGTTAAAAAAAAGGGAAGCCTCAAGAGAACAATGATTTTTGAGTTGTTGAGTCTTCAAATTGTTGGTTTCTAGCTTTTATATTGAAAAGTATTTTGCCTTCCCTTAAGGATCTTGAAACTGTTGTTCTGTTGATCTTCTGTCATCGAATACTACTGTGGGGAAATCTGAGGCTAACCAGGTATTTTTTTGTCCTCTCTCAAAATTCATCTTATTTTACTGGCTACTTAGTTTGGGTAATCCAGTAATTTTACTGGGTCTCAGAATAATCATCCGAGGCCATTTTTTTCCTGCACTATTAATATGTAGATTGATGGCTGTTAAAAAAAAAAAATTCAGGAAGATTTTCTTGGTTTGTAGCTTGAACTATTCGTTCTATTCTCTTGTTTTAGTTTTCTTATTCAGGGGTTTCAGTTACACATGTATTGATGTTTTCTCTTCCTCTTCCTCCCCCTCTCCTCCTCCTTCCCTTCTCACCTTTCTCCCCTCAATTCTCTGCAAGCTGGTTCTCACTCATTACTGTGCTTACCATCTAATCACGAAGATAAAAGACCTTTTTACTACTGATACTGATGATATCCTAATCTATAAATAAAATATTCATCTTTTTTCATCCCCAGTGCTATATTAAACAGTGATGATCACTCCTTCCTTTTTAAAATTCTGTATCCTGTAGATATCTATGATTGTATGCTCTTCTTTTTTTGTTCTTTTTCTTTTTTTCTAACTTTTAAACCTTTGTGACTGTTCTTGAGTTGGATTTTGTTTCCATTCTCTGACCATGTCATAAATATTGGTCGTCCTCAAGATGTAGTTCACTGTTCACTGATTTTTTCCCCCTGTTATTGCTGGACAGTTTTATTCATGTATAATATTTCCTCTCATAACTTAGAAATGTGTAATTGTTACCCAGGTGTTTTAGATTACTATATCCAGTTGCTTACTGTTCAACATCTAAGATGTTCCTCAAAGCTATTATGATAGCCCAGGCTACATTTAGCTTCTTCCTTCTGACACTCTCTCTTTTATTCCTTATCTCATTTCATGACGTCATCATCTAACCATCACTCAAACTAGAAACTTAGCAGTTTCATAGACTCCTTATGCCTTCCTACCCAGAACCAGTCTGTCACGAACCTCTATAGTTTTTCTTTATAGTTATTGATTCTATCTGCCATTTTTTATGCCTACTCTCACTACCCCTCCTGTTAATCTCCAGTTTAATCTCCTGTTNCTCAAACTAGAAACTTAGCAGTTTCATAGACTCCTTATGCCTTCCTACCCAGAACCAGTCTGTCACGAACCTCTATAGTTTTTCTTTATAGTTATTGATTCTATCTGCCATTTTTTATGCCTACTCTCACTACCCCTCCTGTTAATCTCCAGTTTAATCTCCTGTTTCTGTCTTGGACTGTAATGGCCACCTATCTTCAGTCTTGGTTTTTCAGATCCTCCCTTTATAGAATCAACAGAATGATTTGTCTGCATGTATTAATCTGGAGGCTTCACTCTCCATCATCCCTGTAGTTTATCCTTAGTTCAGTTCAGTTCAGTCGCTCAGTCGTGTCCGACTCTTTGCGACCCCATGAATCGCAGCACGCNGATATTTCTCCCAGCAGTCTTGATTCCAGCTTGTGTTTCTTCCAGTCCAGCATTTCTCATGATGTATTCTGCATATAAGTTAAATAAGCAGGGTGACAATATACAGCCTTGACGTACTCCTTTTCCTATCTGGAACCAGTCTGTTGTTCCATGTCCAGTTCTAACTGTTGCTTCCTGACCTGCATATAGGTTTCTCAAGAGACATGTCCAGTGGTCTGGTATTCCCATTTCTTGAAGAGTTTTCCACAGTTTATTGTGATCCACACAGTCAAAGGCTTTGGCATAGTCAATAAAGCAGAAATAGATGTTTTTCTGGAACTCTCTTGCTTTTTCCATGATCCAGTGGATGTTGGCAATTTGATCTCTGGTTCCTCTGCCTTTTGTAAAACCAGCTTGAACATCTGGAAGTTCACGGTTCACGTATTGCTGAAGCCTGGCTTGGAGAATTTTGAGCATTACTTTACTTGCATGTGAGATGAGTGCAATTGTGAGGTAGTTTGAGCATTCTTTGGCATTGCTTTTCTTTGGGATTGGAATGAAAACTGACCTTTTTCAGTCCTGTGTCCACTGCTGAGTTTTCTTTTTGCTGGCATATTGAGTGCAGCACTTTCACAGCATCATCTTTCAGCACTTAATTCCTTATTTAGGCCTTTAATAATTCTGAATATATTCTAACAATTTTACCTAGTAATTATAATATTTGAAGTTTTATGGGTCTCCCCCTGTTGTTGTAGTTTCTGCTGGCATTTACTTATGGTACATTATTTCATGAGGTGCTTTTATTTATTTTTTTAATTTAAATTTATTTATTTTAATTGGAGGCTAATTACTTTACAATATTATATTGGTTTTGCCATACATAAACATGAATCCGCCAGGGGTGTACACGTGTTCCCCATCCTGAACCCCCCTCCCACCTCCCTTCCTGTACCATCCCTTTGGGGCATCCCATTGCACCAGCCCCGAGCATCCTGTATTCTGCATTGAACCTGGCCTGGCGATTCATTTCTTATATGATATTATACATGTTTCAATGTAATTCTCCCAAATCATCCCACCCTCTCCCTCTCCCACAGAGTCCAAAAGACTGTTCTATACATCTGTGTCTCTTTTGCTGTCTCGCATATAGGGTTATTATTAACCATCTTTCTAAATTCCATATATATGCGTTAGTATACTGTATTGGTGTTTTTCTTTCTGCCTTCACTCTGTATAATAGGCTCCAGTTTCATCCATCTCATTAGAACTGATTCAAATGTAGGTGCTTTTAAAATTTTTTATTTTGAGCACATCTTTAGTGGGAGTATTTCAGGTCTTATTTTGCCTGTGTCAAATACTGTTTCTGGAATTTTCTTCTTTCAAGTGCCCACGGAGTATCCTTTTTTCAGGATCACCTTTTATGTTCATTTCTTGGGAGATAGAGATGCTCATTACTAGGGAGATAGTGTAAATTCTAGTCTCAAATCCACCTATAGGCAGGATCTTGATTATAAATTCTCAGAGTACAAATTTATCCCCACTGAGTCCAGGCATCCAGGCAGAGACAGATAGCGTTTCTTGTGGTCTTTCTGTGCCTATAGGCAGTCCCTTCCCCGCCACCTCTGCAATTTCCTTTCACTAAGGAGACATCTTTTAAGAATCCTGGTTTTAGGAGGGTCTTTGTTTCACTTCTTTATGTTGCAAGAATCAAGGCCTCAGCTTGTATCTGACATTAAAACCCAAGCTCTTATATGAATAACAAATTTATAAGATAGTCTGAGTGACAGCTCAGGACTTATTGTTTTGGTTTGCAGTTCCCTTTTCAATTTTAAACCCTGGGTATTGCCCCTATTTGGGGGCAGGGGGAGCTCAACTATGTATTTTAAAGAGTGTTTATTAAATTTCCCCAATGTTTCTCAGAAGTTTGTTTTGTTTTGTTTTCTCCTGGAGATTATTCATCTACTCTGTATTCTCACTCAGGGTTTAGACTTAATACAGCTCTAACACATTTCAAACCTATGGTTTTAGTTTCTGTTTTTGAAGAACCTAAGTAAGGTTCTAATGTAGTCAGGAGGAATATTGATAACTAAAGGAAGCAGGATGGTGGCGCAAGAATAGCCTTTCAGAATCATAGGTCCTTCTTCCGCTTACTTCTCTCTCAGATAATAAGGATTCCTTAGTTTTTGTTCTTTTTGTCAAAGGATTGTTAAGCGTGTGTTCTCTTCTTCACATAGTGTCTCCTCTCTTCTGGTAGGATATTCTTCTGCACATAACCTAAGCCTTCCAGGATGTTTAAAGGAAACCATTGCTCCTCAGCTAACAGAAAGTGAAAGCACACTGCTGAAATGTTAATGCTTGAGTACTTGACAAGTTCTAGTCATAATAAGCTACTGCTCCTTCCTCAAATGGTTTCTCTTTAAAAAGGCCAAAATTATGGGTTGCCATTTGCTTGATGTGAGTCTATACATGATGAATTTTTAAAAATCAAAATATTTTGAAACTGAGAAATTAAATCAACCTTAAAATAGCTGGTTTGGAGGATTGTGGCAAAATATGGACAACTTTAATCACCCGAGCCACCAGTGGGACCAACTAACTGTATTATATTATTAGTTTGATCTATTTCTTTCCTTGTAGATTTTCTTTACAAAAGTGTGAGATAATTACATATTTTCAATGTTGTTATAATGTTGTATGCTGTTTATTAACTTACAATATCTACATAATATTTTATTTAGATAGCAAATTAACTGTTTTCCCATGTTGTATATTTAATTTCAATGTCTCCTCCCCTCTGCCTCCTTCTCCCCTTTCTTTAATTATAGAGCTGTAGAGAATACCTTAATACATTATTTTTTTTTCTTCTTAAATGTATTTAGGATATATTTCCAGACAGAATTACTGGGTAAAAGTGTTTTCACATTTTTAAGGCTTTTGACACAGAATGCCAAATTGCTTACCAAAAGCATAGTGCCAAGTTATATTCTCCCAACAGTTTAACAATACTTGAAACAGACTACTTTTATTATGTGTTGTGTCTATCCAGGGGGCCATTGGACAGAGATGTGGTTCTGATGATTTCTTTATTGTTTCTCTACAGGATATGGTACCCGTCATAGTTGATTACTGCCTTCTGCTACAGCGGAAGTGAGTATATATTGCCTGTCAGATTCAATTATTTTGAATCCTACTTGCCTCTTGCTTGTATTATAATATACTGCTATGAATTTGACTCAATGGTTTTTTAAAACAATGAATTTACAGAAATTTGATTCTTTAAAAATTTTCAGTCCATTTACCTAATAAAACTAACTTGTCCAATATAGATGCTGTTAGGTATATCGTCTGTAAATTTATGTGGCAGAATAGTGGAGATGAAGAACATAGCAAAAGAACAGTACTCCTTAAAGATCTTAAAAGTGTATGATTCATGCACTATATATATATCTATATATAGAGAGAGAGCATATATATATATGCTTTTTTTGAATCATCACTAAAACACAGTATTTCATACCATTCAAAAAAAGGCAAGCTTTATTGTGTTTCCACAGTGTTGGCTTTAGGAGCCTCTTTGTTTAAAAGAAATCAGTGTAAATAAACTCTTGATTAGATTCTGTTTATTTAAATAGTAACTGTGTAAATTAACCAGCCTGTGCTATTTCATAATTCTTCAGATTTATAATAATAGCGTCCTATATTCCAGATTTTGTTCTAAGTACTTTCCATTAATTTGTCTATCTTTTATAACAAGTTATTTAACTTTTATAATAGTGCGGTAGGGATCAGTTTAACTTTTATAATAATGAGGTAGATATCATTATTACCTTCATTTTACACATGAGGTTCCAGAAGCAGTGTGTGATTAAGTAACTTGCCGAGCTTACTCCTGCTTCTTTTGAGGAGCAAAGGTAGGGTTCTCGTGCAGGCGGTCTGGCTCCTGGGCTTTGCTCTTAACGTCAGCTTGTGCCGCCTCTTCGATAGTGGAGGACACTTCTGCGGATCCAGGGCAGACACTTCCCAAACCCTGTGCAGTGCTGCCTTGACTCATGGATTGATGACTGTTCAAGCTGCCTAAATCATACACAGTTGGATCATACTAGAAAGGATCAGTGAAGGTTATTAAGAAGACAATTATTTGCTGTGTCAGACCTTCAGTTAAGTCACAAAGGGCTCTAGCTTCTGTTTACTTAGGGCTCATTCATTCCAGTGTTTTAGCTATAACATTAAATGTCATTATCCAGTGAGGTATATTGTATTCACGGTTGAGGTATTATTGAGAACATTGTTTTACATTTATACATTATATTGTATTTACATTTGCATTATATTGTCTTCTTTATAAAGACCCATGGAAGACATTTCTCTTATATCTAGGGGGGTGTTGTTTGGTTCTGTTTATATATTTAGTGTACACTGGCCAGTGTTAGGATTGATGCTCTTGTTGCCTTCAGTCTCTGAATTTGTCATTATTGCATCATCGAAGCTGAATTCTTCACACTTTTTAATTGTTAAATTGATAGTTCAGAAAGTGAATTTGGTAATTTTCTCTGTCAATTTGAAGTTATGAATGATAAACTCCAAATAGAATCTTTAATATGAGTACTAAACGTTATGTAGAAGACCTTTTTGATGGCCCTCTGTTATTCAGAATAGATTTTTTTCTGCTGCACTCTGTAGGGAGCTAAGTTTGAAGTAATAAACATCTGTTTTGAAATCAGCCCTTCCAGGAAACAAGTCTGCACCCTGAAGAGTAATGCCTAAGTACAGAGAGAAACACAAGAGCCAAAAACTTTTTTTTGTATGTACTTTTCTTTCTCCCTCCTTCTCTGATGCTCTAATATTCTCTCAGGTTGATAAGAAAATGTCTTAGAATTTTGTTTTATTTTTATTTGAAGTTAGAGATGCAGATAGGAGTTGCTGAGTTATATTTTTCATGCTTCTTCATTATAGCTTCTTACTGGTTAAGAAAGATACATAGTTTTGCCATTAATCTTACCAGCCCTGCATGCTGCAGTTTGTCACAGGAGTGCCTTATTTGTCAACTTTCGTGCTCTGGTTACTGAATTTTTAGCTCTTTAATTCTCCTCTCTCAGACTTTTTATGCTGAGCTGAAATATATAATTATCTTTCCTAGCATGTTGTTTTTAACAACCCATTACAGAGTGCAAGGGCTAGCAAATATGACATTTTCCTTAAATTCATTAGAGTTACTTTGTTACTCTTATTTTATCTTTCTTATAGTAAAACTTCATTAATCTCAGTTTCTTTTACTTGGCTAGTAGTTGGTAATCACAAAAATGTAATGGACTATTGATTTAAAATGAAACTAACATGAAAAATACTCCGATAAATGCAAAGGGGAAAATGATGCAAAAATTACATTTTTGGCTATGAGAAAAAAATTAACGGATACAGACCCCCCAATATTACAAATACTGTTTATTGAAAAGCAGCATGAAGCAAACCTAGAGCCTATTATACAAAGTGAAGTAAGTGAGAAATACAAATACCATATATTAATGCATATATATGGAATCTAGAAAGATGATCCTGAGGAACATACCTACAGGGCAGCAATGGAGATGCAGATATAGAGAATAGACTTTTGGACGCAGTAGGTTAGAAAGAAGGTGGGATGATTTGAGAGTGTAGCACTGAAGCATGCTTATCATATGTGAAATATATGGCCAGTGAGAATTTGCTGTATGATACAGGGAACCCAAAGCCAGTGCTCTGTGACAACCCAGAGGGATGGGATGGGGAGGGAGGTTTACGAGGGAGGGGACACATGTACACCTATTGTTGATTCATGTTGATATATGGCAGAAACCATCACAATATTGTAAAATAATTATCTTTCATTAAAAATAAAATGAAAGCCTATTGGGACTTCCCTGATGGTCCAGTGGCTAAGAATCTGCACTCCCAGTGCAGGGGGCCCATGTTTGATCCGTGGTTGAGGAGCTAAATCTCACATGGTGCAACTAAGACCTAGCACAGCAAAATAAATAATAAATAAAAAATCAATAAAATAAAAGACTGTTAAAGAAAGCAATGTGAGGTTCTGTGCAGTTGTAGCCAGTGCATTTACCATTTGTCCCCTTCCAGGACTTCAGGTGAGGCAAATCCCCATCCCATTACTTTTAGAATCTACTCTGTCCTTTTTGTGGAACTTGTCAAAAAAGATCACATCTGTGGATGAACCATCTACCACTTTTCACAGCTGACGTGAGGCACATATGTAAAATTACACATGTAGCAAATAAATAAGTAATCAATCAATCCTAACAGATAAATAGAATTAGCACAGTTATTGTATTTAAAAAAGAGATAATTAAAGAATCAATGAATTATATACATCAGTACATTGTATGCATGGAAACATAGATTGCCAGTCATCAGAGAACTGAATACAGTGATACTGTTTAATTTATAATTAAATTATATGGGAACAAAAACTAAAAACAATTGTCCATTGACACCGTTGAAATTATACATTACTGATGGCTATGTGGATTGGACTGGTGCTGTGATGCTTTTTGGAGATAATTTAGTTTTTTAAAAATTTATTTTTTAATTGGTGAAACATTGCTTTACAATTTTGTGTTGGTTTCTGCTATACAACGCAAATCAGCCTTAATTATATATATATAAAATATCCCCCTCCTCCCTTCCCTCCCTTCCCCGATCCCATCCCTCTGTGTCACCACAGAGTTGCAGGCTGGTCTCCCTGTATTATTTAGCAACTTCTCACTGTCTGTTTTACACATGATAGTCTGTGTATGTCAGTGATATTTTCTCAATTTGCCCATTCTTACCTTCCCCCACCTTCTTGTGTCAACAGATCTGTTCTCTACTAGGTTCATCAGTGTATTATTTTCTAGATTCCATATATGTGTGTGTGTGTTAATATACAATACTTGTTTTTCTCTTTCTGACTCACTTCACTCTATATAGGAAACTCTAGGTTCATCCACCTCTCTACAACTGACACAAATTCATTCCTTTTTATGGCTGAGTAATATTCCATTGTTTAAATGTACCACAACTTCATTATCCATTCGTCTGTTAATGGACATCTAGGTTGCTTCTGTGTCCTGGCTATTGCAGATGTTGCCGCAGTGATCATTGGGGTTTTTGTGTCCTTTTGAATTGTGGTTTTCTTAGGGTATATGCCCAGTAGTGGCACTGCTGGGTCATATGGTAGATTTATTCTTAGTTTCCTAAGGAATCTTCATGCTGTTTTCCTTAATGACTGTATCAGTTTACATTCCCATCAGCAGTGCAGGAGGGTTCCCTTTTCTCCACATCCTCTCCAGCATTTATTTGTAAATTTTTTGATGATGGGCATTCTGACTGGTGTGAGATGATACCTCATTGTAGTTTTGGTTTGTGTTTCTCTAATAGCAGTACTGAGCATCTTTTCATGTGTTTATTGGCCATCTTTATGTCTTCTTTGGAGAAATGTCTGCTTATTGGTCTTCTGCCCTTAATTTGATTGGGTTGTTTGTTTTTTGGATACTGAGTTATATGAGCTACTTATATGTTTTGGAGATTAACCCTTTTATCAGTTGCTTCATTTGCAATTATTTTTTCCCATTCTGAGGGTTGTGTTTACACCTTGTTTATAGTTTCCTTTGCTGTGCAAAAGCTTTTAGGTTTTTTTAGGTCCCATTTGTGTGTTTTGGTTTTTATTTCCATTAATCTAGTAGGTGGGTCAGAGAGAATCTTGCTGTGATTTAGGTCAAAGTGTGTACAGCCTATGTTTTCCTCTAGGAGCTTTATAGTTTCTGGCCTTACATTTAAGTTTTATTATTGTGTATGGTGTTAGAAGTGTTCAAATTTCATTCTTTTACACTTAGGTGTCCAGTTTTCCTAGCACCATTTAAATGCCACACTTTTTTTTTTTTTGGTATCTTTCGACTTTAAATAAATTTATAAAAGTAGAATGACTAAGGAATTATTAATAAGTACCCTAAATGGAAAGACTATATAAGGAGATGTTTATTGTGGCCTTACTCATAATAGTGAAATAGTAGAAATAGGTGTTATCCTACAGGAATAGCTAAATAAATTCTGACATTTCGGCATATTGACACATAAGTTAGACAAAATGATAATTGTAAAGAATGACTAGAAACTTAGAATAATGCTTATCATATGGTTGCATGAAAACAAAATTCAGATTATATCAATGATGAATATAACTCTAAAATTATTTCTGGGGATTTCCCTGGTGGATCAGTGGTTAAGACTTGACATTCCAGTGCAGGGGATGCATGTTCACTTCCTGATCAGCGAGCAGAGATCGCACATGCCTCTTGGCCAAAAATCCAATAATAAATAAATAAAAATAAAAAAATGAAGCATTATTGTAATAAATTCAATAAAAACTTTAAACATGTTCCACATAAAAAAATCTTTTAAAAAAAAGTAAAGTTTTTTTTGCAGAAGAAATGCAAAATAAAACAGTTACTGAGTGTGGCAGCATTTGATTAATTATATTTTTTTTGTTTCTGCAATAAAAGTTTTCAGCCATGTTTTTAAAATATTGAACATTTTCTTTTTCCTTTCCCTCAATTATCACTACCTAAACCCTTTGGGAAGCAAGGGGCAAGAACTAGATAAAGAAGCAAATTGGCCATGCAAATCAGATAAGATTTAGATACCAGGAAAGAGGAAAGGATAAATTGTGAATAGTCCACATAATTTTTTTCTGTTTCATCATAGTCTCTGTACTACCTGTTCTCGTATTGGTATTGTCTTTAAGAAGCAGTGTGTCGTAAGGGATTCAGCACAGAGTTTAGGCCCGAAGACTGAAATTGTGACTCCATCCCCTTGTTAGCTAACTGACTTCCAGCAAATTATTTAACTTACTCAACACTTTTTATCTGTAAAAAGTATTGGGCAAATTAATTAGGATAGTATATATAATATGAGATTTATTTTCTAAACATAAAGCTCTATGCAAATATTGTTACTGTTTTTAATAAACTTGGATGTTGAAATAGGAGAAAGATGAGATATACTTTTTTTTTTTTTTTTGAGATATACTTAGTAGACTGAATTTAATGGATGGTTGGAATGTTCCTAAAAGTATTTTTCCCCATTCTGTTACAGGGATCTTTTATTTAGCCAGGTGTATGACAAATTAAGTGAGAATTCAGTGGCCAAAGGAGTGTTTCTGGAGTGCCTTGAACCATATATTTTAAGTGATAAATTGGTGGGGATCACACCTCAGGTAATGAAAGACTTGATTGTTCATTTCCAAGATAAAAAGTTAATGGAAAATGTGGAAGCCCTCATTGTACATATGGATATCACCAGCCTAGATATTCAGCAGGTGAGTTTATAGGCAGTCTACTAAATTATGGAACAGACATCATTCCTTTATTGATTATATTTATCTGATTTTATTAGGCCTCACTCTGTCTATCAACCCCAATTATTTTTGAGCACTTTTTGGTAATAAGAGGTCTCATAAACTTGTATTTATCAGTATATTTCTTTGAAATGTTCTTTATTGAGAGCTAGATTAGAAAATCCTGCAAGCCTTTGGTTTCTTTGACAGCCCCTAGACCTCTTAGCATAGAGTTTATATTTGGTAGTTTCTCAATAAATAATTATTGGCTGATCCTCCTTCATCAGTTTGTTCATTACTACAGTTTTCATCCTGCAAATGAATTTCAACTATAAGTACTTTCACATGAATAATAGAATATTTTTACTTTAGAGAGTATGAAGGTATTTTTTTGAAAAGTTAGTTTATATGTCCAGAGTTGATAACTTTCATACATTGTTTTGAAATACAGAGCATAGTATAAGAAGCAAATTTTCGGACATTTTAGCTTGATTAGCCAACCTGCTATTTGATAAAATGCTTTTAGTTTATCTGAGGTCTCCAGAACAAGTTTTAAGTCCTTAATTGAGGAACAAGTATATATCTGACCTAAGATACTTCACTAACTCTTCATTTAACTCTTCAGTTTCATGTTAGTCCAATTATGAGCAAAGGCACAAAGATACCAAGGTGCTGAGCCCTATGATCTAAAATATGAGTGACTTACAAAGTTAGAAGGACCAATAGGTTTTTGTATTTTTTAATGTGCAAAATCACATGGAAATGAAGGGTTTGAAAAATGATTATTGTTTTCTTCCTGGAAGATTTGTATGAATGCCTGTGAGTTTGCAAAAACCAGTTCCTCTTCTATATATGCCTTTCTGTCACATGGGCAAGTTGGCATAATCTTCACACCTGACATTAGGTCCATTGATTTGAGAGCATGTTATCTTTCTAGCTTTATTTACATGTCACTGATATAAGAGAAATTTCTAATTTCTCCTTCCAACATTTTTAGCTTTTCTCTGAAACTGGGTTAATATATCTACTCTTTTTCATGTTACAATCTCCCCCTCAGATTCCTTTCTCTCTGTATCAAACCTTCCCCTTCTTCCTCTTACCACCACATCTCATTTCCCCCTTGCAGCCAGATTCCTTCCTTCTCCCGCTCTTTCTCGCCTTTCTTTCCCACACTTTGAAAGTATTTTCTAGATTGCTTCTTCCATTTCATTCACATCCTAATAATTCTTCAACTTTGCTTTCACTAGAGTCTGTAATGACCTCAGTGTCCACTATATCAAATGGTATTTCCCAAATTCCTTCAACAGGATTTATTCATTAATTCAAGAAGAATTTATTGAGTGACAGACTCTGAGTATGCTTTCATGAACCTAGTGGACAAGGCTCATAAGGCTTACATTAGCAAAAAAAAAAAAAAAAAAAAGTTTGACAGGAAAAGACAAGCAAACAAACCAAAAATATCCAAAACAAGTCCTCTGTTAAAAGTCAAACAGGCAATAGGTAAAGAGAGAATGAGAGACTATCTTAGATTATTATAGAAAACTTTCTTGAGAAGGTAGTATTGAGTCTGATTGATTCTGGAATCTGACTGGCAAGAGGAATCAGTAATGCAGAGATCTTGGAGGAGAAGATTGTTATGGGTAAAAGCAACAGCTGATGCAAAAAAGCAAAAAAAAAAAAAAAAAGAAAGAAAAAGATATGCCTTGGGTATTAACATGCTTAGTCACTGAGTCATGTCTGGCTCTTTATGACCCTATGCATTGTAGTGCACCAGCCTCCTCTGTCCATAGGATTCTCCAGGCAAGAGTACTGAAGTGGGTTGCCATGCCCTCCTTCAGGGGGTCTTTCTGACCCAGGAATTGAACCCAAGTCTCCTGTGTCTCCTGCATTGTGGTTAGATTCTTTATCATTGAGCCACAGGGGAAGCCCTTTGGTGTTAAAGTTACAAATGAAAGAAAAACAACTTGATTGAAAAGAGAGGTGGCCCTTTCAGGGCAGGGTGCAGATTTTTCTATTTTATTCTGAGTGTTAAGTGAACTCATCAAATGATTTTAAATGAGATTACTCTGATTTGCTTATGGGTAGCAGAATGGAAAATCCCATGGACAGAGGAGCCTGGTAGGCTGCAGTCCATGGGGTCGCTAACAGTCGGACACGACTGAGCAACTTCACTTTCACTTTTCACTTTCATGCATTGGAGAAGGAAACAGCAACCCACTCCAGTGTTCTTGCCTGGAGAATCCCAGGGACAGGGGAGCCTGGTGGGCTGCCGTCTCTGGGGTCTCACAGTCGGACACAACTGAAATGACTCAGCAGCAGCAGCAGAATAAGAGATGGGGACCAAGTAGAGAAGAAGCAAGGGAATTGGTTAAGAGCTAGTCAAAAGGAGGTGTATTGGCCAGAGATGGTAGTAGTGAGGTGAAGAGAGATGGCTTGACTTTGGGTATGTTTTGGAGGTAGAACTCATTTTCTGATGAATCAGACCTGAAGGTGTGGAAGGAGAGAATTTAAGACTCTTGCCTAATATTTTGGCTTGAGAAACAATGTGGATAGTAATTCCTTCAAGAAGATTGGAAGACTGGGATAGATCTGAGTGTAGGAGACAAAATAAGGAGGTATATTTTGCAGCTTTATTTNGTTTTGGAGGTAGAACTCATTTTCTGATGAATCAGACCTGAAGGTGTGGAAGGAGAGAATTTAAGACTCTTGCCTAATATTTTGGCTTGAGAAACAATGTGGATAGTAATTCCTTCAAGAAGATTGGAAGACTGGGATAGATCTGAGTGTAGGAGACAAAATAAGGAGGTATATTTTGCAGCTTTATTTTGAGATACTGCTGGACATAGACATTTAGGTGAAGATATCAAGTCAGGGTTGAATATGTGGATCAGAGAGGAGGTTCAATTCAGTTCAGTTGCTCAGTCATGTCCGACTCTTTGCCACCCCATGAATTGCAGCTTGCCAGGCCTCCCTGTCCATCACCANAATTTAAGTCTGAATTTGGCAATAAGGAGTTCATTATCTGAGCCACAGTCAGCTCCTGGTCTTGTTTTTGTTGACTGTATAGAGCTTCTCCATCTTTGGCTGCAAAGAATATAATCAATCTGATTTCGGTGTTGCCCATCTGGTGATGTCCATGTGTAGAGTATTCTCTCATGTTGTTGGAAGAGAGTGTTGGAAGAGGGGAGGTTAGGGAAGTTATAAAGATATGTATGACCTTGACACTGACTGAGAGAAAGAGAAGAGGACCCTGAACATGCCTTTGTCTGGAAAAACTCTCCCATAACACCTCACTTCCATTTTCCCTCTGAATCTCTTTGGCTGTTCCTTACCATTCTCCTTTTTTTTTCTGCTCTTCTACTTCAGTCTTCTCCTGTCACTCAGTACTATAATTTAGTTCTCAGAGTATGATGTACTCCATACTTCAAGTCAGGGCTTTGCAGGTGACTCAGTGGTTAAAAAAAAAAAAAAAATCCACCTGCCAATGCAGGAGACACGGATTCGATTCCTGGGTCAGAAAGATCCCCTGGAGGAGCAAATAACCCACTGCAGTGTTGTTGCCTGGAAAATTCCATCAACAGAGGAGCCTGGCAGACTATAGTCCATGGAGTTGCAAAGAGTTAGACACCACTGAGCAACTGAATTTGATTCTTCAAGTCATCTCTGTTCCTTTTCCTGTTTTCTCAAATTGATTTCTCTCCATCCTTAACCACTTCAAACTCCTTTCATCCTCTCTGCTCCTTCTGCCTGCAAAGCCCCGCATTTCCTCCTCTGCCTTTGGCTTACATACATGCATCTCTTGTTGCTGTTCAGTCACTCAGTCATGTCCAACTCAGCAACCCCATGGACTTCAGTACTCCAGGCTTCCCTGTGCTCCACCATCTCTCAGAGTTTGCTCAAACTTGCATCCATTGAATCAGTGATGCCACCCAACTGTCTCATCCTCTGTTGCCCCTTCTCCTCTGTCTTCAGTCTTTCCTAGCATCAGGGTCTTTTTCATTGAGTCGGCTCTTCATATCAGGTGGCCAAAGTATTGGAGCTTCAGCATCACTCCTTCCAGTGAATATTCAGGGTTGATTGCCTTTAGGATTGACATGTTTGATCTCCTTGCTGTCCAAAGGACTCTAAAAAAGTCTTCTCCAGCACCACATTTCGAAGGCATCAATTCTTTGGCCACTCAGCCTTTTTTATTGTCCAGCTCTCACATCCATACGTAACTACTGGAAAAGCCATAGCTTTGACTATATGGACCTTTGACGACAAAGTAACGTCACTGTTTTTTAATATGCTGTCTGGGTTTTTCATAGCTTTTCTTCCAAGAAGCAAACGTCTTTTAATTTCATGCATTCGTTAGGTCCTCTGAACCTCTTTGTTCCTTACCATTCTCCTTTTTTGACCTCTGCTTTTCTACTTCAGTCTTCTCCTGTCACTCAGTACTGTAATTTAGCTCTCATAGGAACAGAGTATGATGTACTCCATACTTCAAGTCAGGGCTTTGCAGGTGACTTAAATATTGCTCCTATAGGGATGACCTTCTGAATACACCAGACCAAGACAGGTTCCATTATAGACTTACCACATTTGTAAATGAACTATTTGGGTAATTGAGTATCTTCCCCAAATCATAATTCACATACCATTTTGTGCCCCTTCTTTTGGTGAGCGTCCAGGGTGAATGGAAGTGTTGTCAGGGTAGAGACTAGATCTGGATTTGTCTTACGTATTATCCCAGTGCTGAGGAGAGGAACTGAATATAAAAGTTTAGTAAGTATTTGTAGAACTAGAGACCAAAGGTAGAATGGATATGGAAAGGGGGAGGATAGAGAAGAAATAAAATCATATATTGGAGGCTGTTTAAAAGTAGCTATTAAACTATTTAAAGTAACACTGAATCTACAACAGCTCTTACCCTGGCATTGTGTCTGAGTACTTTAATTTCAGATTTTTTTTCAGAGAAGGAATAAGAAAAATTAGGAAAGAGAATTCAAAATCTTCCCCATAATTAAAGCTTTGAGGAAAATAATTGGTGAGACTTACTAAATTGTATGGACCAAGCAACATTTCCTCTTTACAGATAGTTCTCATGTGTTGGGAAAATCGACTATATGATGCTATGATCTATGTCTACAACAGAGGCATGAATGAATTTATTAGTCCAATGGAGGTAAGATTCTTCCTAATTTATACACACATTTAATATTGTCTATTAATGTTTTTTCCCTTCTCTCCATTTGCTTTGAATAGTTTGTTTTCTCCCAGTCACTTTAAATTGTCTTGTAGGTTTATTAGACTTGCACCCATTGTTGTTCAGGACCTTAGATAGTCTTTATAATTTTATGCCTTCATATACCTACATGCCATTGCATTCTTTTTATCTGCATAAGTAGGTATTTAAATCCCAGGGAACAGTAGATAAAAGCCTGTGAGACTCTAAGCTTTTTTTCTAAAAGGTTTTCATATTATTGTAGCTTTTCAAAAAGTTATGAGACGTTTATACTATGGAATTATTATTTATTAATAATTATTCAATTCTATAATAGAGTAGTACTCTATTACTCTATATGGAGTAATGCTATTGAGTGATGCTGCTTTCTAGCCATATTCTGCTAGGGGAAAGTACTGAAAATGGTGAGAAGTCATTATTTGTTAACAGCTAAGTTGCTTTTCCCATTTCAGAATTTTCTAGCAGTCATTAGAATTTCTTATTATCCTTACCATTAGAAAATAGCACCTAAAAAGCACTTGGGTTTATTTTTAAAAGAAACAAACCTGTCTCCATCATGTTAGTTCCTTTAAATTTGAAGACAGAATTAAGGCTTATGGATTGTGGGTATGTCGGGAAGATCCCCTGAAAGAGGCAATGGCGTCCTACTCCAGTATCCTTGCCTGAAGAACCCCATGGACAGAGGAGCCTGGTGGGCTGTGGTCCATAGGGTTGCAAAGAGTCAGACACGACTGAAGCAGCTTAGCACACATGTAGTGCCCTGCCAGCCCGATGTGTTATTACAGTGACTGCATTACCTGGGTCAGAAGTTCCAGGCATCTCCTGAAGGTGTCCAGTCAACATTTTTGCATATTTAATGAACATCCAAAGCATTTACAGTATTATTTAAGTCAGCAGTCATTCCATGATATTTCGGTTTTATTTTCACTTGGAAACCTTTAGTTGATAACTCCTTAGGTTTTGTGTACTTCTTTTCTCTTGGTCATTTTCCAGATGAGTGCCACAGCTTTCCCGCACTGGTTTTGGTTTTAATTGTCTGTGTTTCAAATAAGTATTCTTAACATTTGAACACCTCTCAGCTGCCTCTTTAGTGAGGTCCATGACCTCTGTGCATGCAAAAATGTTCTCCATTTTTAAACCACAATTAAACTATTAAACCACAATTAGGAATAATTAATGCAGTTTCTAGTTTCTCTCAAAATAATCCCTGCAGATTCTGATTTGATGCATTCTGTGTTGATAAAAATGGTTGTGGGGTTTTGTTATTGCTGCTTTTGAAGTTTTTGTTTTGTATGGATTTTTTATTGCTCAGAATCTGGTTTGTATTTATAGCTATGCATCTCAGATGGAACACTTTACTGTTGAGGTTGTCTTGTTTTTTGTTGAGTAGTTTTCAAGTTTAATGACTTTCAGCAGGAGCTTGGTGTTTGTTATTAAATAGTTATTTGGAGATTTTAGCAGTGGGAAGTTAGAGGCATCCTGTGATTGCCCTTTTATAATTCTCTGCCTGTAAAGAAATCACTATTCAGTGTTTAAAGTTTAGTTATTTCAGTTTAAAAAGGTCCAAGTTAAAAGAATCTGAAAAAGAACAGATATATGTATATGTATAACTAAATCACTTTGCTGTACACCTGAAACTAACACTGTTGTAGCCACACGTTCCGGAAAGCAAACTCATTCAGAAGGACAGTGCAGATAGTGGAGGGCAGTTTATTACACCAGTGGGCCCAAGGCAGAGTCTCCTCTTAGCCGAGAACCCCGACCGACTTTTTCTGTGAAAACCTTATATACCTTAAGTGTACTGCTCAAGCCCTCATCCCCAAATTCCTTAAACCTAGGATGGAAAGTATTAAAGGGAGATACAATCAGGTTATAGCCATGATTCATAATCAGAAGGGTCAGCTAGTTATACATTGTAGCCTATACCAATGGGTGCCATAAAGATTAAAAAGGTGATTGACTACAAAGGGGATTATTACATCCTTTTTGGAAACGGGAAATCTTGGTTTGGAATCTGGTGTTTATCAGTCCAGGAGGCCAGCTTGGCTGTAGGTATGTTATCCCCTTGGCTACCAGGCACATAAGTCCAAAGCTCACCAAAAGTGCAAGATGGAGTTTCCTTCTTTTTCAAGATGGAGTCAGCTCAGCCTGTTCCTTTCCTCCCTCAACACAACATTGTGAATCAACTATACTCTGCTACTGCTACTGCTAAGTCGCTTCAGTCATGTCCGACTCTGTGACCCCATAGACGGCAGCCCACCAGGCTCCCCTGTCCCTGGGATTCTCCAGGCAAGAACACTGGAGTGGGTTGCCATTTCCTTCTCCAGTGCATGAAAGTGAAAAGTCAAAGTGAAGTCGCTCAGTTGTATCCGACTCTTAGCGACCCCATGGACTGCAGCCTACCAGGCTCCTCCACCCATGGGATTTTCCAGGCATGAGTACTGGAGTGGGCTGCCATTGCCTTCTCCAATACTCTAATGTGAACTAAAAATTAAAAAAAAAAAAAAAAGGAACTGTATTGCCTTTGAAATTTTCTAGTTTTTCTAGAATGAAAGACAGTGTCATCATATTTGAGATGATTACCATAGTCTCTGAAATCCTTCCTTAGTTCTATTTTTGGCTGCTTCTGATATGATAGTCCCTTGTGTTGGGAGGGAAAACTTTTCCTCTACCAACTGAAATCCGAATGGTGGGGAGAAGATTGTGAATTAACTGACAATGAACAGATTGACAGGGGAAAAGACAAGATTTCTTCACACTTGCACTGGGAGAACTCAGAAATGAGTGAATCACTCACTAAACAGCCAGAAGGAGAGGCTTATCTACCAGTTTAATGAAACTTGGGATGTGAGGGGGGAGGTATTTAGGTTTCCTTGGAAAATATGAAGAGCTTTATCAGGCTTTTGGATACTAATGAATAGTTAAATTTGCCCCACTTCCCAGTGCTAAGGGCCTGTCTTCTCCCAAAACAGTGAACTCCCTCCCAGGAAGGCCAGTGTAGTTTTGCCATTGATCTTGTATTTTCATAGGCTCTGCTTCCATTTTGACGTCTTTTTCTGTGGCTGCTGATTGTTCACATGTTTTCAGCTTACTGTAATCTTACTTACTGTTTTGGTGGGCTACTAATCCTTTGATTTGCTCACTATTTAAAAAAAAATAAAGCTCTTTTAGGAGTCTAAGGATAGCTTATATTAGAAATAATGTTCTATGGCAAAACCAATTCAGGATTGTAAAGCAAAATAAAGTAAAAATAAAAATTAAAAAAAAATTATTTGTTGTCTTAATATTTGCCATTATAGATTTGTTTCTTTGCTGTAAGTCTTATATTTTTTTAATTAAAAAAAAATTAAAGAAAAAGAAATAGTGTTCTCAACAAAGACTTTCTTCTAACTGGTATTTGTTAAATGGTTTCTTTCAGTGAGGAATATGACAACAATGATCCTACTGATACAGTTTATGTCCACATTAAAAATTTTTATATTTAATCTTAGTAGCAAATGACTAATTCAATCAGAGAAAGGTGATTATAGCATAAGATTTTAATTATTTTTTGAAATATTTCTTAAAAGATGATGTTCATTGTTCTATTAATTTTCATGCAGAAACTTTTCAGAGTCATTGCACCTCCTTTGAATGCAGGAAAGACGCTAACAGGTATTAATTTTCTAAGCCTTAATGTTTTTCTCTTTTTTGTGTTTAAAAACATCATTTAAATAACACAGATTTCACCAATTTTATGTGTACAGTGTGAATTTTGATAATTATACATGATCATATAACAACTGACATATTCAAATTGTAGAGGGAGCTATATAATTCCACACTAAAAGGTTTCCTTCTGTCCCTTGAACTCTACTCCCCATAGTCCCATCCCCTGGCAATTTCTGACCTACTGTTTTTTTTTTTTTTAAACTACTTTTCATGTAAATAGAACTACATAGTATTTAGTTTTGGTGTTTTATTTCACTTAGCACAGTGTTTTTGAGATTCACCCATGTTGTTGCATATATAATTTTGTTCCCTTTAGTTGCTAAAAATGGTAATCCATGGGTTGGATATACTGTCATTGGTTTATCTACTCATCAGGTGAAGGACTCAGTTGCTTGTTTTGGAGCTATTATAAGTAATGCTGCTCAATTTGTGAATGAGTTTTGTTATGTTTTTAATTAAACTTTTTATTATAAGGAAATTGTAGATTCACATGCAATTGTATGAAATGACACAGAGATATAAGTTTTCTTGGGCATGTGTTCATTCTTCTTGGACAACTATCTAGAATTAGAATGAATGGATTGTATAGTAAATATATGTTTTACTTTCTGAAGTATTGCTGTTTGGTTTTTCAAAATGGATATACTGTTTTAATTCCCATCAGCAGTATGAGAGAGTTCTAATAGCTCCGTATCTTTGCAAGCACTTAGTATTATCAGTCTTTAAAAATATTTAGCCATTCTAAGTGAGTGGATAATGGTATCTCATTGTGGTTTAAATTTTTATTTCCCTTATGGTTAGTGATGTTCAGCATCTTTTCATGTGCTTTTGCCCATTCACTTATCTTTTTTTTGTATGAATCATCCATTTAAATCTTTTAGCACTTTCTAGAAAAGTAGAGAAGAGATGTTATTTGACTTCATATTATTGAAGTCGTATTATTCTAGGTGTGTGAAATCTCCACAAGAGCCTTTTAGAGTCCTTAGGTAGTCTGGATACAAGGCCTTTTTAAATATGTGTTTCACAAAATTTTGTGCCCAGTCTGTTGCTTACTGTTGTGTTTTCTTAACCATGTTTTTCAAAGAACAAAAGTTTTCAGTCTTCATGAGATCCATTTTATTTATTTTGTTTTTCCGTAGTTTTTGACTTTTGGTGTTTAATAAATCTTTGTCCAACTCAACATCATAAAGATTTTATCTTTTGTTTGCTTCTAGAGATATAATAGTTTTAGTATTTGTGTTCAGTTTTGTAATACTTTTTGAGTCAGTTTTCATATATGATGCAAGGTGAAGTTCAGAGACTTTTCCCTCTGTAGTTATCAGTTCCTCTACCATTTTTTGAAAAGATTATCTTGTTTCTATTGAATTATCTGCACACCTTTTTTGAAAAACTTTTTTTTTTTTGCAAAAAAATTTATTTTTGTCAAAAGTCAACTGACTGTGTGAGTTTATTTCCAAACTTCCTGTTACATTCCATTGGCCTGTATGTCAGTGCTTAGTTGCTTCAGTTGTGTCCAACTCTGTGACCCTATGGACTGTATACCACCAGGCTCCTCTGTCCATGGCATTCCTCCAGGCAAGAATACTGGAGTGGGTTGCCATTTCCTCCTCCAGGAGATCTTCTTGACCAAGGGATCGAACTCGTGTCTCTCACCTCTCCTGCACTGGCAGGCAGGTTCTTAACCACTAATGCCACCGGAGAAGCCCAATGCCAATAATATACTGTCTTGATTATAACTTTGTAGTAGGTCTTAAGATCAGGTATCTTTAGTCTTCTAGCTTTATTCTTTTTCAGAATAAAAGGCCTTTTTCCTTCCTGGATGACCTTTAAAATCTGCTTATCAGTTTCTTTTAAAAAGCTTACTTGAATTTTGTTTGGGATTGCATTGATTCTGTAGGTTAGTTTTGGTGGGGAGGGGATTGCCATCTTAATGTAGAGTCTTCTAACCTATGGATATATATTTTCCATTTATTTTGGTCTTTTAAAATCAGTTTGTTTTCTCAACTTCTGCAGAAAGACAGCTGAGACTTTGATAAAGATTGCTTTGAATTGATAGATAAATTTGGGGAGTGTTGCTATTTTAGCATTATTAGTCTTTCAGTTCCATGAACACAGTCTGTCTTTCCATTTGTTTGGTCTTGTTTAATTTCTTTCAGTGTTGTGGTTTTCAGTGTACAAGTCATATACTTCTTCTTTTGCTGAATCTATTCCTAGTTATTTAGTTTGATGCCATTATAAATGGATTTTTTAAAAATTTCATTTTCAGATGTTCATTGGCAATGTATAGAAACAAAATTAATTTTTTGTTTTTTTGGCTATACCAGCAGCTTATGGGATCTGAGTTTCCCAACTAGGATTTGAACCTCAGCCCCAGAAGTGAGTGTTGAGTCCTAACAATTGGACCACCAGGGTATATGCAGTAAAGTTGATTTTTATATTGATCTTGTAATTGCATCCTTCATTCACCAATTCTAATTTTTAAAATGGATTCTTTGGAATTTTTCACCTATATGTCATCTGTTAATAAAGTTAATTTTACTTCTTCCTTTCTGATCTGAATTCCTTTTATTTTTCTTTCCTAATTGATCTGGCTAGAACCTCCAGTACAGTGTTGAGCAGAAGTAGAAAGAATGGACATCCTTAGCTTTTTTCTGCCTAAGGGGGGGAAGTATTCAGTTTTTTACCATTAAGTTCAGTTCAGTCGCTCAGTCATGTCTGACTGTTTGCAACCCCGTGAACCGTGGCATACTAGGCCTCCCTATCCATCACCAGCTCCCAGAATTTACCCAAACTCATGTCCATCGAGTCGGTGATACCACCCAACCATCTCATCCTCTGTCATCCCTTTTTCCTCCTGCCCTCAATCTTTCCCAGCATCAAGGTCTTTTCAAATGAGTCAGCTCTTCGCATGAGGTGGCCAAAGTATTGGAATTTCAGCTTCAACATCACTCCTTCCAATGAACACCCAGGACTGATCTCCTTTAGGATGGACTGGTTGGATCTCCTTGCAGTCCAAGGGACTCTCAAGAGTCTTCTCCAACACCACAGTTCAAAAGCATCAATTCTTCAGCGCTCAGCTTTCTTCACAGTCCAACTCTCACATCCATACATGACTACTGGAAAAACCATAGCCTTGACTAGACAGACCTTTGTTGACAAAGTAATGTCTCTGCTTTTGAATATGCTATCTAGGCTGGTCATAACTTTCCTTCCAAGGAGTAAGCGTCTTTTAATTTCATGGACACAGTCACCATCTGCAGTGATTTTGGAGCTTCTCCAAAATGAAGTCAGCCACTGTTTCCACTGTTTCCCCATCTATCTGCCATGAAGTGAGGGGACCAGATACCATGAATATGATGTTAATTGTGGGCTTTTCATAGATTACCTTATCATTTTGAGAAAGTTGCCTTCTGTTCCTAATTTGAGTGTTTTTAACATGGAATGGTTGGATTTTTATCAAATGCTTTTTTCTGCATCTGTTAAGATATTCTTGTGGATTTTATCCTTTATTTTATTGATATGGTTTATAAGCTTGATTCATTTTTGTATGTTAAGTCAGTCTTATGTTCTTGGAATAAATCTCACTTGGTGACAATATAATTGTTTTTACATGTTTTAAGATTGACTTTGCTAAATTTTTCTGAGAATTTTTTATGGCTGTCTTCATAAAAGATATTGTTCTATAATTTTCTTCTCATATCTTTTCTTTTTTGGTCTTAGTATCAAGTACATTTGATATCTTGGTATACTTGCTCATGAAATGAGTTGGGAAGTGTTCACTCTTCTGTCTTTTGGAAGAGGTTTTGAAGATTGGTGTTAATTCTTTAAATATGTGGTAGAATTCATTAATAAAACCATGTGAGCCTGGAATATTTTTTGTTGGAAGTTTTTAAATTACTAGTTCAGTCTGCTTGTTAAGTCTGTTCAGATTATTCATTTCTTCTTGAATCAGTTTTGGTAGTTTTTATATTTCTAGGAATTTGTCCATTTAATCTGTTACCTAATCTGTTGGCATATAGTGGTTATGGTGTTCTCTTATAATTCTTTCTGTTTTTATAAAGTTTATAGTGATGTCTCTTATTACTGATATTTGTAATTTGAGCCTTCTCTCTTCTTGATCTGTCTAGCTAAAGGTTTGTCAATTTATTGTTTTTTCCCAAAGAACTAATTTTGATCTTAGTGATATTATTTTTGTTTGCTCTTTAATTTATTTCTGCTTAGCCTTTATTATTTACTTCTTCTTGTCTTGGGTTTATTCATTTTTTTTTTTAGTTTCTTGAGGTGAAAGTCTAGATTATTGATTTGAACTCTTTCTTCCTTTTTTTTTTTTAATAGATGTTTATAGCTGCAAATATCTCTAAGCAATGCTTTATCTGTGTTCCGAAAGTTGTGTCTGTTGTATCTTTATTTTCATTCATCTTGAAGTATTTTCTAATTTGCCTTGCTGCTGCTGCTGCTAAGTCGCTTCAGTCGTGTCCGACTCTGTGAGACCCCATAGATGGCAACCCATCAGGCTCCCCCGTCCCTGGGATTCTCCAGGCAAGAACACTGGAGTGGGTTGCCATTTCCTTCTCCAATAATTTGCCTTGAGATATTTGTTATTTAGAAGTATGCTGTTTAATTTCCACATATTTTTGGATTTCTCACATTTCCTTCTGATACTGATTTCTCACTTTTTTCCATTGTACTTAGAGAACATACTTTGTATGGTTTCTATTTTTTTCATTTATTGAAACTTATAGCCTGACATATGGCCTATTCTGGAGAATATCCCAAGTGCACTTGAAAATAATGAGTGTGTTTTGTTGTTCAGTAGAATGTTCTGTAGATGTCGGTTAGATTTAATTGGCTTATAGTTTTGTTCAAGACTTCTATTTCCTGTTCATCTTCCTCTAATTGTTCTATCCATTATTGAAAAATGAGTATTGAAGTATCTAAATGTTATTGTTGAAATATCTATTTCTTATTTTAGGTCTGTCAGCTTTTATTTTGTTTTGGAGTTCTGATGCTGCAGTAGACAGTTTACAATTCTGCCTTATTAGCATTTACTTCCTGCTTGTGCAGATCCTCAAAGTTAGGCATAGATTGTAAGTCTTTTCAGGTCTTTCCTGCATGTGTCCACAGCCCTTTACCTGTACATGTCCATGTCCTTCTAGAGTTCCAGAAATATTTTGGAAATTTTAAAAGCCCCTGAAGACCTCCATGCTTCAGTTTTTCCTTTTAAATTTTCTGGTGGGTCTTTGATCCGTTCCTTCTAGTGCACTACCTCTGGCACCTGTAAAGTTAAATATCCCTTGAGGATAGTGTTTGCTTCGAGTAAGCTTTTTTTTTTTTTTTTTTTTTTTTTGAGTAAGCTCTTGAGTCAAGACAGAAAAAGATAAGCCCTAGAATGCAGCTTTTAAGTGAGCTGCCAGATAGGTTAGACAGTGATAGTTCTCTAAGGGAAGGGCTTTTGGGGCACTCCAAACCCATTTTGCCCCCTTGAATGGTTGCATGGGTGCTGGTTTTCACAGCTTCCACAGTTACAAGACTGTTTTTTGGTTTCAAAACTACAGTGAAGCTGGGAAAAAGCGAGTGGGACTAGGTAATGTTGAACCACCATGAAGCTCACTGTTCTTACTGAGATTCAGGCATTTTCCTTGAATTAAACATTCCTAGGATTATTGGAAGACTAAGTAATTTCGAGAGTTCTAGAAAAGTTGATTTTGATCATATCTGCTAGTGTTCTCTTTGCTTTCATGGAGGAGCAGATTATTGGAGGTTCTCCCTCCATCATCTTATCGGTCAGTCCCTCTGGCTTTTGTTTTTGTTTGGTTTGGCCTTTTTCCTTTCTGTCCTTGTCCTTGGATGGTTTCTCTGTTCTGCCTTCAGATTCACTCTCTTTCACGTCAACTCAGCTGTTAAGTCCATTGTGAATATTTATCTTCCATGATCATATTTTATAGTTCTGTAATTTTCATTAGGTTCTTTTTTTATTGCTTCTGTTTCTCTCCAGCATCTCTTCATTTATCTGTTCAGATTTTCATGTGATGAAACATATTTTGTTTCGTTTCATTGAGGATAAATATAATAGTTGATTTAAAATTCTTATTCTAACATTTTGTTCATTTCAGGTTTGGACTTGATTTTCTTTTCCCTTAAGGAAAACATTACATGTTTTATTTTCTTGTTTCATCACATGAAATATGATGAAATATTTTAGATTGTATCCTGAATATTTGAATGTTACATTATGGAGATTCTGGATTCTGTTATTTTTTTGCACCAATAATTTTTTCTCATTGTTTTATCAGGTAATTTTCTTGGCTGGGCTTGAATTGCAAACTCTTGTTTCTGTTGTGGCTCCAGTCCCTTCTCAAAAGGTCCTTTGTCCTTAGCTGGTTTGTTTTGATTCTGTTCCATCTGTGTGGCTTAAGGGTCAGTCAATAATGAAGGCAATCAAGTTTGAAGATCCTCTTTCTGGCTTACTTTTTTTATAAGATTCTGCCAGTCTGTTGACTGTTCACATCACCTAACTTCTCAAGCTCCCCAACCAGAAAGATTGCTGGTTTTCCCATGTGAGCCCCCAGCTGCTACTATGCTTGGCACACAGACTGCACTTGGTCTCAGACTGCAAACCTCCAGTGGTGGTGATTTACTTGTGCATGTCCCTGTCTCCTCTCCTCTGAGGACACGAACTCCACACTGAAACCAACTACTCTAGGGCCTTCAAGGGTGAACTCTTGTCTTGGTTCCGACTTGTTCTTTCGGGATGAGCTGCTCTGACTGTTGTTCATACACAGCAGCTTAGGGATCAGTCACTAATATGGGTAGATGGTTTGAAGATTCCCCTCTTTGACTCTATTTTGAGATTTCACTAGTCGCTTCCACATTCATGGCTTCCTTCACTTTTCTGGTCCCCTCTCCCAGAAAGATTAATGTTCCTTCTGTTATTGCCTCTATGTGCAGTTACTACGTGGGTGTCAATCTGTCCTGTTCCCAGAGAATGTGAACTTCCCACCAGATTTGTCTACTACTTCTGTTCCCTTTTCAGTACCTTCAGGTAGCTTTTCATATCATATCTAGGTTTTGTAGTTTTTTCTTTCTGTAAGGACAGGAACAGGGAAGATCAATCCCTCTTTATTCTTAATCTCTTTTCAGTAGCCGTGAAACTAATCCTTTTGAGACAAACTTGAAAATTACCTTTCATGTATCAGTTCAGTTCAGTCGCTCCGTCGTGTCCGACTCTTTGCAACCCCATGAATCGCAGCACTCCAGGCCTCCCTGTCCATCACCACCTCCCGGAGTTCACTCAGATTCACGTCCATTGAGTCAGTGATGCCATCCAGCCATTTCATCCTCTGTCGTCCCCTTCTCCTCCTGCCCCCAATCCCTCCCAGCATCAGAGTCTTTTCCAATGAGTCAACTCTTCGGATGAGGTGGCCAAAGTACTGGAGTTTCAGCTTTAGCATCATTCTTATATGTAGCAAAAATGAAAGCAGAATATAAAAAACTCCATGTTCTGGTTCATAAAGCACAACAAGTTTAAAAGGATAGAAATCATATAAATCCTGCTCTCAGACCATAGTGGAATTAAACTAGAAAATACTAAGAGAAAGAAAGCTGCTGCTGCTGCTAAGTCACTTCAGTTGTGTCTGACTCTGCGTGACTCCAGAGACGGCAGCCCACCAGGCTCTCCTGTCCCTAGGAGTCTCCAGGCAAGAACACTGGAGTGGGTTGCCATTTCCTTCTCCGATGCATGAAAGTGAAAAGTGAAAGTGAATTCACTCAGCCATGTTTGTCTCTTAGCGACCCCATGGACTGCAGCCTACCAGGCTCCTCCGTCCATGGGATTTTCTAGGCAAGAGTACTAGAGTGGGTTGCCATTTCCTTCTCCAGAAAGAAAGCTGGGAAGTCTCCAAATACTTGGCGATTAAACAACACACTTCTAAATAATACATGGACAAAGGAGAAATCTCAAGAGAAATTTAACAGTATATATTTTAAAAATTTTAATAATTAGAATTTTCCATCTCAGGTGTATGTGAGTTCCCAATTTAAATGAAAATACTTAAAAAATTTGTGAGATGCAGCTAATGCAGAGCTTTGAGAGAAATTTATAACATTGAATGCATATATTAGAGAAGAAAAATCTAAAATCAGTACTCTAAGCTTCTACGTTAGGGATTTAGAAAAAGAGCAAATTAAATCAAAGTGAGCAAAAGAAAAATAATGAAAATTAGAAGAGAAATTAATAAAACTGAAAATAAGAAATCAGTTGAGAAAATTGTTTATGAGGGGGAGGTGGTTGGTGAAAACCAAAAGCTCTTTCTTTGAAAACATCAATAAAATCTGAGCCTCTAGCCAGGCTAGCTTGGATAAAAAGGAGAGAAGACACAAAATTACTAATGTCAGAAATGGAAGAAGGGATAGCTGTCCAGATCCTATGGGCATTAGAAGAGTAATAATAAAAGAGTATTATGGGTAATTCTATGCCCATAAGTTTGATAACCCTAATGAAATAGGCCAATTTTTTGAAAGATAAACTCACACAAGAAGAAATAGATAATCTGAATAAGCCTATACCTATTAAAGAAATTGAGCCAGTAATTAATAACCTAAAACAGAAAACACTAGGTCCAGTATGTTTCACTGATGAATTTTGCTAAACTTAAATTTAAGGGAGAAACTATACCAATTATCTACAATCTCTCAGAAGGTGGAACTCAGGGAATATTTTCTAGCTTTTTCTATGAGGCCTGATACCAAAACCAAGACATTGTAAGGAAATAAAACTTATAGACCAGTATCTCTCATGAATATAAAAATAAAAATTCTCAACAAATATTAGCAAATTGAATCTATCAAGTTATAAAAAGAATTATACACCACAAACAAGTGAGGTTTATCCCAGGTGTGCAAGGCTGCTTCAACATTCGAAAGTCAGTTAATGTATTTCATGTAGAATGGGAGAAGAAAAATCACATGATCATATCAGTAGATGCTGAAAAAGCATTTAACAGAATTCCACTTCTATTCATGATAAAAACTCTCAGCAGATTAGGAATAGAGAAAAACTTGTAGAACTTGATAAAGAACATCTACAAAATACCTACAACTAATGTCATATTTATTGGTGAGAAACTTAGTGGTGAGGAGCAAGGCAAGGATGTCCTTTTCTTACCACTGCTTTTCAACATCATACTGAAAGTCTTAGCTAGTGCAAAAAGATAAGAAAAGGAAATAAAAGGTATATGGATTGGGAAGGAAGAAATAAAACTGTTTACAGGTAACATGATCATTTATGTAGAAAGTCTGAAAGAATTGACCCCAAAACTCCTGGAACTGATTAGCAGTTGTTGCAAGTTTGCAGATACAAAGTTAATATACAAAAGGCAGTCACTTGACTGTATACCTTCTGTGAACAAATGGAATTCAAAAATAAAAGCACACTGCCATTTATCCATCAGTTCACTCACTCAGTCACGTCAGACTCTTTGCATCCCCATGGGCTGCAGCACGCCCGGCTTCCCTGTCCATCACTAACTCCCAGAGCTTGTTCAGATTCATGTCCATCAAGTTGGTGATGCCATCCAACCATCTCATCTTCTGTGTCCCCTTCTCTTCCTGCCTTCAACCTTTCCCAGCATCAGGGTCTTTTCCACTGAGTCAGTTCTTCGCATCAGGTGGCCAAAGTATTGGAGCTTCAGCATCAGTCCTTCCAGTCAATATTCAGGACTGATTTCCTTTAGGATAGACTGGTTTGATCTCCTTGCAGTCCAAGGGACACTCAAGAATCTTCTCCAATACCACAGTTCAAAAGCATCAATTCTTCGGTGCTCAGCTTTCTTTATAGTACAACTCTCACATCCATACATGACTACTGGAAAAACCTTAGCTTTAACTAGACAGACCTTTGTTGACAAAGTAATATCTCTGCTTTTTAATATGCTGTCTAGGTTGGTCATAACTTTTATTCCAAGGAGCAAGAGTCTTTTTAATTTCATATATTTCATGGTATAAGTACCATTTATATTAGTACCCTTATGTATAAATCTGACAAAGTATGTACAAGATCTAAATGAGGACAACTACGAAACTCTGATGAAAGATATCAGGGGACTCAATAAATGGAGAGAGATTCTATGTTCATGGATAGGAAGACTCAATGCTGTCATGATGTCATTTTGTACCAAACTGATCAGTGCGATCCCAATCAAAATCCCAGCAAATTATTTTTTGGATATTAATAGTCTTATACTGAAATGTATATGGAGAAGCAAAAGACTCAGGATAGCTAAAACAGTATTGAGAGAGAAGAACAAGGTTGGAGGACTGACACTACCTACCTTTCAGATTTAATGTAAACCTAGCTCAGAGGGTAAAGTGTCTGCCTGCAATGCAAGAGACCCAGGTTTGATCCCTGGGTAAGGAAGATCCGCTGGAGAAGGAAATGCAGCCCACTCCAGTACTCTTGCCTGGAAAATCCCATGGATGCAGAAGCCTGATAGGGTACAGTCCATGGTGTCGTGAAGAGTTGGACATGACTGAGCAGCTTCACTTTCACTATAATCAAGACAATGTGGTGTTGGCAAAAGAATAAAAAAATAGATCGGTAGAACAAAATAGCTCAGAAATAGACTTTCATAAGCATAGTTGACTGATCTTTGAAGAAGCTTTTGGTGTAAAGGTAGTCTTTTCAACAAATGGTGTTGGAAAAACTGGATATCCACCTGCAAAGTGACAGCTTTTTAATATGCTGTCTAGGCTGGTCATAGCTTTTCTTCCAAGGAACAAGTGTGAATCTAGTGAATCTAGATACAGACCTTAAACCTTTCACAAAAATTAACTCACAGTGGACCATAGACATAATTGGAAAATGCAAAACTGTAAAATATCTAGAAGACAACACAGGCAGTAATTTAATTGACTGGTAATGAATTAGTTCATGGTAATGAATTTTTAGATACAGCACTGTCCATGAAAGAAAGATTATTATCCATGAAAAAAGTAATTGATAAGCTGTGCTTCTTTAAAAGTAAAAACTTCTGCTCTGCAGATGACATCAGGAGAATGAGAAGGTAATCCAGACTGGGAGAAAATATTTGCAAAATACTCTTATCCAAAATATATAAATAACTCTTAAAACTTGACAATAAGAAAATAAATAACACAATTAAACAATGAACAGCGCAATTAAACAATGAACAAAGACTTGAACAGACATCTCAAAGAAGATACGCAGATGGCAGGTAAACATACTGAAAGATGTTCAGCACCATTAGGGAATTACAGATTAAAACAGCAGTGGGATGCCAGCACACACCCCCATTAGAATGGCGGAAATCTGAAACACCAACACCACCACCAAATGCTGGCTAGGATGTGAAGCAATAGAAACTCTCATTTATTGCTGGTGGAAATGCAAAATGGTATTGCCACTGTGGAAGACAGTTTGGCAATTGTTTATAAAACTAAACATGCTTTTACTGTATGATCCAGCAACTGCACTCCTTTACCCAAAGGAGTTGAATATTTATCTCCACAAAGGCGTCACAACAAATGTGGATAGTAGCTCTCTTCATAACTGCCTAAACTTGGAAGCAACCAAGATGTTCTTTAGTAGGTGAATGAGTGAATAAACTTGGTGCATCCATACAATGAAATATCGTTAAGTACCAAAAATAAATGAGCTATCAAGCCATGAAAAGATGTGGAGGAAAATTAAATGCATTACTGAGTGAAAGAAGCCAGTCTGAAAAGGCAATGACTTAGGATTCCAGTTATATGACATGATGCAAAAGGCAAAACTATGGAGACAGTAAAAGAATCAGCATTTGTTAGGGGTTAAAGGGAATGGAGGGACAAATAGGTAGAGCAGAGGATTTTTAGGGCAGTGAAACTGTTCTGTGATATTATAATGGTGGATATATGTTAGTATACATTTGTCAAAACCCATAGAGTGTACAGGGCTTCCCTGGTAGCTCACATGGTAAAAAATCTGCCTGCAGTGCAGGAAACCCAGGTTCATTCCCTGAGTCAGGAAGGTCTCCTGGAGAAGGGAATGGGCAATCCACTCCAGTATTCTTGCCTGGAGAATTCCATGGACAGACCATGGGGTCACAAAGAGTTGAACACAACTGAGCGAATGACACACTGTAGAGTGTACAGCAGCAAAAGTGAGCCTTAATGTAAACTGTGGACTTAGGTGGTAATAATACGCTAGTGTTTGTTCATTGATGACAAGAAAGGTCTCACTGGTGCAGGGTGTTGGTAGCGGTGGAGGTTGTGTGGTGTAGGAATGACGGATATACAAGAAATGTCTATACCTCGGTCTCAATTTTGCTGTAACGTGATTAAAACTTCTCTACGAAAGTAAAAGTTTATTGATTGGAAAAAATTTTTGGAATTGAAGCAGAATGTAATTATTCATGTAATTTGAGCAATTCAAGTTTATTTGCATGTACAACAACAGACTTGGAGTCTTTATAAAGGATTATTGATTAAGATATGTATACTTGCTTGCATTATTCCAGTATTCTTGTCAAAAATTTCAGTTCATCAGTATTACCAACCATAAATTCCTACCAGCCATAGGGATTGCTGATCACTTCACCCCTTCTTGATGCTCTTATACTATTCTTTGTTAACTTTGATCTTTTGGCCTAAAACTTGGTCTAATTATGTATCCAGTTTCTTTTAACCAAGAAATAAATTTATACTACCAGATGACAGAATGTTGCATCTTAGACATAACTTTAGGATACAAAAGGTCATAAAGAGTGTTTAAGTCTTAAGTTTCTTAAACATTTGTGAACAATGACCTTTCTAGCCTAGAATATTGTAGATAGTAAGAGTCCATGTTACAAATAAGGCATTATAATTATACCTTAATATTAATGAACTTGTCAAATCATTGCCTGTTCAACACTTTCTCTTGGCCCAAGCTATTAGTTAAGCCAACAATACATAGATCCCTATACAAGGTTTACCCCTTTTATTGTATGTGTACCCTTGAATGACTGACTGATTTTGTTTCTGTGAAAAAAATCTATTAGAAATTCTTAAAAAAAAAAAAAAGTATTAAGTCGTCTTATCTCGCTTTTCTGTTGTTTGAGAGTATATCTAGAGCACCTTAAATGCCAAAGGTTTTTTTGTTGTTGTTAGTTGTTGTTTCCACATGAAGATTATATATCTGAAAAGCTTTTGAGAGAGAATTGCTAAAGATACTTTTCTATTTTAGATGAGCAAGTTGTTATGGGCAACAAGCTGCTTGTATATATTAGGTAAGAGATTTTTAATTTATTTATGCGTGTATGCTTCTTTTAAAAAACTTCTCCTATATTCTCAGAGGTACTGTCATCTCTTAATATGAATAGTGCTTTCATTTTTCAGTGTTCTTTCATGTATAGCCGTGCTTCTGAACAATCAGTAATTCTGTCCCCCACCCTTCCTCTCCTCTGCCATACATTTGCAATGTCTAAAGACATTTTGCTTTGTCACAGCTGGGGTCGGGAGAGATGCCACTGGCATTTAATGCATAGAGGCCAGGGATGCTGCTTAGCATTCTGCAGTGAACAGGATAGTGCCCACAGCAAAGAATACCGAAATATCAGTAGGGCAGAGGTTGGGAAATCTTGATACAGAGTATTTTACTTTTACTGCCAAGTCTATGGGATATGTTTTTATCCATATTTTATGTATAAGGGCAAGAAATTAGTTTGCATCATGAACAAAATTAGTGACTGAAGTAAGCGGAAATGTTTATCTGTTTATTCCTGTATCAGAGTTCTTCTGATAGATTATGCAAGCTCAGAATTGTGTCCTAATAGAGCTTTTACATAAGTAAGTGGCTGGCAGGTAGGCAGGAAGGTGGCAGAACCTGCTGGCGCATCATTTTAGCTTCAGTATGCATCAGAGTTATTAACTTTTGAGACCTCTTTCACATTTGTTACATCGATTCTTTAGTATACAAGAACATATGTAGCATTTACCTTGCTCTTTATCATCTGCACTTTAAACTTTTTAGAATATGCTGGTATCCAGCTGTCTCTAACATTCAAAATTGATGACTACTTCAAAGAGGTTTAAAATTTACTCCTCCCCACCCCCTGCCACCGAAATAAGGACATATTCAGAAAACAGTTTATAACTCAGCCCCCAGAGCTAGTCATTAGCCATTAGGAAGGTCTGGTTTGGAAGTAAAACCGTACAGTTAATTTCTCATGAGATTCTAATTCTCCCCAAAGGCTTGTCCGATTACAAATATTTTTTAGCCTAGCTCATTTCCCATCTTTATTCACCACTCTTAGAACCACTGGATTTAAAAGTCTCTGCAAACCTGCGGCTTTTACCTGTTAACAGTATAATGGTGCTGCCAGACTCTTTCCAGATGCTGGGTGTGAGACTTTTAGGTAATTTGTCCTTATTCCTTCTTGTTCATGTAGTGCAGCTGGGGTTTTTCTTAGGAAAAATGAAAAGAAACGAAAGTCATTACTCAGTCACAGGATGTGTTATTTCACCACCACCTCCTGTCACCCACATTTTCTGAACTGGGTATCATCTCAGTCCGTATTTGGACCTGACCTAACTGACAAGAGCTGAGCCTGCTTAAACATCAGACTAGTATCTTGGGTTTGAGAACAGTGTGTTCCCAGGAAGTTAGCCCATTAAGAGTCACCCAATCCGCTCAATTTCTTCTCTTCTAGCTGTTGTCTAGCAGGTCGTGCCTATCCGCTGGGTGACATCCCTGAAGATCTTGTTCCCTTGGTTAAAAACCAGGTTGGTACATTTTCATAGCATTTTTACTCTCTTAAAATGCAGTAAAGACAAATTGTAATTGAGGGTTGCACATGGGTCCGGAGCTATCTGCTGTGACAGGAGAGAGCCTGCACACCATCACTAGAGCCAGTATTATAGCTGAGAGAGGTTAGAGAAGTTATAACCCAGTGGCAATTTAAACTAAATTCAACCTGGTTTTATTTTATACAAATGGGAATCATTGCTTCAGCAAGATACTTTGTGAGAAAAGAATCAACTTTTTTTTTTTTCCAACTTGCAGGTTTTTGAATTTCTAATTCGCCTGCACTCAACAGAAGCTCCCCCTGAAGAAGAAATCTATCCCTATATTCGGACTTTGCTGCATTTCGACACACGAGAATTTCTAAATGTATTGGCGCTGGTAAGAAATACTGTGATTCTAAGGTATTCTTAAAAGGAGTTGGGGTGATAATTATTTTTAATAGAAAGAAAGACGAATAATAGTCCTTACACAGGTACAGTTTTAATGCCCTAGCAGTAAGTCAGGGTCTCGAATGTTTAATTTTGTTGTGCCATCCATAATTTCTAATTCTTTTTCTCCTCCTACCCTTCCTTTCCTGCTTTCTTCCCCTCTCTTTCCTTCCTCCGTGAGTGTTTGTCTGTGTCTGTCTGTATGTCTCTTTCTGACACATCCTTATTAAAAAGTTAAAGCAGAGTTAGATGTGGTACATCCTTTATTTCGTAAATTGTTGCTGTTTGCATACTAAAGATGGCAGATTGCTCTGAATGACATGTGGTGATGATGATAGTAGAAGTAGCTAGAGTTGAAATGGATCCGTGGAGGCATCCTGCTGAAAAAATATCCTCATACCTGTTTTTATTAAAGAAAGGTCTAGGTAAGCCAGATTTGCTATGAAAATACCCCCGGGGGAATAATTATATAAAACATGATATATCTTCCTAATTAAGCCATATTGTAGTGTTTTTTTAAAAAGCTTTTGATAATGTAGACAGTGCTTATATTTTAGTATCTAGTGAAACAGCAGACTGACTAAAAAAATATTGTATGTGCACAATATTTGAAGTAAATAGACAGGAAGGAAATATATCTAAATGTTAATAGTGATTATATCTGTGAGATGAACTAAATTTATTTAATGAACATATAGTGCTCTTATTATAAGTTGAATAAGAAACTTAAATTTTTTTAAAGTGCTTGTGAGAAGGTTGAGATTCCACTCATATCACATTTTGCATTAGTTTAATTGGAAAATCTGATTTCAGAAGTAGTAACTTAAATAGCAGAAGAAGAAGGGAAAAGAAACTTAGAAAATGAAAGTCAAATCTAGTTGGTTTAGGAGACCTTAGACGTCCAGAATACAATGTAAGTGTACTTTGTGTCTGGCCTGGAGGAAAAAAGAAACAAGAAGTGGTAGGGCAGGGGTTCAGAAAGCGTCCTAGAGAGCAACAAAGAATTTTACCTAGTTTTCATTTTTTAAAGGGCTGTCGTGGCACTGAAGATCATTTGGGATTATGCTTATGTCTAAATTATGATATTGACATTGATAGCAAGACTGATAAAATCTCTGTCATTTACTTGACAAATATTTGCCAAGCATGTCACACATACTGTACTAACTGTGTGTGTACCCTGGGCTGACAGGATGTAAACCTTGCCTTTGTGGAGGAAAAGGATCCAGCTTGTAGATTAGTAACTATTGCATGGTATAAGACATGTCACTGGAGATATGCAGGATGCTGTAAGAGCATTTAGGAGGGGGATCTAATGGAAAGGTCAGGAAGGTGTCTTGGATGAAATGATGTCGATGGTGAGTCTCACGGGATGTGTAGAAGTCTGGTTAAGGATAGGGAAAAGTATTTCAGGTCAAAGGACAGAGTGTGTAGAAAGACCTGGAAATAAGATAGAGCAGTGTGTGTTAAGGTAATTGAAAAAAATACAGTATGGCCACATCTTTAAGTGTAGGGAATTCTGCGGAGAGAGAGAAATCCAGAGAGGCAAGTAGAGACTGAGTTTTATTATCCATGGTAGGAAGTTTGGACTGTATAGCCGCTGAAGCTTTTTGCCTTACTTAATTGCTCAGTTCTTCCAACTCTTTGCGACCCCATGAACTGTAGCTCCTCTGTTCTTGGGGATTCTCTAGGTAAGAATACTGGAGTGTGTTTCCATGCCCTCCTCCTCCAGGGCATCTTCCCAACCCAGAGATTGGACCCAGTTCTCCCAGCATTGCAGATGGATTCTTAATAGAAAAATGTCATAATTTGTAGTTTAGAAAAATTCCCTCTGATTGTTGAATGGAAAATGGATGGAAATAAGATAAGATTGGAGGTACGAAGATGTTAGCAAAATTTTGTGGTCATCCAGATAAAAGATAATGGCAGCTTGAATTAGGACAGTGACAGTGGGGGTTCTAAGACATGAAAGGATTTGAAAGATATTTTAGGAGGTAAATCAGCCTAAAATTTAGAGTTTATTTTACAGTTCGATGTGAAAGGTAAGATGAATAGGGAAGCATCAAAGATTCCTACATTTTAGACCTTATGAACTGAATGTATAGTGGTTTATTTGTAGATTCAACAGGAAATCAGAGGAGAAACAGTTTTATTAGGAGATGGATGAGAGTGGGCGTGCAGAGCAGTGGTGAGGTATGGTGGAGGTAGATAGTTATTTATTTTTTGGACTTAATGAATTTGAAAAGACAAGCAGAGGTTTACTTGTGTGTGTGCATCAAGGGTTGGCTGCATCCCCAAGTATTACAGCTGGAGAAATTGATAAGACTTAGGATCCTAAGTCCTGGGTTCACTATCCATTTGTCTACTACAGTTGATTATTCATGTGACCTTCCTAATTAACATGCCTTAATAAAGAGAACATTTTAGGGAGGCACTAAAGAATTTAGATGACAGACTTTTAAATCATATTTCCTCACTTTTTAAAATATAGGAATATTTTTTCAAGTGAGGTTTTTAACTTTAGCTTTATTAAGGTACAGTGTCTACAGAATATAATTCATCCATTTCAAGAGTTGAGTTTGACAAGCATGCATGCATGCATGCTAAGTCGCTTCAGTTATGTCCGACTCTGTGCCACCCCATGGACAGCAGCCCATGAGGCTCCTCTGCCCATGGGATTCTCTGGGCAAGAATACTGGAGTGGGTTGCCATATCCTTCTCCGTTGACAAGCATGTGCAGTCTTATAACCGCTACCGCAGTCTACATACAGAACAGGTGATCACTTTTGCAGTTTTGTAGTGAGTCCCAATCCTAGCCTGGCAACTGCTGATGTGCTTTGGGAAACAGGGTTTCACCTTTCTAAAATGTCATTTAGAGAGAAACATAAAATTTGTGGTTTCTTCTGACTTCTTTCACTTAAAATAATGCTTTTGAGACTTACCTGTACTGTTTCTTTTATCAGTAGGTTGTCCCTCTTTATGGCTATGTAATTTTTCAGTTTGTGGATATACAGTTTGTTGATCCATTCACCAATAGTTGGTCTTTTTGATTGTTTCCAATTTAAGTTACTATGACTGAAGCTATCATGAATATTTACATATAAGCCTTTGTGTGGACATATATCTTTATTTCTCTTGAGTAAATACCAAATAAACCACTGGGTCTTTTGTGAAGTGTATTGTTTTACTTCATAAAAAATTAACAAGACTTTTCTAAAGTGGTTCTGCCAGTTTTCATTCCAGTAGTATATGAGAGCATCAGTTTCTTCATCTTCTCTCCAAAACATTGTATGGTTCATCTTTTTAATTTGACCATTCTAGTAGATGTATGCTGGTATCTCATTGTGGTTTTATATTTCCCTCCTGACAACTGACATTAAACATCTTTTCATTAAAATATATTTAGCAAAGAAGTTATTTTTACCATTTATATATTCTCCATCCATATATACTCTATGGTGAAAATATCCACTTTTTGACCATTTTTCCCTATTTTTAAAAATTGTCTTTGTTTTCTTGTTTTGAGAATTTTTTTTTAGGTAAGTTTTAAGAAATGAGATTACATGAATTTAGCAGGTGTTTTCTCCCAATCTGTAGTTTGTCTTTTCATTTTCCTAACACTGTGTTTTAAATAGCGGAAATTTTAAATTTTGATCAAGTCTAATTTATTAGTTTTGTTTTAGGAATCCTGCTCCTGGGGCTGTAGCTATGAATATCTTTGCCTAACCCAAGGTCACAAAGATATTCTCTAGAAGTTTTATGGTTTTACCTTTAAAGCTGTGATCCGTTTTGAAGAAATTTTGGCCTGTGGTGCAAGGTTTAGATGCAAGGTCTTTTTTTCTTGTTCTTTTTTTTGCATTGAGATATCTAATTCTTATAGTATCATTTGACGGAAAGACTGTCCTTTCTCTACTGGATTGTCTTTGTACTTTGTCAAAGATACACCATCTATGTATACTGGGTCCATTTCAGAACTCTATTCTATGTCCCTGGTCTGTTTGTCTACCTTGATGCCAGTACCACACTGCCTTGATTACTGTAGCTTTATAATGAGTATGAAAATCATGTTATATGTTCTTATTCTTTTTCAAAATTATTTTGTAGTTTTGGGGTGGTTTTTGGCATTTCAATGTGAATTTTAAGTTATCTTCTTAACTTCTGCAGAAGCCTGCCTGGATTTTGATTAGGATTGTGTTCAGTATTTAGTCAATTTAAGAACTGACTTAGCAATACTGAATTTTGTGACCCATGAAAAGGTATACTGTTTCATTAATTTAGATTTTCTGCAATTTTTCTCAGAAATATTTTGTAGTTTTCAGTGTAGTTTTCTAAGTGATAGGATTCAATGTAATGTTTTCTCTATTATTATACAATTAAAACTTTTTGAAGTGAAATAATAGTTGCCTCCCACTTGTCTTGCTCTTATGTACAGGAAAACTGGTGTCAACTTGACTTTTCTTAACTTTCCCAGAGACAATCTTTTCCTAGAGTACCAGAATACTTTTTTCCTTATATTAATATTTAAAGACTAATAGTTTAAGATAGTACTTAGAATTGACTATTTTCAGTCAGTTTTGCCGTATATGTACTGTGGGCCTTTTCAATATGTGAATTTGAGTCTTTTTAGTTTAAAAAAGTTTTCTTGAATTACAGATTTAAATATTTTTTTCTGCTCCATTATTTTGTACTTCATCTTCAGAAACTTAGGTTATTTGTATATTATAGTTTCTTTGTCTTCTATATTTATCACCTTTTCTTTGGTCTTTTTTATTTCCTTCTTTGTTTAAATTTCATTTTCTTGGTTCTTTTTATTTATGTTGTCTATTTCTTTTAACTATACTTTTGGTGATATCTGTTCTCCCTTTGGTAGCTTGTAATTTTGTCTTCATTTTTAAGATGACTTTTTTTTTCATTCAGTTTTTTTTTTTTTTTTTTGAGTTCAACTAGCTCTTATTTCACATTTTCCTACTCTTCATTTCTTAATTCTTAAATTTCTGGTTTATGATGCTCTTTCAAATCTGCAGTTGTATATTTAAATATATTTCATGTATGTTGAGATATTGTTTATAGTTTACTTCTATTTTGTGGCTAGTTCTTATTTTTATTCTTGAGTGCCTTCACTTTCTGTTTTTTTTTGGTCATTTTTTAATGGATTTTTCTGGACTAGCAAATTGGTGATCTTGTTGGATCATGGGGGAAGTTTGCATACTATTTTCCACATTCTAGTACCTGCTTTATTTGCTATAACTAAGTGCAGTTTCTTAAATAGTGTCTGGGGAGTAGTCTGTTTTCTCAATCTTTGACAAGTCTCTTGTTTTAGTAGGATCTTTTTCTTGAGCTCTTCCTTCTTTACCACAGGCCTCCAAGGAATATATTTCCTTTCCCTTTTCTATCTCAAAAGCTGTATCTTACCAAGACCTCCAATTCATACTTGCCAGACTCCTTCCTTTGATCTTTCTATCAGCCAGTGCTATGACCCATTGGGTTGCAGACCTGGCCTCAGTACTTGCTCACCCAGGATGGATCTTCCTTTTCTTTTGGAGGTGAATTCCATTTGATACTATACGTGTTCTGTGCCTGCTGAAATCTCGTCATACCCTCCCTTCCTCTACCCAATTGTCTCTTCTTGATGGTTTTGTTTTTTTTTTTAATGGGCTTTGGAGCCAACTTTGCTAGTTGGGGATGTTTACTTTCCTACTTTTGTGTAAGTCAAAGTTTTTAATATGTGTTGTCCTTCTAGTTTTCCCATTAGTCTGGATTGTGGGTTATTCTTTTTCTTCTTTTCTATATGTGTGGATCTTATTGGGAGATGTGTGAAGAGGTTAGGACAAGGGTTCACAAACTACAGTCTGTAGACCAAATCCAGCTGCATTTGACCTCTGGCTTGGGTGAGACAGAATATTTTTCTATTTTTAAGGATTATAAAAACGGAAGAATGTCATGCAAACCACATGTATCCTACAAAGCCTAAAATATTTTCTCTCTGGTCCTTTACAATGTTTCTTGACCCCTGGATCAGGATTTAGCCAACTATCATTATCTTACCGAAGCTCTATAATAATTTTAAGGGGCTACAGAAAAAAGTTTTTATGACCAAATTCACAGGTGACTTTGGACTTGAATTTTAGGTCTACTTTTGCACTTCACAAACTGTCATTCTCCATTAGGACGTCTTTACATATTATTCCTCTAACAAGCATTGTATAATTAGAAGAATCTTTGTGGAGTGATAATGTTTTAACATAAATGTGCCATTTTGGTGGCAGCTGTTAACTACAGTCAAAATATGTCATTGTGTATATCACAACATTTGTAATAAAAGTATTTCATCACTTAATTATGTTTATAGTAGTAAACTTGCAATGTGTGTTTCAAAGCAGTGAATACATGTTACCAAAAGGAAAGTGGATAAAGCAGTTCTTTTTTACTTACTGTCAATGCTGTAGTTATTTAATGCATATGCTAATTCTCCATGATTTTGTGTTTACTTGAATAGCACTTGTATTAGCAGATAGTATCTTGTCTGACAGCGGAGTGACATCTCCCTTTGGCAGGCTGAGTGTGAGGGGGAAGTTGTATTTGTCTGAATGTGTGTATATTTGTTGTTTTCCTAAGCCTTAGAACTGAGACACTTTCTCGACCATCTTTCCCTCTTCAGACTGGGTCATGTTTAACCCATGTAAACACCAAAATACCCTCTGTTTGAGCTTTTCGGATAGAGTTCTACAGTTCCCTAGGTAACTCATTTCGGCTTTTCTTAACTAATCGGCAGCAAAGTGTTCTAGGTGAAGAAAAAATTTTTTATAAAGATTTCGTTTTCCTCTGTAATTAACTACACAGATCGGCAGTCATTGTTTAAAATGCTTACTGTGTGTCAGACAAAAAAAGGGAAAGAAAGACATGCTAGTAGAGAAGAGCATGAGCAGAGGGTCTTTGGAGAAGTTGGGGAAGCTTGGGGCCAGTTTAAAGAACAGCAGATATTCTGGTTTGAATGTTAACTATGATGTAGTCTTAAAAGTTTGTGGCTTGGAAATTCTTTTTTAATCTGTTGGTACAATATGTAGTCTATTTCTTTGCTTCGGGATAGTCAGTAGTAAATTACTGCTTTGTAGATTTAAACATTTCATGCACAGATGGGCATAATAAAGGATAGAAATGGTATGGACCTAACAGACGTAAAAGAGATTAAGAAGAGATGGCAAGAATACACAGAAGAACTATACAAAAGAGGTCTTAATGACCAGGATAACCACGATGGTGTGGTAACTCGTCAAAGTCAGACATCCTGGAATGTGAAGTCAAGTGGGCCTTAGTAGCATTACTACGAACAAAGCTGGTAGAGGTGATGAAATTCCGGCTGAGCTATTTCAAATCCTAAGAGACAGTGCTGTTAAAGTGCTGCACTCAGTAGGTCAGTAAATTTGGAAAACTTATCAGAGGCCGCAGAACTGGGAAAGGTCAGTTTTCACTCTAGTCCTAAGGAAGGGCAATGCCAAAGAATATTCAAACTACCACACAGTTGCACTCATTTCATATGCTAACAAGATAATGCTCAAAATCCTTCAAGCTAGGCTTCAGCTGTTCATGAACCAAGAACTTCCAGATCTACAAGCTTGATTTAGAAAAGGCAGAGGAACAAGAGATCAAATTACCAACATCCGTTGGATCATAGAAAAAGCAAGAGAATTCCAGAAAAACACCTACTTCTGCTTCATTGACTATGCTAAAAAGCCTTTGACTGTGTGGATCACAACAAACTTTGAAAAATTCTTAAAGAAATGGGAATACCACCCCACCTTACCTGCCTCCTGAAAAACCTGTGTGCAGGTCAAGAAACAACAGTTAGAATTGGACATAGAACAACAGACTGGTTCCAAATCAGGAAAGGAGTACGTCAGGGCTGTATGTTGTCACCCTGCTTATTTAACCTTTGGGCAAAGTACATTGTGTGAAATGCCTAGCTGGTAAAGCACAGGCTGGAATCAAGACTGCTGGGAGAAATAGCAATGACATCAGATATGCAAGTGATACCACCCTTATGACAAAAAGCAAAGAGGAATTAAAGAGCCTTTTGATAAAAGTGAAAGAGGGAGTGAAGAAGCTGACATAAAACTCAGCATTCTAAAAAACTAAGATCATAGCACCCAGTTCCATCACTTCATGGCAAATAGATGGGTAAACAATGGAAACACTGAGAGACTTTATTTTCTTGGGCTCCAAAATCACTGTGGATAGTGACTGCAGCCATGAAATTAAAAGACACTTGCTCCTTGAAATAAAAAGCCATGATCATCCTGGAAAGCATATTAAAAAGCAGAGATATTACTTTGATGGCAAAGGTCTGTATAGTCAAAGCTGTGGTTTTCTCAGTAGTCATGTACGAATGTGAGAGTTCGATCATGTAGAAAGCTGAGCGCCATCGAATTGATGCTTTTGAATTGTGGTATTGGAGAAGACCCTTGAGAGTCCCTTGGACTGCAAGGAGATCAAACCAGTCAATCATAAAGGAAATCAACCCTGAATATTCATTGGAAGCACTGAAGCTCCACTACGTTGGCCACCTGATTCAAAGAGCTGACTCATTAGGAAAGACCCTGATGCTGGGAAAGGTTGAAGGCAGAAGGAGAAGGGGATGACAGAGGATGAGATGGATTGTGAGAGGGTAACAGGCAGAAAGGCCAGGGGTCTCCAAACTGAGGAAATAAGCTGCAAGTGTCTCTTAAAATTCTATGTTGCTATGATGACACCTGGTTCTGCCTGAACTGAACTTTCCTCAAATCTTGAACTATCCAATGCGTTTTTCTTATGGAAATGCTTTTCTTAAGTTATGTTAATGAAACTATGTATTTGCTTTGGAATTTGCCTTTCTTCAAAATTGTTCCACGTAAGACTAACTTTTGACTGCTAATGGCTCAACGAACCAGTATTCGTATCAACTGCTTTACGGCTGGGGGATGACATACCTCATGCCATCCCATTTCAAAAACGCATATTGTGGAAGAGGGGCCTGGTGAAACTCCATCAGCCTTGAGGTGTCTCTCTTATCTGATTAATAACTTTCTAACAGACATAAAATAGATTACTGAAACTAGCAGGGGTCACTCTCCATCCCCCTTCTGATGTCTATGTCAGAAGCTTTCTCTGTCCCTTTTTGTCTTTAATAAAACTCTGCTATACAAAACTCTGAGTGAAAAAAAAAGAAAAGTCCTTGAGTGATCAAACTTGGTCCCTGGTCCCAAAGTTAAATCTTCAGAGATCACAAATCTGACACCGTTCACCATAAGCTATCAATTGGATGGCATTACTGACTCAGTGGACATGAGTTTGAGCAAGCTCTGGGAGATGGCGAAGGACAGGGAGGCCTGGTGTGCTGCAGTCCATGGGTTCACAAAGAGTCAGACGTGACTGAGCGACTGAACAACAAAGGGCCGAATGTCCTAAGTGAAAGCCTTAGGAATCTTCAAGTCTTTTATAACTCTTACTCAATAAGTATTTTCATTTCAGTTTTTTTGTTTGTTTTTTGGTTTTTACAGTGTTGTGTTGATTTCTGCCACACAGCCACAGGAATCAGCCATAATTATACATATATCCCCCTCTCTTTTGAGCCTTCCTCCCTTACCCCCTGCCACGCCTCTAGGTCATTACAGAGCACCAGAATGGGCTCCCTGTGTTACATACAGCAGCTTCTCACCAGCTATCCACTTTACACATAGTAGTGTATATATGTTGATGTTACTTTCTCTGTTAGCCCCACCCTCTCTCTCCGCAGACTGTGTCCACAAGTCTGTGTTTCCATGCCTTCCCTTCAGTTTCTTCATATATGCATCCTCTAGCTTCTGTGTACTTTCAGAATCCAGTGCTGTCATTTACTTGGGTGCAAGTTCTATTCAAAATGTATTTGGCTCTACTTGAGCAGGAACATAAAAAATGCTGTATTTGGCAGTGTTGTGAAAATAGAATACCTATTCTTTGTATGTTTTCTTGAGGATTTTAATATTGTGACAGTTTCACCATAGTAATTTTAAAAAGTATCTATTGTCGAACATCATTTCTTCCTAGTTGTCATGGAAATCGTGGAAGTTTCTTTTCATGACAGTTAACAACTGTATTTCAGTTATTGTTTCCAAATAGCATGGATGGGATGATGGCTGAGCATGTAACATGTATTTCATCCTTTTCAGATTCTTGCTCATAAATTGCCTCTTCCCATCAGTAGTCTTTCTTTTTTGTTGCCTATAAACTTTGCCTTCCTTTGTTTAATTTTTATAACTTTTAAAAGTTATTTTTTCTTTTTGGTTGTAGTGGGTCTTCGTTGCTGTGGGTAGGTTTCCTCTAGTTGCAGAGGCAGGGGCTACCTTCTGGTTGTACGTGGGCTTTGCGGTGCAGTGGCTTCTCTCGTTGAGGAGCACAGGCTCTAGAGTGTGTGGCTCAGTAGCTGTGGTGCACAAGCTTAGTGGTTCCGCGGCCTGCGGAATCTTCTCGGACCAAGGTTTCAACTCCAGGGATCTACCTTGTGTCCCTGCATTGGCAGGTGGATTCTTATCCACCATATCACCAAGGTAAATCACTTTTGGGTTGTAGAACAATCACTTTATTTTTATACTTTTTATTCAGAATACCATATAATATTGAATAATGTAGGCTTCTGTTAAACTCACTAAAAATAACTTTTTAAAGTTATATAAGAAAAAACCTATTGAGGAGTGGTTATCTTATTTGGGAATTTACCTATTAATGGAATTTAATATCTTGTTTCCTTCTAAAATTTTCAAATAATACTTACCTTTTTAAAATTTGTTTTTCCTTTTTAGACTTTTGAAGATTTTAAAAATGATAAGCAAGCCGTAGAATATCAACAACGTATTGTGGATATTTTGTTGAAGGTGAGTATCCCCTAGAATGTCTTTGTATTGATATTTATAAAAGTGAATTACTTTATAGCAAGTTCTAAAATAATCTTGTTTAATAAAGGAATGTGTTGCAATCATTTAAAAATTTTATTATGTCTTTGTCTTCAAAAGCTAAAGTACTAATCATTCATTCAAAAAATATAATGTATCTCAGCTTTAGACTGGATATTGGATACAGAGTGCTACTCTTGAGAAATGCATATTGTGATCATTGCTATGTTAGTATGATTACATTCAGTAATGGGACTGACTTCAGAGTGCTTTGAGAAAATAATGTTCTGAAGAGTCTCCTGTCTCATACTAGCATCACTGTGTTGCTAAGGTAGTGCCATATGTAGTTTTGCCATGGTACTGAGATGATGGGTAACTTAGGATAGATTTGAGGCACGCAGAGATGATCATACCAATCTAAGTCCATCTGGATTCAATTGAAAACTATTTTGAGATTCACGCTGTTGCTAGTGAATGACTGCAGAGACAGATTCTTTTCCTGTCCATCTGCACAGCTTCACCCAGGCCAGTTTCTTCTTGTAGTTGAAAGCTTAGAATTTTTATCCTGTTCATTTGACTATAAAATGGTAGTTTCTTCCTCTTAGTGACTTTTAGGTTATTTTGGAGAAGAGACCAAAATTGAAATATTTTCTTTGTGTATAATATTAATTCACTAACTACATTTATAGTAGTTCTTTATCATTTTCAAAGCTCATTTGTATATATAATCTCATTTGAGCCATTTATTAGCCTTGTAAAATAAGCAGTGATGAATATGAGAGCTCCCAAATAACGCCAGTTTGATCTTGGTGGCTAGTATGGAGAATTTTCACTTAGGTTTCAAAATACCTTCCCGAATGGTCCTACCTTTTCCTTCTTTAATTTGTGATCTTACCTTTCTTCTAGGTAATATTCTTCTCTGGCTTCCCATTGGTGCAGTTGAAATTAAGTTCTTCTGTGGCAGAAAGTTAAAAATAATAATACTTTGTTGTGGAAATTTAATTTTCTCCTACAAGTGTGGAGTGTAGGCAGCCTGGTCTAGTCTAGTGGGTCCACAAACTTGTCAGGGATGCACAACACTTCATCTTACTGCTGTTGTTCTTAGTACATGGTTTGTGTCTTGAGGTCCAAAATGACTGCTCACTCTCCAGTATTACCTCTGCATTCTAACCAGCCTGAATGCAGGAAGAGATGAGGTAGAAAATGTTCTCTTTTCTTTTGGAGTTTCTTAGAAGTTGTGTACCGCAATTCTGCATATATTATATAGATCAGCATTTAGCTAGGGAGACTGTGAAGTGTACTCTGTATGGTAGGTGGCCACGTGTTTAGCTAAAAATGAGGAGTTCTGTTTCTAAATTAGATGGAAGGAACAGATGTTGGAGCACAAGTAGTAGTTTTTGCCATACCCCTGTAAATGTTAACATGGTATCCAAGATCCTCTTATACTTTCTGGCCCCTGACTACATCTCTATAACTGCTCCTCTCTCTGACCTTCCCTCTCACCCCACCAGTCTGCATTATCAACTCCTCAACAGTTTTTTTCTGGCCATACTGAGCAGCTTGTGGTTCTCAGTTCCTTGACCAGGAATTGAACCCCGGCCATGGCAGTGAAAGTCTGGAATCCTAACCACTCGGCTACCAGGGAACTCCTTTTTCACCAATTTTAAATTGTTGGAGTTCAGTGAACTTTCTATGTCATCTTTTTTGGCTTATGTTCTTTGTGTGAGTTTTCTTTTATCCCATCATGTGTTTTCCTTCGCTTTCTCTGCCTGACAAATCCTAGCCATTCTCCAAGACATAACTCAAATATCATCAGTGAGAAACTCTTCAGAATGCTCTCTGACACTTCTAGTTTGACTTGTTGCCTTTTCTCTGGGATCTTATAACACTTCGTGCCACGCTTGACACACTGTATGGTTTGTTTATGTGTGTCTTTTCCCACCTGGAATGAGTTTCCTATAGGTAGAGACTGTAGGGCTATGTTTGGTTTTTTTTTCTTGTCATTATTTTAACATGTCTGGTACGATGCCTACAATCTGGTAGGTGTTCAAGAAATGTTTGCAAGTTGATTGAATTAGAATTTAAGTTTTAAAACTGTATAAAGTTGGGAAAATGGTCCAAATGAAAGAAATAAAACTCCATAAAGTACTTAAACTGTTACTCTTGGTGAATTGTTGCTTTTGTATATTGTTTTTTTAATTGAAGTATAGTTAATTTATAGTATTGTGTTAGTTTAGGTATGTAGCAAAGTGATTCAGATATATATATATATGTATGTGTGTATATATATATATTTTTTTCAGATTATTTTCCATGCTAGGTTATCAGAAGATACTGAATATAATTATTTGTGCTATACAGTAAATTCTTATTGCTTATCTGTTTTATTATAGTAATTTGGTTTTTCTGAACTTTTATTTTATATTGGACTGTTGCCAATTAAAGTGCTGTGATAGTCTCAGGTGAACGGCAGAGGAACTCAGCCATACATATACATGTATCCATTCTCCCCCAAACTCCCCGCCTATCCATGCTGCCACGTAACACTGAGCACAGTTCCCTGTGCTTATGTATAGTGATTTACATCTGTTAATCTTGTACTCCTATTGACCCCTGCCTCTTTTTCCCTACTAGTAACCATAAGTTTGTTTTCTGTATCTGTAAATCTCTTTCTATTATATATATAGATTCATTTGTATTATTTATAAAATTCCACATGTAAGTGATACCTATGTTATTTATCTTTCTCTTTCTGAATTCCTTCACTAAAGTATAATATTCTCTAGTTCCATCCTTGTTGCTGCCAGTGGCATTATTTCATTCTTTTATTTATTTTTGGCTGTGTTGGGTCTTCATTGTGGCAAGCAGGAGCTACTGTCTAGCTGTGGTTGCATGGGCTTCTCTTTGCAGTAGCTTCTGTTGTTGCCGAGCATGGTCTCCAGCGTGCACGGCTTCAGTGGTTGTGGCTCCCAGACTCTAGAGCACAGGCCCAGGACTTGTGACACATGGGCTTAATTGCTCCTTGGCATGTGGATCCCCCTAAACCAGGGATCTAGCCCATGTCTCCTGCTTTTGGCAGGCAGACTCTTCATCGCTGAGCCACCAGGGAAGTCCTACTTCATTCTTTTTTTATGGCTTAGTAATATTCCATTGTATATATATAACCACATATTCTAAAGCCATTTGTCTCTTGATGGACACTTAGGTTTCTTCCATGTCATGGCTACTGTAAATAGTGCTGCTATGAACATTGGGGTGCATGTATCTTTTTGAACTAGAATTTTCATCTATACAGGCTTCCCTGGTGGCTCAGATGGTAAAGTATCTGCTTGCAATGCAGGAGACCCAGGATTGACCCCTGGGTCAGGAAAATGCCCTGGAGAATGAAATGGCAGCCCAATCCAGTATTCTTGCCTGGAGAATTCCATGAACAGAGGAGCTTGGTGGGCTTCAGAGCAAAGAGTTGGGCTCGACCAAGCAATTAACACTTTCATCTTGGTGGGCAAAGAGTTGGATCGACCAGGCAATTAACACTTTCATCTTTTTGGGGTATATGTCCATGGGTAGGATTGCTGGATCATATGGTAGCTCTATTTTTAGTTTTTTTAAAGGAACCTCCATACTGTTTTACATAGTGGCTGCATCTTGTATATTATTTTGATAGTACTTAACCTAGGGTCAGTGAAGAAGACCCTATCTCAGATGGTAAGTTTGAGATTATTTTCTCATTTCTGGTGATAGAGTTGTAGTCACCATGTAGATAGCTTTTCTGAGGGAGCACAGGCAAGGACCAGAAAACAGGAGAGTGAGCATGAAACCTCAGGCATTATCATGCGTGCAGAATGGCTGCAGACATAGAGCAGAAAAGCTGTACATTTGTGACTTTGTATAAGATTGCCAAGAAAATTTTGTAAGCATGGTCTCTGAAATTGATCAGAGAGAAGAAATGGAAAGAAGCTAAAATTTCTGGGATAACACCTAGTTGGACACTTGCTGAGGTGGCAAGGGAATGGGGCTGTAAGTTAGAACTGTTTCCTTAGAAGATGTTTTTAGGATCAGACAGGTGAGAGAGTAGTTTACACTTGTAGAGCAGAAGGAAGAGCTAAAAGCAGAGAAGAGCACTAGCTGGGCCCTGAGAGCTGAATCCTAGGAAAGGACCCACACGTGGAAAGGAAATGATGATTGGGTATTTTAAAGCTATAGAAAGCTCTTTGAATATTATAAATTGGAATTTAGATACACAGATTACAACTTGAAACATCCTCATATTCTAGTAATGATAATTGTGCACTTGAACAAGCTGTGATTGCTGGACTAAGTAAAAGACAGGGGCAGTAAAAGACAGGGGCAAACTGCTTAGCAAAGTGAGAAAAGGCAGGCCAGCAATGGGGCCCCAAGGGAATGTTTTATTTTTGAAGGGAAAATGAAAGGAGAGAGTTTGTAGATGAGATGGGCTGTTATTCCTAATTTGTTGTAGAATTGCCTCCTTAAGTTCAGTTAGTTTAAAACAATGCCTGGTCTTCCTTCTCAGACTTCTGCCATCTCCCTCTTTGTTAATAGCATTGTTTTCCTCCCTGCCTATCAGGCTCAAGACCTGTCAATTTTCATTCTTCTTTAGCCACACGTTTCCACACATGTGAATACCTGCCCTGTCTCCTCTCTCTCTGCGGTGACTTTTGCACCTGTTTCTCCTTCCCTGCTCATCATCACTGCATTGTTCTGAACTCCTCTGACTCTCCCACAGACCTCTGCAGTCCCATGCATCTTGGTCTCTCTATCTTTATTTCTTGCTTCTGTTGCTTTATCCTAAGCATTGCTGTTGGTGTAATTTTCCTCAGCATAGTGCTGATCACAATCAGCTCTCCTCATTGCACCTTTAATAACTCCTCCATTTCCTAACAAATAAATTCTGGATTCCTTGGATTGGCATTGGAGCCCTAAGCTTTTCTTTTGGTCTGATTTTTCCCTCCTCATGTGTACTGCATTCTCAGGAAACGTAGCATTTCTCCAGACAAACTTATATTTCCTTGTATTCATGTTTTTCCCCCAACTCTTCTCTCTACCTGGACTGCTTAGTTTAGAGGCTACTTTTCTCATTTTTTTTGTTGCAAATTTTTTCTCTGATCAGTTGAACTAAATTTCCCCCACTGTGCTTCCATTGTCATTTGTTCCTTTATAAGTGCTGATCACATTATGTTTTTTTTAATTTTTTTTTAAATTTAATAAATAAAAATAATAAACCGAATATAGACTGATGATTCATTTNTTTCACCTTGCTTAGGGTTTCCTTTGTTGTGCAGAAGCTTTTAATTTTAATTAGATCCCATTTGTTTATTTTTGCTTTTATTTCCAGTATTCTGGGAGGTGGATCATAGAGGATCTTGCTTTGATATATATCAGAGAGTGTTTTGCCTATGTTCTCCTCTAGGAGTTTACATTATGCTTTTTATCTAGGATTTGTTTACCTGTATTAGTACAGTAATGTAAAGTAAAATAAAGTAAAAATAAAAATAAAAATTAAATTTGTTTACCTGTCTCACCTTGCTTTCTGGTTCACAATTCCCTTGAAGGCTTCTACCAGAAGCATCTTAGGCATAGTAGTAGCTACTCAGGAGATGAGAACTCACTTAAATCAGAGGAGAGATTATGACTTGATAACTGTGTGTGGTTGTAAAGAACATGTTATATGAAACCATCTGTTCACTGAACTGCTTATAGCCAAGGCAGAAGCCATTCACTTCACTGACTCATAGGCTGGCTGACTTCTTTTCTGGGATACCTTCATTCTCAAGCTGTCTTACCTTTAAACCTGAAAGCAGCTCCCTTCTTCCTGTGTTGGTGGACAGATTTTTAGTAGGGTTACTTTAATTTTAGATTCTCTTTTAAGAATTCAAGAAGGAAACATGATTTATATATATATATATATAAATATATATATGTGTGTATATATATTGGAAGTCTACCTCTAACAATTCAGTTCTTATCGAACTTGTGCCTATAAATATACCAGAAATCACTAAAATGCTTTCAGGGAGTGCAGGTAGTTGTGCTTCTTCTCTGAGTGGTGAACTCAGTTGTCACACAACTGATAAAAGAATCTTTTTATAGAGTCCTTCATACTGAGGCTTCCCCACCCCTGCCTCTAATTGTATATTTTTCTGTGTCAAACCAGATGGTATATTGAATAAATGGTCTCTTTTTCTCATAGGTTATGGTGGAGAATTCAGATTTTACACCCTCACAAGTAGGGTGTCTCTTTACCTTCCTTGCCCGGCAGCTTGCAAAGCCTGACAACACCTTATTTGTAAACAGAACTCTTTTTGATCAGGTGAGTGTCTTTAACCATAAGAAGTAGAATTGTTTTTATTTACTGTTTGTAGAAAAATTCACCGGATTACATGGTTTCTTAATAGAATAACCTACCAGGTAAGTGTCCTACAAGGTAGAGGCTTGTTCATCTTTCAGTTTGGATCTAAATTAGCTTTTGTTTTTTAGTGTTGTATTTGGATTGTGTGACTGTTCAGTAACTTAGTGTCATGGGAGTATGATTTGTGGAGATTGGTTTATAGAGATTGTTTTCCCAATTATTCTATTCTAAATTTGCCTAGAATTTTTGACTTAAGAATTTTTCAATTAAATAATTACCCATCTCATTGGTAGTAAGACTATGATGTTGATCATCTGGAAGAGAGATTACTTTTAGAAAATCCGAATTTACTTACTGACCACTCTGAAGGTATTTCCAAATCCCAGTTAAATATCTTCTACAAAGCCACGGGAACGAAGAAAATACTCTTTACGTGGAGAAAGTTGCTAATAATGACCAGCATTTATTGAGCACTTCATAGTGCCATGCTCTGCTTCAAAATTTTACATGTATATATTAACTCAGTACTCCCAGTACCTCTGAACTTGGTATAGTTGTTACTCCTGTTTTGCAGATGAGGCTGCTAAAGCCTGGAGAGGTTAAGGCACTCATCCAAGTCACTTAATAAGTGTTATTACCAGCAATAAATGTTGTTATTAAGTATTAATAAGGTTAGGATTCAAATTCAAGTGGCCTGATTTCAAAGTCCATACTTAGCTTGGTCCATGGTATTGGGGATCTTAAGGAATATATGATGTCAGATTCTAGTCATGTTTCTAAATACTAAAGAAATATGTTTAAGGTATATATTGTTAGCATAACTGAACCTGCTGTGTCGTATATTGGGCCGACCAATTGGGAAGCTACCATATCCCTATGGTGTTTGTTGAGCTGGATGTGAATAAATTGGTGATATAGAAAGAGTAACTACGATTTTCCTTATGGCATGCATGCTGGTATCCAATTTAAAAATACCTTTTCTTTGACCAGGTCCTTGAATTCCTTTGTAGTCCTGATGATGACTCCCGACACTCTGAAAGGCAGCAGGTATGAACTGCTAGAACTCATCTTGCTAAAGAATGGGAAAGAAGACAGAGTGAACCAGAAAAAACCTTCTGTACTCGACCTTACGGCCTAAGGGCAGAAAGACTTGTGTCTAACCCTAATACTGTGTGAGATAGTGGCAACCAGGAAATAGTGTGGATGGTTGTTAGTTTGAGCCTCAATCAAACTACGAATAAATTTCTAGGCAGACTGCACCTGTCCTGCATTCAACGTGACATCAAAAGAGAATAAAAACTTTATCCTTCTCCTTTATGAGCAATACTTGGCACCTACTATATGTTCCTTTCTGCCAGCATCATTAGGTTAGTAACTATACCTAGTTGCTATGGTCATGAGCCAGAAACACTTCAAGATCTTGAGTATTGGAACACTCAGCCTTTGGGAGTGCCCTGTGGTTCCACTGCATTAGTGCTCACCATTTCTGGGGACTGGCATCCGTCTCAGTCAGTCCGTTCAGTCGCTCAGTTGTGTCCGACTCTTTTCAACCCCATGGACTGCAGCACACCAGGCTTCCTAGTCCATCACCAACTTCTGGAGCTTACCCAAACTCATGTCTCTTGAGTCAGTGATGCCATCCTACCATCTCATCCTTTGTTGTCCCCTTTTCCTCCTGCCTTCAGTCTTTCCCAGCATCAGAGTCTTTTCCAATGAGTCAGTTCTTCACATCAGGTGGCTAAAGTATTGGAGCTTCAGCTTCACTGTCAGTCCTTCCATTGAATATTCAGGACTGATTTCATTTAGCATGGACTGGTTGGATTTTCTTGCAGTCCAAGGGACCCTCAAAAGTCTTCTCCAACAACATAGTTCAAAAAACATCAATTCTTTGGCGCTCAGCTTTCTTTGTAGTCCAACTCTACATCTATACATGACTACTGGAAAAACCATAGCTTTGACTAGATGGACCTTTGTTGCAAAGTAATGTCTCTGCTTTTTAGTGTCTGTCTACGTCGGTCACGGCTTTTCTTTCCAAGGAGCAGGCATCTTTTAATTTCATGACTGCAGTCACCATCTGCAGTGATTTTGGAGCCCAAGAAAATAGTCTCTCACTGTTTCCATTGTTTCTCCATCTATTTCCCATGAGGTGATGTGACCGGATGCCATGATCTTCATTTTCTGAATGATGAGTTTTAAGCCAGCTTTTTCACTCTCCTCTTTTACTTTCATCAAGAGGCTCTTTAGTTCCTCTTCACTTTCTGCCATAAGGGTGGTATCATCTGTATATCTGAGGTTATTGATATTTCTCCCGGCAATCCTGATTCCAATTTGTTCTTTATCCAGCCTGGCATTTCACATGATGTACTCTGCATATAAGTTAAATAAGCAGGGTGACAATATACAGCCTTGATGTACTCCTTTCCCGATTTGGAACCAGTCTATTGTTTCATGTCTAGTTCTAACTGTTGCTTCTTGACCTTATACAGATTTCTCAGGAGGCAGGTCAGGTGATCTAGTATTCCCTTCTCTCTCAGAATTTTCCACAGTTTATTGTGATCCACACAGACAAAGGCTTTGGCGTAGACAATAAAGCAGAAATAGATGTTTTTCTGAAACTCTCTTGCTTTTTCAATGCTCCGACAGATGTTGAAAACATAATCTCTGGTTCCTCTGACTTTTCTGAATTCAGCTTGAACATCTGGAAGTTCATGTACTGTTGAAGTCTGGCTTGGAGGTTGAAGTCTGGCTTGGAGAACTCTGAGCATTACTTTGCTAATGTGTGAGATGAGTGCAATTGTGCGGTCATTTGAACATTCTTTGGCATTGCGTTTCTTTGGGATTGGAATGAAAACTGACCTTTTCCAGTTCTATGTCCACTGCTAAATTTTCCAAATTTGCTGGCATATTAAGTGCACCTTCACAGCATTGTCTTTTAGGATTTGAAATAGCACAACTGGAATTCCATCACCTCCACTAGCTTTGTTCATAGTGATGTTTCCTAAGGCCCGCTTGACTTCACATTCCAGGATATCTGGCTCTAGGTGAGTGATCACACCATCGTGGTTATCTGGGTCATGAAGATCTTTTTTGTATAGTTCTTCTGTGTATTCTTGCCACCTCTTCTTAATATCTTCTGCTTCTGTTAGGTCCATACCATCCATCCTTTATTGTTCCCATCTTTGCATGACATGTTCCCTTGGAATCTCTAATTTTCTTGAAGAGTTCTCTAGTCTTTCCCACTCTATTGTTTTCCTCTATCTCTTTGCATTGATCACTGAGAAAGGCTTTCTTATTTTTCCTTGCTATTCTTTGGAACTCTGCATTCAGATGGGTATATCTTTCCTTTTCTCCTTTGCCTTTAGTTTCTCTTTTTTTCTCAGCTATTTGTAAGGCCTCCTCAGACAACCTTTTTGCATTTCTTTTCCTTGGGGATAGTTTTGATAGCTGCCTCCTATACATTGTCATGAACCTCCGTCCATAGTTCTTCAGGCACTCTGTCTATCAGATCTAATCCCTTGAATCTATTTGTCACTTCCACTATATAATCATTTGATTTCGGTCATACCTGAATGGTCCAGTGGTTTCCCCTACTTTCTTCAATCTAAGTCTGAAGTTTGCAATAAGAAGTTCGTAATTTGAGCCACAATCAGCTCCCAGTCTTGTTTTTTGCTGACTGTATAGAGCTTCTCCATCTTTTGCTGTAAAGAGTATAATCAATCTGATTTTGGTGTTGACCATCTGGTGATGTCCATGTGTAGAATCTTCTCTTATGTTGTTGGAAGAGGGTGTTTGCTATGATCAGTTTGTTCTCTTGGCAAAATTCTGTTAGCCTTTGACCTGCTTTGTTTCGTACTCCAAGGCCAAATTTGCCTGTTACTTCAGGTATCTCTTGATTTCTTACTTTTGCGTTCCAGACCCCTATAATGAAAAGGACATCTTTTTTGGGTGTTAGTTCTAGAAGGTATTGTAGGTCTTCATAGAACCTTTCAACTTCAGCTTCTTCAGCATGACTGGTCAGGGTATAGATTTGCATTACTGTGATCTTGAATGGTTTGCCTTAGAAATGAACAGAGATCATTCTGTCATTTCTGAGACTGCATCCAAGTACTGCATTTTGTTTACTAAGTTTGTTTACTATGATGGCTAGTCCATTTCTTCTAAGGGATTCTTTCCCACAGTAGTAGATACAATGATCATCTGAGTTATATTCACCCATTCCAGTCCGTTTTAATTCACTGATTCCTAAACTGTCAACATTCACTCTTGCCATCTCCAGGTTTGACCACTTCCAATTTGCTTTTGATTGATGAGCTTCCAGGTGCCTATGCAATATTTCCCTTTACAGCGTCGGACTTTTCTTCTATCACCAGTCACATCCACAGCTGGGTGTTGTTTTTGCTTTGGCTCCGTCTCTTCATTCTTTCTGGAGTTATTTCTCCACTGACCTCCTATAGCATATTGGGCACCTACCGACCTGGGGAGTTCATCTTTCAGTGTCCTATCTTTTTGCCTATTCATACTGTTCATGGATTTCTCAATGCAAGAATACTGTAGTGGTTTGCCATTCCCTTCTCCAGTGGACCACGTTTTGTCAGAACTCTCCACCATGAATCCGTCTATCCCTCCACTAATCACCGTGAGAAAAAACTGATCACCACTTCTTTCTACTTAGCCACATACTTGAGGGTGCTTTCTAGGAGTAGGATTTCTTAAAAGCTTAGCCACTGTAATTGTGAACACTAAGACAGTCTGTTTATAACTGATGACAAGATTTTGTCAGATAAGTAAGCTACAAAAATTAAGTACTTCTGGAGTAATGCTGATGTTTTTATGGTAATATATTCCCAGCCAGAGGTTGAGACTCAGATAAAGAACATAGGAACGCAGCAGTGAACCCTTTCTCTGCACAGCTGTGGCCCCGTGACTGCTGCAGACTTTCTTAGGAAAGAGAACAGCTCCTAAAATTTTGATTGTTTCTCTTAAATTATGCTGAATACAAACAGTAATGTGGGTTCCTCATTTTTCCCCTATTTCTCTATTGGCAGGAAAAGTGAATCACGTTATGCATGGTGTTAAAAACTTTTTATGTAAATTACTAAATAAAACAGAAATAAAAACTAAACCTAGGGAACTCATGTGCACCTGAGATGAAAAAAAATAAAAATAAATAAATAAATAAATGAAAAAAAAAAAAACCCAACTAAACCTAAACGTAAAAGCCAGACCTTTAAAAGTAATCATAGTTAGTAATCTGTTATTGGGAATCCTTTTTGAGATTACCTGGGAATTTCTTTTCCTCACTCATTTTAGATAGTAGAAAAATGATGACATAAATTGCTCAAGGTCATAACTAAAATCAGAGCTCGGTTCATTCCCTTCTCATCCAGCAGTCTTTCTCTTAAACTGTTTTCCATATATCAAAATTGTGTACTGATGTGAATGTTGATTAATACTTTCATTTATTAAAATGAATACAATGAAAGTGCAGTAACGAAAACATGTCAGAACTTCACTCATTGATCAGTGTTGTGACTTCTTTGCTGAACTGGATAACAGTTTTCTAATACTGGAAAAGTTTTTCATGCTATTTTCAGTATAATGACTCCGACAAACACACTTTGAAGTTTGATTCTCTTATTAACTTTATCTCCATCAATATCTTAGCCAGAAATTGGCACAATTTTTCTGTAAAGGGCCAGAGAGTAAATATTTTAGGCTTTATGCATCGTATATAGTCTCTGTCACATACTCTTTGTTTGTTTTATAATCCTTTAAAAATGTAACAAGCCCTGATTTATAGCATTTATTAATTTCCACGGTGTAAGTATTCCCATCATTGCTGATTTCAACTTTCCAGCATGATATCATATTGCACATGAAGTTGGGAGTGATGTACCATAACGCGCCCTTACATAATATTTCCACTGTACAGATGAATTGAGAGAGTTAATCGTTCAGTGTGTCTGACTCTTTGCGATCTCGTGGACTGTAGCCGCCCAGGCTCCTCTGTCCATGGAATTCTCCAGGCAAGAATACTGGAGTGGATTGCCATTTACCACTCCAGGGGATCTTCCTGACTCAGGGATTGAACCTGGGTCTCCTGCATTGCAGGCGGATTCTTTACCATTTGAGCCATCAGGGAAGCCCACCATGCAATAAGCTATAATCTCTAACCTGGAGAGCATACACAGTAAAATACTTAGGGAGTGGTGAGTTTGGTTTATCATAAGTTTACATAATTTATTTAATTTATTTAATCATAAGTTTACATAATTTTATTTTTAACAATACCTGTATTTAACAGCCAGCCTAAAAATTCCTAGAAAGTTGACAGCTTCAACTCCCATAAGTTGGTTCAGACTCCCTCCAGCACTGGCAGTTGATCATGTTATTTCAAACTGAGGCTTCCAGCAGATACATTCGCTCCATCCTTGTCCTATATAGCAGTGCATTGTAATACTCGAGATGGATTAAATTAGAGTTCTGAAGTGTAATGGTAGGCTAGGTTTTATTTCTTTCTGCCTTTGTAAAAAAAATTAATTTGAAAGTAATTTCCTGTGTTTGAAAAATGTTTTGTTAAATGGCTTCCTGGAGTTCTGAGAAAGGGCATGTTACTCTGGATCTTGAACTTAAATATAGGAGAGAGCTTTCTGATACTGCTCTAATGATTAGCTAGTGATTGTGTTATATTTTGAGATTTATTTTAAAATATATCTCATAGCCTGGTCATATATTCAGATACTTAGTGTGGTAAAGATTAACTTTTTATTCAGCTGCTTCAGTTCAATTCAGTCATTCAATTGTGTCTGACTCTTTGTGACCCCATGGACTGCAGCATGCCAGGCCTCCATGTCCATCACCAGCTCCCAGAGATTAACCAAACTCATGTCCATTGAGTCGGTGATGCCATCCAACTATCTCATCCTCTGTCATCCCCTTCTCCTCCTGCCTTCAATCTTTCCCAGCACCAAGGTCTTTTCAAATGAGTCAGCTCTTCACATCCAGTGGCCAGAGTATTGGAGTTTCAGCTTCAACATCAGTCCTTCCAGTGAACACCCAGGACTGATCTCCTTTAGGATGGACTGGTTAGATCTCCTTGCAGTCCAAGGGACTCTCAAGAGTCTTCTCCAACACCACAGTTCAAAAGCACCAATTCTTTGATGCTCAGCTTTCTTTATAGTCCAACTCTCACATCCATACATGACTACTGGAAAAACCATAACTTTGACTAGATGGACCTTTGTTGCAAAGTAATGTCTCTGCTTTTTAATACGCTGTCTAGTTTGGTCATAACTTTCCTTCCAAGGGGTAAGTGGCTTTTAATTTCATGGACACAGTCACCATCTGCAGTGATTTTGGAGCCCCCAAAAATAAAGTCAGCCACTGTTTCCACTGTTTCTCCATCTATTTGCCATGAAATGATTGGATCGGATGCCATGACCTTAGTTTTCTGAATGTTGAGCTTTAAGCCAACTTTTTCACTCTCCTCTTTCACTTTCATCAAGAGGCTCTTTCGTTCTTCATTTTCTGCCATAAGGTCATATGATTATGTGGCTGAATGGACTCCTGAAGAGCTAATCAGTAAAAGTAGATTCCAAAGTGTTTTTACTCATTCATTTTAAATATTCAGGTCCTTTTAGAATTGCTGCAGGCTGGAGGCATAGTTCAGTTTGAAGAGAGTCGACTCATCCGTATGGCGGAGAAAGCAGAATTGTAAGTTGTGTTGAAGCCTTATGTTAGTTCCCATAGAACCACTAAAGCACTACTTCTCTCACTTGAAGCCCAGTTGACTGATGCATTGCCATTTTTTTTAATTAAGAAAAGCTATGCATGTAATAATTTTTTAAAAACCTAAATGCAAAAGTTTTTGCCTTTCAAGTCTAGAAGTTAGTTTAATTAGCAGAAACTAATAGCAAGTAAATTTGAAGTTCTTGTTCATTTGTTTTAGTGTAAAAATGAAATATCAGCCTTATGTTTTTTTTTACTTAAAATTTCCATGGTATTTTTAGATTTTTGGCAGTTACCTTACATATATATTATAAACAATGTAGAATTTAACATAGCAAACAGATGCAACATGTTAGCACTATTGTTTATCTAGTTTGTTAAATATTTCATTTAACATGTTTAATACTGAACAGGGAAACTTCATATTATCGATTGTATTGTATGATTCTAATACATTAACTATTTTTTATATGATACTTTAACATGCATTTTATACATATCTTTGAAATTTCTTATAAACATAGTATTCAGGAGCATCTTAAAACCTATATTCAAAGGAATGGCAGATATTCGTATTCCTTAGATAACGATAACTTGATTTAACAGTAGAAATCACATCTACTATATTCATTTTCCTTAATTCTAACCTCTGTACCTGAATAGAGGTCTTAAAACAGTAAGTTGATAACCACCTGCCTGTTTGGTACACTGACGTTTTTCCTTTTATGTTCTAGCTACCAAATTTGTGAATTTATGTATGAACGAGAACACCAGTATGACAAAATTATTGACTGCTACTTACGTGACCCACTAAGAGAGGTGAGTTAAGAGACCACTTTATCCTTTTTTCTTACTCAATTTCCTCCCTCGCCTTATCAAGTAGAAATAATTATTCAATAGAAATATTTGGACATACGTTTCTTCATTATTCAAGAGCTATTTATTGAGTGCCTGTTATTAACTCAAGTGTATATCAATAATTGAAACAGATATATAGTTCCTGTAATTTTACAACATAGTTTATTGATGGAGACTGACAGTAAGAAAACCAAATATGGAATTGCTAATTGTAATGAGCATTAGAGAAACTGATTCCCACAGGAGTAAATAATGGGGGAACGAACTTATACAGAGCAGCACAGGAAGGAATCTCAGATAAAATGCCATATAAACTGAGTTTTGGAATTTGAGAAGAAGCTAATCAAGCAAAGAGCCCATAGAAAAAATGTTCCAGGGTAGGGAACAGTATATGCAAAGATCCTGAGGTGGGAAAATTTTTTGACATGTTGTTCAAGGAACTGGATAGGGATCATATAAATGAAGCAAAGATCAGTGTAAGTGGAGCATAGTGGACAAGGGCAAGACAGATTTGATGCGAAACTAAGAATGTGGACAGGGACCACCAAAGCTAAAGAATGATATTCACTCTGGGTTAATGAAATTGAGACTGAAATTAATTGGAACACATTTGCAACTTCTAAGAATCTACCCTAAACAGTTACTCTTTCTCTTTCAAGTCAGTCTTCCATTAGTTAAGGGGTTCTGTGTTAACTCAGCTGATAAAGAATCTGCCTGCAATGCAAGAGACCCCAGTTTGATGCCTGGGTCGGGAAGATCCACTGGAGACATGGTAGGCTACCCACTCCAGTATTCTTGGACTTCCCTGGTGGCTCAGCTGGTAAAGAATCTGCCTGCAATGTGGGAGACTGAGTTCGATCCCAGGGTTGGGAAGATCCCCTGGAGAACAGAACAGCTACCCACTCCAGTATTCTTGCCTGGAGAATTCCATGCACTATATTGTCCACAGAGTGGCAAAGAGTCAGACATGACTGAGTGATTTTCACTTCACTCCATCAATTAACTATCTCAAAATGGTTTCCTTCTCTGAATAATAGATATTTACCAAGACCAATATAGATAGTAGATCAGTTCAGTCACTCAGTCATGTCTGACTCTGCGACCCCATGGACTGCAGCACTCCAGGCTTCCCTGTCCATCATCAACTCCTGGAGCTTGCTCAAACTCATGTCCATTGAGTCCGTGATGCCATTCAACCATCTGATCCTCTGTTGTTGCCTTTTCCTCCTGACTTCAGTCTTTCCCATCTTAGGATCATTTCCAGTGATTCAGTTCTTTGCATCAGTGGCCAAAGTATTTCAGCATCAGTCTTTCCAATGAATATTCAGGACTGATTTCCTTTAGGATTGACTGGTTTGATCTCCCAATCCAAGGGACTCTCAAGAGATAGTAGATAGTGACTAAATACTCTTGAGTGAATGAATGAATAAATTTTATTGTCTTGTGCTTTTCAGGAAGAAGTCTTTAACTACATTCACAATATCTTATCCATTCCTGGATACAGTGCGGAGGAGAAGCAGTCTGTATGGCAGAAGGCTATGGATCATATTGAGGTACTGATTCAGTAGAATTTTGAAAACATTGCTGTATTTGTATAGATATCTCCCAAATTAAGTTTTTGCTAACTAAGTAGTGGGAGATATATTATTAAGTTGATTTGCTTGAGGGTTAACGTCTTTTTAAGATAATTTATTCCACCTCACATTTGTGGAAAACCCATGTTGTATACAACTTATTATATCATGACTTCTGAAAATAACTCATGTTAAATCAGCTAGTTCATAAACTGGAATTTTAGTGTTTTTTCACAATGTTCTGAGGAATTCTGAGAGTTCTATTGATCTTTTCCCCTATCATGTGACAGGAGCCATTCCCTCAATCACCTGTTGGAATTTTAGAAACATCACTGCAACGAGTTATTCTCTTGGATGTATTTCCCTTATGTAAGAGGATGTATTTCTCTTAGGTAAAAGGATGATGATTGTGATTTTGTTTATGAATGCTCTTTTACAGGAATGCAGTAGTTGACTTTGAAACTAAAAGTTCTTTTTAAAATATTTGCTTAGTTGTTAGTTGTTCAGCAGTGTCTAACTCTTTGTGACCACATGGAGTAGGGCCCGTCAAGCTCCTTTGTCCATGGGATTTCCCAGGTAACAGTACGGGAGTGGGTAGCCATTCCCTTCTCCAGAGGACCTTCCTGTCCCAGGGATCAAACCCAGGTCTCCTTTATTGCAGGCAAAATCTTTACTGTCTGAGCCAACAGATGGTTAGCCCAAAAATTTGCTTCAGATGCCTAAATGCAGAGACTAATGTCAGTATCAAAATCAGATTGATTATATTCTTTGCTGCCAAAGATGGAGAAGCTCTATACAGTCAGCAAAAACAAGACTGGGAGCTGATTGTGGCTCAGATCATGAACTCCTTATTGCAAAATTCAGACTTAGATTGAAGAAAGTAGGGAAAACCACTGGACTGTTCCAGGTATGACTGAAATCAAATCCCTTACAATTGTAAAGTGGAAGTGACAAATAGATTCAAGGGATTAGATCTGATAGAGTACCTGAAGAACTATGGACGGAGGTTTGTGACATTGTACAAGAGGCAGTGATCAAGACCATCCCCAAGGAAAAGAAATGCAAAAAGGCAAAATGATTGTCTTAGGAGGCCTTACAAATAGCTGAGAAAAGAAGAAAAACTAAAGGCAAAGGAGAAAAGGAAAGATATACCCATCTGAATGCAGAATTCCAAAGAAGAGCAAAGAGAGATAAGAAAGCCTTCCTCAATGGTCAGTGCAAAGAAATAGAGAAAGACAATAGAATGGGAAAGACTAGAGATCTTTTCAAGAAAATTAGAGATACCGGGGAACATGTCATGCAAAGATGGGCACAATAAAAGATGGAAATGGTATGGACCTAACAGAAGCAGAAGATATTAAGAAGAGGTGAAGAAGAACTATACAATAAAGATCTTCATGATGCTGATAACAAAGATGGTGTGATCACTCACCTAGAGCCAGACATTCTGGAATGAGAAGTTAAGTGGGCCTTAGAAGCATCACTATGAACAAAGCTAGTGGAGGTATTGAAATTCCAGTTGAGCTATTTCAAATCCTAAAAGACAATGCTGTGAAAGTGCTGCACTCAATATGCCAGCAAATTTGGAAGACTCAGCAGTGGCCACAGGACTGGAAAAGGTCAGTTTTTATTCCAATGCCAAAGAAATGCAATGCCAAACAATGTTCAAATGACCACACAATTGCACTCATCTCACACACTAGCAAAGTAACGCTCAGAGTTCTCCAAGCCAGGCTTCAGCAGTATGTGAACCCTGAACTTCCAGATGTTCAAGCTGGTTTTAGAAAAGGCAGAGGAACCAAAGATTTCATTTCCAACATCCGTTAGAGCATGGAAAGAGCAAAAGAGTTCCAGAAAAACATCTATTTCTGATTTATTGCCTATGCCAAAGCTTTTGACTGTGTGGATCACAAACTGTGGAAAATTCGGAAAGAGATGGGAATACCAGACAACCTGACCTGCCTCCTGAGAAATCTGTATTGGGTCAAGATGCAACAGTTAGAATTGGACATGGAACTACAGTTTCCAAATGAGGAAAGGAGTACATCAAGGCTGTATACTGTCACCCTGCTTATTTAACTTATATGCAGAGTACATCATGCAAAATGCCTTGCTGGATGAAGCAGAAGCTGGAATCAAGATTGCCGGGAGAAATATCAATAACCCCAGATATGCAGATGACACCACCCTTATGGCAGAAAGCGAAGAACTAAAGAGCCTCTTAATGAAAGTGAAAGAGGAGAGTAAAAAAGCTGGCTTAAAACTCAGCATTCAAAAAACAAAGTTCATGGCATCTGGTCCCATCACTTCACGGGAAATAGATGAGGAAACAGTGAGAAACTTTATTTTCTTGGGCTCCAAAATCATTGCAGATGGTGACTGCAGCCATGAAATTAAAAGACAGTTGCTCCTTGGAAGAAAAGCTATGACCAACCTAGACAGCATATTAAAAAGCAGAGATATTACTTTGCTGATAAAGGTCCATCTAGTCAAGGCTATGGTTTTTCCAGTGGTCATGTATGGATGTGAGAGTTGGAATATAAAGAAAATTGAGAAGAGGAATTGATGCTTTAAACTGTAGTGTTGGAGTAGACTCTTGAGGATCCCTTGGACTGCAAGATCAGTCAATCCCGAAGGAAATCAGTCGTGAATATTCATTGGAAGGACTGATGTTGAAGCTGAAACTCCAATAGTTTAGCCACCTGTTGTGAAGAACTGATTCATTTGAAAAGACCCTGAGCTGGGAAAGAATCAAGGCAGGAGCAGAAGGGACGACAGAGAATGAGATGGTTGAATGGCATCACCAACTTGATAGACATGAGTTTGGGTAAGCTCCGGGAGTTGGTGAAAGATAGGGAAGCCTGGTGTGCTACAGTCCATGGGGTTTCGAAGAGTCAGACATGACTGTGCTACTGAACTGAACTGATTGTGTGTGTGTTAGGATGGCATCAAAATGCATTCTAAAAAAGGGCCCAAAAATCACTCCTCACCTTAGTTTCCTTAGGTTCAAAACATACAGTATTCCTCAGAAACCAACAGAGCTAGAGAGCTGTTGGAATCTCTTCTGTTTTTTCGGTCCTCTAATTATTGAGAAAAAGAAGTAGTAATGAAGGATGCTGAGGTAGTTCTAGTTTTGTAAATGACATTTACATCTACAAAGTTTGTTTCTTCCTCCTTGTAGCAAGGATCAGGAGATGGGTTTAGAAATGCAGTGAAAGATATGATTATTCAACATGTTTTAAAATTTTTTACATATGAAAAATGATAAAGAAAGGATGAGCTCTGAAACTTTCAGAAAGCATTGCATGTAATGTGAATACTTTTAATTCCTGATGATTATGAAGTTTAGATTAGAAATGTGAGCAGCATCTAATATAAAACATCTGATATGAAAAGTCTTACAGTCAGTAGGATGCAGGAATTGCCACACTTTCATTTACTGCATTGAGAACATATATATGTTATTTGGTCTTATCATGTTTCTGCTAACAGGAAGATCAATATGTCTTGGTGAAAGTAAGAAGACCCAAGAAAACCTTCTTCGACTGTGAATTATATTTTTTTTCTTCTAATCATTTGGTATTCTTTTTCTTTTCATCATCCCCTTTAAGTCTCCATAGTTACATTATGGCTCATTGTTCATTTCACTTGAACTGCATTATGCAGTGCTTTGAGCACATGGACTCCAGACATCCAAAAATGAAGCTGTCTCTCTGCATAATGTGAAACATGATGCATTAATCAATGAACAGACAAATTATTCAGCAGAAAACTCATACTGGTGAAGCAAAAGATAGTTTTGCTGTGCAACAGTTATTTCTGCTGACTTATTATTTTTCCCACATCTGTGCTTTTTTTTTTTTCACCTTGAACTTGTTAGTACTTCTGAAGGTTATGTTAGAAATCTATAGACTTTTTGTTGAAGGTCTTGTGTGGCTTTTGTAATATAAATAAAATGAACATTAAGTGTGTAGAGGGAAAGTCCTTATAATAAAGTTTTCAGACAGTATATGTATATTCATAGTGTATAGATTAGTGGTTCTTAACACTTTGCGAGGTAGACTGCATTTGCGACTGTAATGAAAGATCTGGACCTGTGCTTCATAGTCTTCGCATGTGCTCAGATGCATCATTTTGTTCACTATTTAAGGATCCACAGATTTCCTAAAAGCCATTCTTAGGTTGGGTCTGTGGATTTCAGTAAAGAATCTCTATTTAGATGGTTTTTCCAATATGGACAATTCATGTCTCATGAAAGTTAAAAAAAAAAAACACTTTTCATTTTGAAATATAAAGAGAAAAGTGCACAAAATAAAAGTAGAGTTTAATAAAAAATTAAAAACTCAACATACCAGAAATAATTATTGCTAGTACCCTAGGCTGTTGCCATGTATCCTTTCTTGATCACGGTTCACTGCCTCACTAATTATTGCACTTTTATATATTGTCATTGCATCTGCCTGCATCCCTAAAAATATATGTTTTGTTTGGCTTGTTGCTGAACTTCATATAAATGAGGTTATACTCTGAGGTTATTTTCTGTCTTTTTCGCAATATTTTGAGGAATTTGTGTATTTTGTTGTATGTAGCTGTGGTTCGTTTTTATTACAGTACAGTATTAAATTTTATAAGTATATCACTTCCTATTCATTCTATTGGTATCTTACATATGCATCTTGAACACAGCCACATGCATTTTTCTAGGACAGTGGTTCTGTTTGATCTCCAGTCCAGCATTACAGCATCAGCTGAGAACTTGATAGAAACACTGTTTCAGTCTTCTCCTCAGGCCTAATGAATCAGAAACTCTGGCAACAGGTCCCAACAATATATTTTAATAAGCCCCTCTGGTGATTTTGATGCATGTTAACATTTGATAATCTCTGTTTTGGGGTGTGTAGTTGCCACTTAACTGGGATAAATATTTTAAACGTCAGCAGATGCCAGCATTGTGTGAGATTTTCCACTGACTATATTCTTGCTGAACTTCTAAANATCCATGAACATGGTATATTTCTCCATCTATTAGTGTCCTCTTTGATTTCTTTCATCAGTGTTTTATACTTTTCTATATATAGGTCTTTAGTTTCTTTAGGTAGGAATATTCCTAAGTATTTTATTCTTTTCGTTGCAATTGTGAATGGAATTGATTCCTTAATTTCTTTTTCTACTTCTCATTATTAGTGTATAGGAATGCAAGGGATTTCTGTGTGTTGATTTTATATCCTGCAACTTTACTATATTCATTGATTAGGTCTAGTAATTTTCTGGTGGAGTCTTTAGGGTTTTCTATGTAGAGGATCATGTCATCTGTAAACAGTGAGAGTTTTACTTCTTCTTTTCCAATCTGGATTCCTTTTATTTCTTTTTCTGCTCTTATTGCTGTGGCCAAAACTTTCAGAACTATGTTGAACAGTAGCGGTGAAAGTGGGCACCCTTGTCTTGTTCCTGACTTGAGGGGACATGCTTTCAATTTTTCACCATTGAGGATAATGTTTGCTGTGGGTTTGTCATATATAGCTTTTATTGTGTTGGGGTATGTTCCTTCTATTCCTGCTTTCTGGAGAGTTTTTATCATAAATGGATGTTGAATTTTGTTGAAGGCCTTCTCTGCATCTACTGAGATAATCATATGGCTTTTATTTTTCAATTTGTTAATGTGGTGAACTACATTGATTGATTTGCGGATATTGAAGAATCCTTGCATCCCTGGGATAAAGCCCACTTGGTCATGGTGTATAACTTTTCTTCCAAGGAATAAGTGTCTTTTGATTTCGTGGCTGCAGTCACCATCCGCAGTGATTTTGAAGCCCAGGAAAATAAAGTCTGACACTGTTTCCACTGTTTCCCCTTCTATTTCCCAAGTCCCTTTCTCTTTGGCTTCCTTCTTTTTCTGATCATTTTCCTTCACACATTTCAGGAAGATGTCTTGGCTCTTGGAGTGCTTAATATGCTCAATACGCACATTAATTCTCTTGGCAAGAATCTTGCCCTTAACTTGTTTGTTTACAATGATGCCAACAGCATGCTGGGTAACATTTTAGACTCTCCCAGTTTTGCCGTGGTAACATTTGTGGGGCATTCCTTTTTGAACAGCACCCATTCCCTTGATATCTACAATATCACCTTTCCTGTAGATTTGCATGTATGTGGCCAAAGGAACAACTCCGTGTTTTCTGAAAGGCATGGAGAACATGTAGCGGGTACCCCGCCTTTTTCCCTTTGTGTTGGTCATTTTGGCGAATCAGCCTGAGGCCCGGGGTGAGACTGGAGGTGGGAGTTACACGCTGGCCTTTTCCTGGCAAATTTTATTGATATTGAATCAGCCTTGAATTCTATGGATAAATGCAACTTGAGCCTGTTATATTATCTTTTTTATACCTTGTTAGATTCAATCTTTATCAATGTTTGCAGTTAAGACCAATGCATAATTTTCCTTCCTTCCTTATGTTCTACAGGGTTTAGGTATCAGAGTTTTGCTACCCTTATACAATGAGCTGAGCTGAAGAAGTTTCCTTTTTTCTATTCTCTGTAAGAGATTAATTAACTTTGTAATTATTTCTTCCCTAAATGATTGCTGGGAACTTACCAGTGGAGCTGTATGGGCCTGGAGTGTTTTATATAGGAAGATTTTTGACTATTCATTCAATTTCTTTAGTGACTACTAATCAATTCAGATTTTCTGTTTCTTAAGTCAGTTTATCGAGTTACATTTTTCTAAGAATTTAGCCATTTTGACTAAATTTTCAAATTCTTGATATAGATTAATTTATAATAGTTTATTTTTTTATTTGTTTTCAACTTTTGATTTCCAGTCAATTAAAAAAATTTTTTTGCTTTACAATATTGTATTGGTTTATCTTTTTAATATCTGAAGATCAATAGTAATATCCCCCTTTTTATATGTGATATTGATTAGTTGTGCCTTTTCTGTTTTGAGATGTGTTATATGAAAATAGTATAAAGAGCAGTTATTTGTGTCAGCTAATTATCATTAATGCTAAAATACCAACACAAAATTATTAGATATGTATCGTGAATATTGCAGTCATGATAGTTCATCATATTTTTATTTGACAGTATAATATGTTGATCTATAGAGAGTCTTTGCATTTTAGCCATGGATCATGCAATTGAAAAGATAGAATAAGGTCACAGAAACCAAGAAAGAAGAGAGTTTCAAGAAGAAAGGGATAGCCAGTAGTGTCTAGGAAAGTTCAAGGAGAGGGCAGATGGCAAGTCTTAGATTTGATAGAAATAGGTCTTATTAACAGTGGTCAAAATCTTAGTGTCATTTAAGACTTATGACCTTAAGTTAATTTCTTAAAACAATTTTGGTTTCAGAATCTACAAGGTATTGGAGGTAAAGTTTCAGAAGTCTTAGCTAAAGAGATTGCAACTTGTTTCGTTGTTTTTTTTTTCTTCACTTCTTTAAGTTATTACTTTAAGCTCAAGGGTAAATTCACTGGCAGGGGATTTGGGGAGCTTTTGTTCTTACCATTCAAGCTGTAGATATCATGGCCTAAATCCAGAATTTTAGTGCTTTCATTTTCTACGAATTCTGAATTACCTTTTATATAAAAATCTGATTTTTTTCACATGATGTTTTTCTGATTTTGCTCACTTGTAATATGTCTTTAAATTGTGGTCCTATATTGAGGTCTCCTAAAAAGCATTATAGAAGCTCATGAAAGTATTGATGTTGGTATTATGCGTCACATCTGTGGAAATTCTATTTAAATTTAACACTGAAGATTATTTTATCTTTTCCTTTTATTACAGGAACTTGTGGCCCTGAAGCCCTGTAAAGCTGCAGAGCTGGTTGCTACTCACTTTTCTGAACAGATTGAAACAGTCATTAAGAAACTTCAGGTAAATTCTGCAGAACATCTAGTGGAGAGATAGTTACCGAGTACCCACCTAAGAAATTTTTATTGTAATGGTTTCTTCCATTCATTGTTGCCTTTTAATAGCAGTTTCTACATATTGTGTGTGTGCATGTTCATGCTTAGAAACAATTCTGTGATAATCTGAGTCTAGAAATGAGGGAATTTATCTTTGTGCATAATGAATATTACCATCGCAGAAACATTTTTGGAGATACAACATGTACTTACTCTAAAATCGTAATCCACAGAGGGTCCTCCCTGCTGCCCACCCCAACTCTTATCTTTTTCTATAGTGACTATGACCATATTCTCTTTGGAGTTCATGTTATTTGTTTAGATTTTTATCATGCTCCTATTGAGCTAATGCCATCTATTTAGAACTTTTTGGGGGGAAAATCTTAGCTAGAATACAGCTGTTTTAATGCTGAATACTGAGATGCTCAGTTTGAAGTACTGTTTAATGGATCAGCATTCCATTTGTCACTACTGTGGTAGTGCTAGTAGAGAGTTTTGCTCACTGCCATTGTGCCCACAAGTGATAGAGAGAGTAGGACAATGACAGGGGCACGTAGCACAACTGAGTCCTCAAGTGGTAATCGTAGTAGTAGAAGCTAGGTATGCAAGAGGGAAACCAAAGTATTGAGAGGGGAGGCAGCTGGCATGCATGATAAAGGTATGGATTTCATTTCATTTCATTCATTCATATTCACACTGCATACTACTGTGGCCCCACTCTGTAGCACGGTATGGTAGGCTCTTGGGGGACACTAATAAGAATATGGTCTTTTTCTTAATTTTTCCCGTGGAATGGAGAAGCACTTACATAACCACAGTATAGTGTTATAAGGTCTACATCAGACATACATAGAAAATGCTGTAGGAACAAGAGGAGAGAGTGACGGACTGTGTGAGCAAGTCAGACAAGTGTTCCCAGATACGCCCAAACTGGGTCTTGAATAATTGCTGTCAGTTTTCCAGGCAGAGAATTGAAAAGGGCATTCTAGATAAAGGGCTCTTGGTGAGTAAAGACTTGAAGGCATGAAGCAGCATTCATATTCAGAGAATGATGTGGTGAAGATAATGGTGGAAGAAGCATTAGATTAATCTGTAAAAGGTATATTGGAAGGAAGGAATTAAATGTATAGAGACTGGGAAATAAAAGTTTGGGGGCTGATATTGAACAGTCATATATGTAATGCTAAGAAATTATGCTAAATCTTCTGTGTGCTGGAGACTGAGGTTTTTTTTAAGCAAAGGAGTGATACCAGTAGATTCATTTGATAGAATATTAACTCTGTGTGTGGAGAATGGGCTGGCAAGGAGAGCAAATAGAGGTGAGACCAGTTGGAAGGCAAAAGTTCTTGGCAAGAAATGGTTAGGACAGGATGAAAGCAGTGCCAGTGAAGAGGACAAGTGTAAGATACCTTTGCTGAAATAAAATGTGAGGGGCTTGGAAATTAGTTGAATGTGATGGGTAGAGTATAAAATGACTCCTCGGTCTATAGGGTTGGTTGTCCAGTATGATGAAGTCCATTAACTCAAGATAAGGAGTCACCTGTTAATTCAGTGAATATATCTTTTGGCTGTGGGCCAAAAGAAAGAGAAAAGTCACTCAGTCTGGTCCGACTCTGTGACCCCATGGACTATACAGTCCATGGAATTCTTCAGGCCAGAATACTGGGGTGGGTAGCCTTTCCCTTCTCCAGGAGATCTTCCCAACCGATGGATTGAACCCACGTCTCCCGCATTGCAGGCGAATTCTTTTTCAGCTAAGCCACAAGGGAGGCCATAGGCCAAAAGCACATTGATAAAATGATAAGGATATAAAAACATACACAGTTGACTCTTTAACAGCGCAAGGGTTAGGGGTGCTAATCTCAATGCAGTCAAAAGTCCTTATATAACTTTCGACTAACTACTGATAGCCTACTGTTGGCTGGGAATCTTATCAGTAACAGAAACCTTCAATTAACACATGCTTTGTATATTATATGTATTATATACTGTATTCTTAGAATAGGTGAGCTAGAGAAACGAAAATATTATTAAGAAAATCTTAAGGAAGAGAATACATTTATGGTACTAAACAAAATTTATCAGTATTGTTGTATATTTACAAGATGAATCATCCATCAGCACTCATATCAATATGTCTTATAAAAGCACTGTATATGTTATATATATTATTAAAATATGACATCAGAAATGAAAAAATGTGAAAAAGAAATTTGTATTTATTTGCAAGCATAACAACTCATGCATTGATAATGAAAAAGCAGTATGATTGCTTTATGGTGGCCTAGTGTAACTGATATGTTTGCTTCATGGTAAGCCTTGCCTGCGCACTAATGAGTGAATTGTTATAAAATTTTTATATAATGCAGTATTGTTGTTCAGTCACACAGTCATATCCGACTCTTTGTGACCCCATGGACTGCAGCACACCAGGCTTAACTTGTTGTAGTTTGCTGTCTCTTCTGTAGTTGATTATATTGGAAAGTTAATGAGCTTTTTTGGTGGTGGTTGCTATTTGAGCCTCACCTAGGTTAACTGTCTCACAGTTGGCCATTGTCACAGGGAGAACCAGGTGAGGCAGGGTGAACCCATCTGTGCAGCCAGAGCAGGTCAGAGCACTTGCTCTGGACTCATTCCAAGGGTCCTCATGCTGGGAACTGTTACAGGATTTGTCTCAGCAGAGGGCTTTTTTTTTTTTTTTTTGGCAAGGATTGAGGGGTAAAACAATGTATTTGTATTTCTTTTGCACTCAGAATTGAATATGTGACAATGATTAGAATTACTGAGAAGAAATGACCTCCAAATGATTCTTCAGCATTTCTTAGATCTTCACAGAGAGCTTACTAGAAGTAAACATATGCATGCATGCTTTTTAAAGAGATGTTCTAAAATTCTTTATCACAGCATAATCTGAAGAGTTTGTTTTAATATTTAATTGTATTCTTTATTTTTCTGTTCAGAACCAGGTTTTGCTTTTCAAGTTTTTGAGAAGCCTTCTTGACCCAAGGTATGTTTATAAAATTTAGTTTTTCATGATACGTGGATGAAAAACCAGAGGAAATGAATTGAGTTTAAGAAACTGACTCATGATATCTAGATGGTATAGTCAGCTCTTGATTTTTAATATTAGCAGGAGTACTGGTTACAGAGATTATTCTAAATACATGATTGGAGAATTGATTACATCTTGAAGGCATATTTTTCTTCCCATTTGAATGTGAACCTACGTGATAAGTTGTCATCTGTGTAAAGAAAATAATGAAGGCATGCCCTTAGGACATGTTTCAGGAAGAATTTGATGACCATCTAGCTTCCCCTGCCTCTGGTAGCATCACTCCTTCTGATTCCTTATTCTCTACTGTAGATTGACAGCTTTACTTTTCAAAGTAAATAACCCAGTTCCCAGCCCACCTTTAAATGTATTACTTTTTAAACTTTGATTTGAAATGTTTAGTTTTAAATAACTTTCTGGAGGTGTGGGAAGGAAAGTTTAAATGTTTCTTTAAGTGCTCCTGTAATACTCATCAAATAAAAACTAAACCAAGGAGATGATGAGATTAGTAATGGGTTTGTAAGCAAAGCAGCTCTGTATGTGAGATCTTAATGTCTTCCTGCCCTGGTGGCTCAGACAGTAAAATCTGCCTGCAATGCAGGAGACCTGGCTTTGATCCCTGGGTCGGGAAGGTCCCCTGGAGAAGTGAATGGCTGCCCATTCCAGTATTTTTTTTTTTTAATTCCATGGACAGAGAAGCCTGGCAGGCTACAGTCCATGGGTTGCAAAGAATCGGACATAACTGAGCAACTAACAGTTTTAAGACAGTCACTCTTAACTAGAATTGTGTGTCAGAATCACCTAAGAAACTTTTAAAAGTATAGGTGCCTGAGCCCAATCCCACAGAATTATCATGATGTACATCTGGAGTTAAGCATCACTGACTTGAATGTAATATTCTAGGGTGACATAGCTTTCACATGCCTTGTAATGTACACTAGCCATTGAAAAGAGTCATATACTTTAGAGATTCAATTCAGTTCAGTCATTCAGTCGTGTCCGACTCTTTGCGACCCCATGAACTGCAGCACGCCAGGCCTCCCTGTCCGTCACCAACTCCCAGAGTTTACCCAAACTCACGTCCATTGAGTTGGTGATGCCATCCAACCATTTGCTCCTCTGTCATCCCCTTCTCATGCCCTCAATTTTTCCCAGCATCAAGGTCTTTTCAAATGAGTCAGCTCTTTGCATCATGTGGCCAAAGTATATTATTATAAAAATATAAAATTTTTAAATACCAAAATACCAAGAATTTTGTAGATTGTAAAAATTTTTTGAAATTTCTATCATTTAAATCTTAACCAGATTATGCTTCTTTAAATTGAGTCATACAAATGTGCAGATGTTGAGAAAAGCAGTCTGACTACATACCTTCCTGAGCTCCAGTTCAATACCTTTTCATAATATCTATGTTTTAATTCCCTGGTTGCAGAAGTTACTGAGGCTCAACATCTTTTTTTAATTTGCATGAGTCATTTGTTCTTCCTTCAGATCCAGTTTGGGCCCTAGCCCACTGCTGGAATTAACTGATGGAGATATCTTAGAATTATGATTAGGGGTAGGAGGGAAGGAAGAGAGCTGGGAGAAGGATGAGGCTGAGGGTGGAGCTTACAAGAAGGAATAGGGAGCCGAGGAGGACTGAGCTAAGTGGAAGAGGAAGGAGGTGCCTAGCCCTTTCTCTGGATCCCATGTACCTTTTTTCCCCAGAGCAGAATTCCTTCTATCCCACCAGTATCAGGTCCATTCTCTTAAGACCTGACTCCTCTTCCCCTTGAATAATTTATTTTAACTGAGTCCTTGTTCTCTAGCCATCCTACCTGGAGATACTCAAGCTGGAAGTACAGAGAAGTTCAGTTTTGAACTCGGCCTTTTCTCATATGTAGCAAAGTGTAAAGCACGATGGTGATGAAATCTTAATTTTTTAAAAAAGTATTAAAAAAAAGTATTAGGTATAGTATTAGTATAGTCATTTGCTCTGCTATTGCTCTACTATTTAATTTAGTTAAACTTCACAGTAATAAAAATGGCAAATCACAAGAGTATTAGAGGTCTTCCACGAAAAGTCCTACTCTATTATTACCTATACCTAGATTGTAAATATGTTATAAGGTAAGATCCTTTATAATATATGAGTGACTGAACTGAAGATCCTTAGAAGTTCTATGACAATTGTTTTGTTCACTAGGAAACCACAAATAATTTTACATTTACTCAGTGTATCCCTGGTAGCTCCGTGGTAAAGAATCCGCCTGCCAATGTAGGAGACACAAGTTCAATTCCCAGGTCGGGAAAATCCCCTGAAAAAGGAAATAGCAACCCACTCCAGTATTGTTGCCTGGGAAATCCCATAGACAGAGGAGCCTGGCAGGCTATTGTCCATGAGGTTACAAAAGAATCGGACACCACTTAGCGACTAAACAATAGCAGTATGTTTTATCTCCCTAAATATCTCCCAACCTAGGATAATTAAGGCTAAGTTAACTTTTCACACATTACTTCTTCCTTGTCACATCAGTTCAGCTCTGAGGCTCTGTCTCACCTACTTCAGATAGAAGCAGTGCACACACAGTCCTTTCCCTTTCCTCTCCCCACAAAGCCACATGACCTGGAATGTCCTCACTTTTGATAACAGCCAGGTGGCCAGCTTTACTTTAGCCTAGAGAAGTTAAGAGTTGACAGAGATTCTCCTCTTGACGAAACTTTATTCAGACTCCTTTGAGCCCTCTGCTCTGCTAGATCGGACCTTGGGCTCCCACCTCTGTTTTTGTGAAGTGTATTTTGAAGAATCCTGCTATGTCAGTTTAGCCAGAATCCTCACCCTCAATATCTGGTCACCCTTGATATCTGTCCAGATTTCTTGTTCCCTACCACCGGCCTAGGAAATATCTGACCATCCTGGCCTGCTTTCAGCAAGTATTCTGTTAGATCAGTTTGTCAAAGAATTATCCTATCTTCATAGTAATTTTCTATCCATGGTCTGCCGCCTACCCCATGGCTATAAATCTCTACTTCTTGTATTTGAGTTGAGCCCAGTCTCTGTCCCTTATTGCAACACCTCATTGTATTCCTTATGCCTATCATGATAGTCCAAGTAAAATCTACCTTACTGTTTTAACAAGTGTCATGGATAATTTTTTATTTAACAGGAAAAGACTGAAAACTTCAGCTCCACATTTAAAGAGAGCATACTTTCCTACTGATCCAGCATATCCAAGATGCCAAAAGACCTAGTGTTCTGCTTTGAGAGTCCCAACCCAGAACCCATTACACTTCATCCTCTTACTTATGTCTTACCTAGGAGGCAGGCATCAATTTTGATTATGCTGTAAATTTATTTTAAATTTTATGTTTGGCATTTCAGTACAATCATTTTTATATAAACAGTATTTTAAATGATAGTATCTTAACTAACCCATAAAAGCCTGTTTGATTCACAATGTTAATATATAATACCAATGAGGGCAGGAAAACTGTTTTCCTTCCACCTGTCTAGGTTCTAGGCAGGTTAAGAAGAGAAAGGCATACAAATTTATTGAGTGTTTTATGTGATAAGGAAAGCACTTAAACCTGAGCATTTTATGCTAGGTTTGACAAAGAGTAGAAAGTCATGGACACATGTACTAGGACTGAAGGATATGAGCTAAGGGTAATAAACTGGGGGAAACTTAGCAAGACATGTTTGTTTGGATCCCTCTCAGTGTCGCTCTATCTTCAGAGCTGAGGAAGCTCCTTCCCTCTAGGAAGAGAGAGAATACATTTCATAAGTAGTAAGTCAGTGTTACTCACTCATGTCTGACTCTTTGTGACCCCATAGACTGTAGCCCACCAGGCTCCTCTGTCCATGGAATTCTCCAGGCAAGAATACTGGAGTGGGTTACCATTTCCTTTTCCAAGCTTTCATAAGATAGTCTTATGATCTGCTTCACGGGAGAAGGGGAAGGCCAGAGAGTCCATCAGTATGCCAACATGCTGTATTTTGGGAAAGAGTGTCTTGAACCCCATCACTGATAATATGTACATTGAATTCTGGATTGAGGGGAAGGAAGGTTAGGAAGGTTGAGTTCAGAGAAAGTAAGGAGGCATTGCTTCCAGAGCCTGCCTTACACCAAGTTCTAAATTATAGTTTGTCTTGGGTACCCTCTGAACTCTGCCTCCTCTCACTCTGTCCTCTTCTTTCAAGGGGTGTAGGGTGCACACACTTCAAGCTCTCCACTTTATAAGCACATTCAGAAATACAGTATTGATCCTAGGTAAAATCCAAGATTAACTTCTTCCATGCCCCAATCAAAACACTCAAAACTCTTGCCAGTTGCTTGTCGATTTCTGTATCATGTGACACTTTTACAGTGAGAATGTACAGTTACCATATGAATACAATGAAGTATACACAACTTTGAAAAAAGCCCTTTTTCAATGCCAGTTGACCTCAAGGTAGTATGGACTAGTTTACGTTGATCTCTGAATGATTTCCCATCACAGTTTAACTTTTGTAAATGAGTATGCTGTTGACAGATCTGAAGTAAAGGATTAGAATCTTTGCAGGTATTGGGAAAACTGAAGTGGGAACCAAGGGGAGTGTAGAAAAAGGGATTTAGGGTCAAAAGAACATCAATAGGAGTAGACTGGTTCTGCCTAGCAGTTTTCCCTGGCAGACAGCTTCAGACTATTTTTGCCTTTGATTCTTCTCTTTTTGTTCTTCTTAAGCAGTAAGACTTTTTTTCTAAACATCCAGGTTTTTCCTTTCATGAAGCTCCTATAGAGGCATTCTGGAAAGTAGAGAAAATGAAAGAAAGTTATTTTGAGATGGGGACTGCTTATATATATGTGTTAAATCAGAATATTGCTTTTTTTCTCCCCAAAACCTGAGTTAGTAGGATCCTCCCTCATTCTTCTGTGTGTGTGTGTAGTTTATGCATATTTGATTTAACGTTTACTTGTATTTATTGAGTACTTAAAGCAAGAATTTATTATTTCATTATTTTGTCAACAGCATTTTTTAGGGAACCAATAAGCTAGTTGAATTCTCATGTGTATTTCTCTATTTTCTTTATCCAATGTCTTTAAGTTACCTTTGCTCTATAAATAATGTCCTTTGTAGAATTAATTGACCAACAAAGATATTGGTGGCATTTGTATATAGAAAGATTAGATAGTTTTGAAGGGAGGGGGGTTAATCCTCCAGAAGCAAATCATTTGCCTGAATTGAGGCCAGCAGCCTGGGAGAGAAAGGATTTGCATCGTCTTCTAATTTCCTTCTTTTGAGACAGCTGCTACATGAAACTCTACCCCACCCCTACTCCCCATGTGCATTCCTGCTGGCCAGGAATTCTTACCACAGTTCTGATATGTTTACATCCAGGTGCAGGTCCTTTGTACAGGGGGGATGCTTGAAGGACAATGCAAAAGGACATTGATAGTTTTTGTGGGGCTATGAGCTTCATAAGGAATGAAGAGAATGTACAAGTGTGTTTATATTTATAGTATTTTCCTCAGTACAGTTTTCTCGATAACGTCGATTTTAGCCTTTGTTAACAATATTCTGGATGCCTCTGAAATATGTGGTATGGCTTTCTTGTAGGAAAAAAAAAAAAAAAACATAAACCATCACATTGTGTTTCTAAGTCTTTAATCAAAATAAAATAAAAATTGAACATTGCTAAGGAGATGAGTATCTTTGCCAAGGAACAAAAACATAGATTATAGAAATAGTTATACATTGATATAACTTGTATCTGTCACTGTTTCTCTGGATAATTTTGAAGGGATATGTTAAGATACTGACACAGTGTTGAAATAGCATATTTCAAAGTTAAAAAGAAAAGAGTATTATATATCTTCATGAACTTTAACATATAAAAATGCATTCCTACTTCAGTGAGTGCCTACTTGGCCAGACTCACCATCAAATACTCTGGTTAGTGTTTTTTGCCAGCAGCTCAAATTCAGTCTTCTAAATCCTTATACATCATCATCTCCTAATCTTCTTTCAGATAACTAGATGAATGGATGGATGGGTAGATAGATAGATAGCTTACGTTCAATTATATCTTTATTCCTTAATAATTCTTTATAGTGAGATTGCTGTCTGCTAAGCGACGTGTGAGAAATTGAAATAGCTCAAAATTATACTGGTTTTTCAATCTAAATGTGTTCCTCCTCCTTTATTTTCTTTCTTAGCAAATGGCAGTATCCACACATTTATTTCATTTAAAAACTTACTGAGTAACTACAGCATACTAAGCACTGTGACAGGCATGGGAGATAAAATGGTGAATAAGATGGGACCCTGGCTTCAGAGGCAATTGTAGTGTAAGCGTCTTAATAAAATACTAGGTGCGATGATGAGTTTAACTTTTCTTCACCGCTCCTCTGCACCTTTTCAGCCCTGCTACACAGAATAAGTTAATCATCAAAATGTACCTCTTGGCTATCTCTTACATGTGAGTCCTCCTCTTGTCCCCCTCCACTCCCCTCGTTCTTGCCTTTAATATCTCTCTCCTGGTCTCTGTTGATGGTCTTGTAATCAGCCCTCTTAATTTTTCTACTTCTATTTTCAAACAGCCAAATAATGATAATGTTCTGTTTCCCTTTCTCAAAGTTCTTTTAGCTTCTGTTATCCAGGGTAAAATCCTGGATTTATAGTATAAAAGACCCTTCTTAATTTTATTCAGGAGTATCGGTTCAACTTAATTTCCTTCCATTCTGCCATTTCTCTTTTCCCCTTTGTTCCTCAGTAGTACTGAACTATTTGTTCATGGGATACACTGCACAGGGTTGTTCTGCCTGCCCTTTCAACATGTGTTCCTAACTTTTAGTCCACTTTCTCTCTTTTCATAGTTTCAGTTCAGTTCAGTCACTCAGTCGTGTCCGACTCTTTTGCGACTCCATGAATCGCATCATGCCTTTAACCTATATGTATTAAGCGCTCTAAGGTTATGTGTGCTTTGCTTCAGTGAGTCCATTTTGGAAAGTATATTCTAAGAAAATACCATAAGAAAAAAGTAGTTAATATTAAATTATCCCTGTCAGCATACTTATAGTGAAAAAAACTGTCTAAGAAAGGGAAGCGGCTATCTAAATGGTAAGATATATAAACATAATTGAATACCAAATTGGCAAACATGGCAGTGTGAATGTTTAAATAATATTAAACTGGAAAATATGTAATAGTAAATGTTATGCACTCATACTGTTTGTGTGTATGCATAAATGATAACTGGACGATGTGGCGAGACGTAGGTAGCTTCCTGCTCGCCATATTCATTGCCCTCATAGATTGCTATTGTTGTTGTTTAGTCACTGAGTCGCATCCAGCTCTGTTGTGACCCCATGGACTGTAGCCCCCAGGCTCCTCTGTCCATAAGACTTATCAGGCAGGAATACTGGAGTGGGTGGCCATTTCCATGATAAAAGTTTAGACTGGTAAGTTAATAATAAAAATGAGAGCATTTGTTAGGAGTTTGGAATGAATGGTCTGCTCTTTGCTTTTAGAATTTGTGACACAATGACGTTTCACGTGATTGCTACATACTAAAGTTTCAAAACTTTGCTTGTTTTATGTTTAAAGAAAACTTCCCAGATACCCATATTTTTCTGTTTACAATGAAAAGGACACATATTAAGGTACTTTTTGGCTTTTAAAAAATCCTACCCTTTCTTCTGTTTTATTTATACTGCTATTTTTTTCATCATCTTTGTTTCTTCTTTTTGTTTGTTTTCTTTTCCTTTATGCCTCCTCTGACTTTAACTGAGCATTTTATATATGAGTCCATTTTTCTTCTCTTAGTATATTAATTATACTTCTTAAAATTTTTCTAGTAGTTACCTTTTGATTTTTTGACTATACATTTATAACTAATTCCAAGTTCAACTGTAACACTGTAGTACTTCATGGGTAGATAACATTCATAATTTCTTACTCCTGTGTCTTATAATATTAATGTCATTCATTTCACTTATTTATAAACTATAATCACTGAATACATTGTTACTATTATGCTTTTGACACTACTATCTGTTATGATACTTAAGAATAAGAAAATAAAATTTCTACTTTACCTTCATTTATTCCTTTCCCAGTGTTCTTCCTTTTTCTATGTGGATCCAAATTTCTGACCTGCATCATTTTTGTTCTTTCTGAAGAACTAACATTATTTGAAAGGCACGTTTACTGACCATGTATTCCCTCAACTTTTGTCTGAGAAAGTATTAATACTTCTTCACTTTTGAGAGATAGTTTTACTGAATATGGAATTCTAGATTAGTATTTCTCTTTCAACACTGGAAATATTTCACTCCACTCTCTTCTTGCTTTCATGGTTTATGAAGAGAAGTCTGATATAATTCTTATCCTAGCTTCTCTGTAGGTGAAGTTGTCTTCATCACCCCCTCCCATTCCGCTGACTTCCTTCTGGGTTTTTTCTTTTGTCTTTGATGTTCTGCAGTTTCAACATAATATGCCTAAATGTATGTTTTTTGGAGCTTCCCTGATAGCTCAGTTGGTAAAGAATCCACCTGCAATGCAGGAGACCCTGGTTCAATTCCCAGGTCAGGAAGATCCGCTGGAGAAGGGATAGACTCTCCACTCCAATGTTCTTGGGTTTCCCTTGTGGCTCAACTGGTAAAGAATCTGCCTGCAGTGTGGGAGACCTGGATTCGATCCCTGGGTTGGGAAGATCCCCTGGAGAAGGGAAAGGCTACCTACTCCAGTAGATTTTGCTATTTTTCCTGCTTGGTTCTGTCTGAGCTTCCTAGATATGTGGTTTGGTATCTTTCATTAATTTGAGGAAATTCTCAGTCATTATTGCTTCAAGTATTCTGAACTTTTCCTCCTTTTTTAATCCTTATCATATTGCCACCTTGTGTATATTATACCAAGTGTATTTGTCCCATAGTTCTTGGATATTCTGTTTGATTTCCCAGCCCCACCCCCAGTCTTTTTGCTCTTTGTGTTGCAGTTTTGAAAGTTTCTGTTGACATATCTTTAAGTTCAGTGATTCTTTCCTCAGCTGTGTGCAGACTGTTGATGTACCCATCAAAGACATTCTTCATTTCTTTTAGTGTTTTTTCTTTTTAGCATTTTCTTTTGATTCTTTCTTAGTGCTACTATTTCTCTGCTTACTTTATGCAAATGTTCTTATATGTTGTCAATTTTTCCATTAGATCCCTTAGCATATTAATCATGGTTGTGTTAGATTCCTGTCTGGTAATTCCAGCATCTCTGCCATATTTGAGTCTGATTCTGATGCTTGCAAAGTTGCTTCAAACCATCTCTGTGTGTGTTTTAATATGTCCTGTACTTTTGTTGTTGTTGAAAGCTAGACATAATGTAGAGTGTAAAAGGACTAGAAGTAAGTAGGCCTTTGGTATGAGTTTTTATGTTTATCTGGGAGGAATATCCCCTGGAGTAGGAAGTGGCAACCCACTCCAGTATTCTTGCCTGGAAAATGCCATGGACAGAGGAGTCTGGTGGGCTGCAGTCCATGGGGTCGCAGGGAGTCGGACACAGCTGAGCACACACATGCACACAGCACATAGGACTTCTGCTAAAGTGAGGTCTGAGATGTGTGGTTTTTTCTTTGCATGTCCCTGTTATTTAGAAGCACTGCTGATGTGGCAGTGAGGTATGACAATGGTGGAAGGAAGCAGTCTCTTGTCCTGTGATGAGCTTTTAGTCTTTTCATGATGCAGTGCCTCTGTGACCTTCCCAAGTACCTCTTGGTGCCCAACCCCACTTTAAGTGAGACAAGAAGGCTAGAGGGTGCTAGAGTTGGGCATTTCCCTTTCCCCACATGAGACGCTAGAGCAGGCTGGAATTGGGCGTTTCTCAGCTTAGTTACTTTGGCTACCTGATGCAAAAAGCCAGCCCATTGTAAAAGACCCTGATGCTGGGAAGAATTGAAGGCAAAAGGAGAAGAGGGCAGAGAATTAGATGGTTAGGTAGTATCACTGACTCAATAGATGTGAATTTGAGCAAACTCTAGAAGATAGTGAAGGACAAGGAAGCATGGTATGCTGCAGTCCATAGGGTTGCAGAGAATTGGACACAACTTAGTGACTGAACAACAGCAGCTTAGTTATGCTCTAGGAAAAGCCCAGTTGGTTTGGAGCTAATGTAATAGTAGGGCAGGTATATTAGATCTGCCAGGGCTTTCTTAATAAAGCACCACAAACTGTATGGCTTAAACGACAATTTATCATCCCAGTTCTGGAGGCTTGAAGCCCGTGATGAGTGTTGGCAGGTTGGGTGCCTTCTGAGGGCTGTGAGAGAAAGAATCTGTTCACTGCCTCATCTCTAGCTTCTGCTGATTTGCTGGCAGCCTTTGGCATTCCTTAACCAGTAGAAGGATCACCCAGTCTTCTGCTTTCACCTGGCATTCTCCCTGGGAGTATGTTTGTATCTATATTTCCTCTTCTTTGAAGGACACTAGTTGTATTGGACTAGAGGCCCACCCTACTCCAGTATAACCTCATCCTAACTTGACTAATTACATTTGCAAAGATTTTATTTTCAAGTAAGGTCACCTTGTGAGGAACTGGAAATTAGGACTTCAACACACGAATTTGGGGGTATCTATTTCAGTCCCTACTGCCTTGTTAAGGACAAAGTGCTCCAATTGTATTTCAAAGGGGCCACATTTCCCCTCCCTCTGCTGAAGCATGATGGGATTTTTCTCCAGTCCTCACAGTGAACCTGGCGATCCTGCTGGAGGTAAAACTAACAAAAGTATGAGAACTCCCTGACAAGACAGCCCCTCTGGAATTTTTAACCCTGAAGTTGGTCCTCACTGAACCTCCAGTGTGTTGTCAATTACAGGTTAGGTTTTCCTGCCCCATCCTGCCCAGCAGCAGTGGTCTCTGCTTCTGGGCTTCTGCTCCAGCTAGCTAAGATACTTTGTATCCACCTCTCTCAAAGTTGAGGGGTGGCAGTTTGCTCTGTGACCTCCTTTCTCAGATGGATCCAGAGCTGTTGATTTTCAGTTTGTTCAACTTTTTTTCCTGTGAGGATGGGATTGATAACTTTTAAGCTCACTTCATGGGAAATAGATGGGGGAACCATGGAAACAGTGTCAGACTTTATTTTGGGGGCTTCAAAATCACTGCAGATGGTGATTGAAGCCATAAAATTAAAAGACGCTTACTCCTTGGAAGGAAAGTTATGACCAACCTAGACAGAATATTGAAAAGCAGAGACATTACTTTGCCAACAAAGGTCCGTCTAGTCAAGGCTATGGTTTTTCCTGTGGTCATGTATGGATGTGAGAGTTGGACTGTGAAGAGGGCTGAGCGCTGAAGAATTGACGCTTTTGAACTGTGGTTTTGGAGAAGACTCTTGAGAGTTCCTTGGACTGACTGCAAGGAGATCCAACCAGTCCATTCTAAAGGAGATCAGTCCTGGGTGATCTTTGGAAGGATTGATGCTAAAGCTGAAACTCCAGTACTTTGGCCACCTCATGTGAAGAGTTGACTCATTCGAAAAGACAACAGAGGATGAAATGGCTGGATGGTATCACGGACTCGATGGACATGAGTTTGGGTGAACTCCGGGAGTTGGTGATGGACAGGGAGGCTTGGCATGCTGTGATTCATGGGGTCACAAAGAGTTGGACACAACTGAGCGACTGAACTGAACTGAACTGAAGTCCTTTGCATGCTTGACTAGAGACCAGAAATCTTTGTCCTTTTCATGGTCAGAATTATGTATGGATATCATAATAGATTTATAGTAGTCTGACCCACTGTCTGTTTAAAGACTGTCTCTGTGGTGGTGTCATAGAACTGTTTTTTTTCTGTCTCTTCTAATTCCATCTATCCTTTGGGAGAGAAAATGGTTCAACTTTCCCACACAAAACTGAAAGTGTATCAAATTATATTATACTAAGATGCCAGGACCTACAGCTTTTCACTCTTTAATCTACTTGGGCCACATTAAGGCAGTCTTTTCTAGTAGGGTCAGTAGCAGATATTAGTGATGTGGAGAGCTTTGCATTAGAAAAATACACTTGCTGTTACCTGTGTGATTATTATTATTACTATTATAGTGGTAGAAAAAATTGTTTTAGCTAACCTGTTAAGTTTTTATTTGAAGTCTGTACAGCATTAAATTGATTCAGTTATTGTTTTTACTTGATCAGGTTATACAGCTAAGTTTTTTTTTCTGTCCATAAATGTTAGGCTTATAAAATCTATTCTCCCTGCTTATGCAGGAGATCACTCAAAACAATACACCTTTTTCCTATGAGTATCAGATAAGAACAAAAATTCTGTTGAGATTTGGAAGAGGACATTTTGACACTTGATTGTTAGAGTAAGGAAATGGAAAGCAACCCTATCCGCTAAAGATCTGAATGGAAAGCAGTCCTATCCGCTAAAGATCTGTCTCCAAACTGCTCATAAATTGATTTGGTGTGGCAGCATCTTTGCTGTTACCCTGTCTCCTTTGGACTGTGCTTCATGAAAGTGTCTATAAGATTGCAGCTGTACCTCTCTGAGGAATACCAGCAGCTCTGCACAGCATGCAGGGTCAGCATGGAGAGTGGAGAGACCGAGGACTGGCTCCCTTCTCACCGGAGGACAGGTTTCCATCTAGGCAGTCACCCGTTCAGTTTGTGGAACATTATTGTTGATTATGTTACAGTTTCGTGCAAATTGTAGGTATTGTCTTTGCTACCTATAATTAACACATTTAAAGCATTTTTTCAGGCAAATTGGCAAACTCAGGTTTTTGTTTAATTTGCACAGGAGTCCACTATGGAATTTTTAATATAGGATATATGTGGAAAGCTGAGACTTCAGCTTCATGGCTTTGTGAAGTGATTTGATTTGAATAAAAACTATATGGAAAATAATTTTCTTTGCTTTTATGGGTTGTGAGTCATTATTTGCATTCTCAATTCCAAAGGTACTGAGTAGTCATCAGTATGCCACCACCTCCAAGGGCTGTATATATGGAAATGAACAAAGAGTTCAGACAGTGAGGATTTAGGCTAAGCTGAGGTGGCCCACAGTTGTCAGAGCAACTCACTAAAGGAGTCTGTGAAGTCGTCTTTCTCAGGGATCTAGAAAAGCAGTCTAGATTGGCCTATTTTTGTGCAGCTTTTAGAATGAAGGGGAACGACTAGACCAGACTTTTTTATTCTTGCAAAATATTTTCTTTGTCAAATATTTTGAAATCAGAAATTTGAATATTAGAATCATTTTTAAGTTATGCTTTTCAAAACTGACATATAGTTTATCCTTCCCCAGAAATAGCCAATTATACTAGATTATAATTTTAATTTATTTTCACAGACTAAGTGAATATTTTCTCCAACCACAATTTTGGAATGTGTTTAGAGTGTGTCTGTGCATGCTTCAAATGACATACGTATACTCTATTTTAAAGCTGACGAAAGAAAGCCTTGTGTCAGTCTTATAAAATTCTCCCTTTATATGTATTTAAATGTTTACATCATGTGAGTCAATACTGTCATTAAAATAGAAATTCCCAAAAGAGTAGATAAAGTCTAGGTCTAAAATACGTAATTTTGACAGCCATTAAAATTAGCAATGAGTATTTGACAAAGGAGATAGCTGATAAAAGACATAATAGAAATATGCTTGAGAAATGGATATAACAAATTGTTTTTATGTGTAAGACTGATAAGCAGCAGTCAGAAATGGATGTAAATTTGTTAATGCTTCAATTTACGTATTAAAGTTTTGATTATGTTGATTTTCCTGATCATTTCCCAGCAGACACATTATTTCCCTCAAAAACGAATGCATCAAAATCTATTCATTTGGATGATTTGCTTGGTTTGATGCATATTCACATCTTCAGTACTTGTAAAGTGTTTTGTGAATAAATGTTCTGGAAAGAATTAAGTATTGTGGTTTATCGGCAGGTGCTTATGTCTGATTTTAATCTGCTCCATCGTCTTGCATTTGTAAGACATATTACTGGAAGTCTGACATAGGTATACTATTAGCACCACCTACTGCAGATGGTGATTGCAGCCATGAAATTAAAAGACGCTTACTCCTTGGAAGGAAAGTTGTGACCAACCTAGACAGAATATTGAAAAGCAGAGATATTACTTTGCCAACAAAGGTCTGTCTAGTCAGGACTGTGGTTTTTCCAGTGGTCATGTATGGATGTGAGAGTTGGACTGTGAAGAAAGCTGAGTGCCGAAGAATTGATGCTGCTGAACTGTGGTGTTGGAGAAGACTCTTGAGAATCCCATGGACTGCAAGGAGATCCAACCAGTCCATTCTAAAGGAGATCAGCCCTGGGTTTTCTTTGGAAGGACTGATTCTCCAATACTCTGGCCACCTGATGCAAAGAGTTGACTCATTGGAAAAGACCCTGATGCTGGGAGGGAGGGATTGGGGGCAGGAGGAGAAGGGGACGACAGAGGATGAGATGACTGGATGGCATCACTGACTCAATGGACATGAGTTTGGGTGAACTCCGGGAGTTGGTGATGGACAGGGAGGCCTGGCGTGCTGTGATTCATGGGATCGCAAAGAGTTGGACACGACTGAGCAACTGATCTGAGCTGTGTATAAACATATGGAAAGTACACGGACTCACCTTAATGTCAAGAATTGGTTTGCATTCCCTTTCTCTTTTACCTAATTGTGTTCTATTGAGACACAACTTTGATTATACAAAGAGAACTGTCATTTCCCTGAGTGTGCCATCTTCATCTCCTATTTTCTCCATATAGAACTTTCTGACAGGACTTAGTCCTAGCTACAATCTCACTTTATGGCCCTAGTCCTTGTAATTTTCACTCCTCTATTCTACATTTTGTGTCTGTTTGTTTGAAGACAGTCCAATGTACTGTTTATTTCATCAGTTCGGTTTAATTCAGTGTGCATTTACCAAGCACCTGTTACTTTGTGACAGTACTGTGCCAATGCTGGGGAAACGGTGATGAATGCAGCACCGTCTTTGGTTTCAGAATTTATTATATAGTTGGGACAGACAGATAGTTTTCAAGTTATGTGATCAGAACTCAGGTGGTGGTCTACATAGGGAATAACCAGTCATTTAACAAAATCCTGCCTTAAAGGCAGTTGTGAAATAAAGAAAGAGGAAAACTTGATCTTTGGGATTTATAGCCTATTTGAGGAGATACTGAATTAGCCTCAGCATGTACTGAAATACCCAAGCAGCAGAATTTAGTGAGATCCTTGCCCAACCTCTGGTCAGGACTGAGGGTCATAAAGCTCTTAATTTGGAAAGGATCTTCTATTCTAAATATAATTCCTATTCTGTAACTGCAGGGTCTTGCTAATAAAAATAGGAGTGCTGTGCCCCACCATATAGAATACTTATAACCCCTAGATCATTCTCGAGTCCAGATATTCCTACCTATGGCTGTTGGTGTGCTGCACCTGGGTTACAGTTGTGTTTAAAGACTGATTCCCTTAAATCTTGAGGGGCACCTCTTCGGGTACACAGAGTACCTTGTAATCAGTGTGATTTCTGATGGGCCAGATAAATACATAAATACATGGTCATTTTCTATGTGCCATTATGAGAAAAAAATTAGAAGTGTTGATTTAGACCATTAACCTTTCTGGCTGTCTCTCTGTCTCTCCTCTCCCCCCTCCCCCCCTCCCCCCGTTAACGCTTTATTTTTTATTTGATTTTAATGAAGTACAGTTGATTTAAAGTGTTGTCGTAATATCTTCTGTATGGCAAAGGGAGTCAGTTATACATATACATATTCTTTTTCATATTCTTTTCCATTATGATTTGGCACAGGGTATTGAATATAGTTTCCTGTGCTACACAGTAGGATCTTGTTGCTTATCCGTTCTGTATATGGGTTTGCATCAGCTAATCCTAAGCTCCCATTCCATCCTGCATGTAGTCCCTTCCTCCGTCTTGGCAACCACAAGTCTGTTCTCTGTATCTGTGAATCTGGTTTTGTTTCATAGACATGTTGATTTGTGTTGTATGTTCTCTAGGTCAATCCATGTTGGAACAAATAGCATTATTTAATTCCTTTTGATGGCTGAGTAATATTCTGTGTGTGTGTGTGTGTGTGTGTACACCATTTGTTTTTTATCCATTCATCTGATGGACATTTAGGTTGTTTTCATGTCTTGAATATTGTGAATAGTGCATGTATCTTTTTGAATTAGAGTTTTCTTTTCTCTGGGTATATACTTAGAGTGGGGTTGCTAGGGCATATGGGAACTCTAGTTTTAGTTTTTTGAGTAACTTCCATACTGTTTTCCATAGTGGCTGCACCAGTTTACATTCTAACCAACAGTGTAAGAGGGTTCCCTTTTTTTCACACCCTCTCTAGCACTTGTTATTTGTAGACTTTTTAGTGATAGCCTTTCTGACTAGTGTGAGGTGATACGTCATTGTTGTTTTAACTTGCATTTCTCTGATAATTAGTGATGTTGAGCATCTTTTCGTGTGCATTTTGAACATCTGTATGTCTTTGAAGAAGTTTCTTTTTTTTTAACATGCTTGTTTTATTTTATTTTTTTTTAAATTTAATAAATAAAAATAATAAACCAAATATAGACTGATGATTCATTTCCCACACAATAGCACACATGTTTCAGTGCCATTCTCCCAAACCTTCCCCCCCTCTCAGTTCTAATGAGATGGATGAAATTGGAACCAATTATACAGAGTGAAGTAAGTCAGAAAGAAAAGCACCAATACAGTATACTAACTCATATTTATGGAATCTAGAAACACGGTGATGATAACCCTGTATATGAGACAGCAAAAGAGACACAGATGCATGGAATGGACTTTTGGACTTTGAGGGAGAGGGAGAGGGGGGTAAGGTTTGGGAGAATGGCACTTTGAAGAAGTTTCTGTTTAAGTTTTCCTATCCATTTTTTGATTGGATTGTTTTTTTGTTGTTGAGTTGTAGAAGCTGTTTGTATATTTTGAAAATTAAGCCCCTGTGCCATCGTTCACATATACTTTCTCCCATTCCATAGGTTGTCTTTTTGTCTGATATTTCATTTGCTGTGCAAAAGCTTGTAATTGGCTTATGTACCATTTGTTTGTTTTTATTTCTGTTGTCTTGGGAGACTGACCTAGGAAAACATTGCTATAATGTATGTCAGAGAATTTTTTGCCTGTGATCTTTCCTGGGAGTTCTGTGGTGTCTTGTTTTATAAACAAGTCTTTGAGCAGTTTTGAGCTTATGTGTATGCATAGTGTGAGGGTGTACTCTAACTTCTTTGATCTATATGCAGCTGTTCAACTTTTCCAGCACCACCTGCTGAAGAGATTGTCTTTTCTCTATTTTGTATTCTTGCCTCCTTTGTCAAATATTAATTGACCATAGGTGTATGGGTTTATTTCTGGAATCTCTCTTCTGTTTCATTGGTCCATACATCTGTTTTGGGGCCAGTGTCACACTGTTTAATCATAACGGTAGCTTTGTAATCAAAGCTTTGTCTGAAGTCTGGAAGGGTTATGTCTCCTGTTTCTCTTCTTTTTCCTCAAGACTACTATGGCAATTCTGGGTCTTTTATGGTTCCATAGAAATTTTAGGATATTTGTTCTAGTTCTGTGAAAAATGGGTAATTTGATAGCAATCACATTAAATCAGTAGATTGCTTTGGCTAGTATTGCCATTTTAACAGGATTCTTCCAACTCAGGAGCATGGGATATCTTTCTTTGAATCATCTTTAGTTTCCTTTATTAATGTTTTGTAGTTCTTAGCGTGGAAGTCTTTTACCTCCTTGGAGAGGTTTATTCTTAAATTTTTTTTTGGATGCAATTTCAAAAGGTTTTTTTTTTTTTTTTTCATATTCCCTTTCTGCTATTTCACTGTTAGTATAAAGAAGTGTCACCAATTTCTGTTAATTTTGTATCCTGCTACATTGCTGAATTCATTTATCAGTTCTAGTAGTTTTTGTGTGGAGTCTTCAAGGTTTTCTATATATAGTATCATATCATCTGTGTATAATGATAATTTAATCTCTTCCCTACCAATTTGCTGCTGCTGCTGCTAAGTTGCTTCAGTTGTGTCCAAATCTGTGCGACCTCATAGACGGCAGCCCACCAGGCTCCCCCGTCCTGGAATTCTCCAGGCAAGTACACTGGAGTGGGTTGCCATTTCCTTCTCCAATGCATGAAAGTGAAAAGTCAAAGTGAAGTTGCTCAGTCATGTCTGACTCTTAGCGACCCTATGGACTGCAGCCTACCATGCTCCTCCATCCATGGGATTTTCCAGGCAGGAGTGGGGTGCCATTGCCTTCTCCGACCAATTTGAACACCCTTTTATTTCTTGTCTGACTGCTGTGGCAGGGATTCCAATATGATCTTGAAGAGAACTAGTGAGAGTGGGCATCTTTGTCTGGTTCCAGATTTTAGTGTGAAGGCTTTCAGCATTTCACTGTTGAATCTTATATTGGCTGTGGGTTTGTCATAAACAGCTTTTACGTTGAGCTATTTTCTCTCTATATCCATCTTAGTAAGGGTTTTTTTTAAAAATCATGAATGGATGTTGAATTTTATCAAATGCTCTTTCTGTGTCTGTTGAGATCATCATATAGTTTCTGCCCTTTCTCTTGTTGATGTGATGTATCACATTGACTAATCTGCATATGTTGAACCATCCTTGTGACACTGGGTTGAAGCCAACTTGGTCGTGGTGTATGACCTTTTTTATGTGTTGTGAGATTCAGTTTGCTAATATTTTGTTGAGAATTTTTGCATCTATATTCATCAAAGGTATTGACCTGTAATTTTCTTTTTTTGGTAGTGTGTCTTTGTCTAGTTTTGGTATTAGGGTGACCGTGGCTTCATTAAACGTCTCTGGGAGTATTCCTTCCTCTTTGGTTCTTTTGGAAGAGTTTGAGAAGGATCTGTGTAAGTTCTTTGTATATTTAGTAGAATTCTCCTATGAAGCCATCTGGTCCTGGACCTTTTTTTTTGGTAGGGATTTTTTTTTTTTAATTACAGATTCTATTTCATTTCTAGAGATTGGTCTATTCAGACCATTAGCCTTACTTTAGAAGGTTAGTTTTCCAAGTCATTTTTATATCTTCTTAACCCTGTTCCAGTTCTTTATATACAGAGCTTTGGTTGAGGAATTCTGAAGGGAAGACAGACTCCCAGAAAAACTGACTTATTTTGAGGGTAGAGAGAAAATGATTCTTAGATCTCCAATGAGCAGCAGTTGATTTTTCTAACTATTTCCAGTAGTCTTCACCATGATAAAACTAATCCTCGACCTCCACAGCTTTTGTGTAGGCATTGTAAATAGCAGGCTTTGTGAATGGCTGACATTCCAGGCAAATGAACCATAAATTTAATATATCTTACTCTTCATCCATTTGCTTGTTTTCATAACAGCCAAATAATTAGCTGTTGCTGCATTCTGCAAGATCCTATTGCAGGCTTTGAGAATTCATTAGTGAGAAGGTACCTGGTGGCTGCCCTCACGGAATTTATATTTTAGGGAAGATAGATAATTAAAGAAGTGATTACAACATGATGTGATTGGTACTATAAGGGAAGCAGAGTAGGGACATTTATTGAGACTGGAAGATGGCTTATTGTATATAGTCATTCATGGATCAAATTATTCAAACTAAACTGAGTCATCTTTGGGTTTTTTTGAGCAATATTAGAACTTTGTGTGTGATTTAGAGGAGCCCGCACTGAATCTCATTGCCATAATTATTTAAGGTAAATTGAGAAGCATTGTGATTTAGAATATCTCTATCATATATAATTCATCTTAATGACCTAAGTAACAGTAAGACTTTAATTCACAATTTTACCTGACCAAAAAGTAGTCTTGGTTTTAAGGTAACATTTTGTGTTATTGTTGTTCAGTCGCTGAGTTGTGTTCAATTCTTTGCAAAACCATGCACTGTAGACCATCAGGCTCCTCTGTCTGTGGTATTTCACAGGCAAGAAAACTGGAGTGGGTTGCATTTCCTTCTCCATGGAATCGTCCCCAGCCAGGGATCAAACTTGCGTATCCTACACTGGCAGGCGGATTCTTCACCACTGAGCCACCTGGGAAACTTAGCATGCTTTTTATTTGTAGCCTTAATTACAGATATGATTAAATAATGCTCCTCTCTTGCCTTTTCTGTTTTCAGGGAAGGTATTCATGTAAATCAAGAATCGCTGCAGATACCTTCCTGTATAATAGAGCAGTTCATTGAGCTCTTGTGTCAGTTCAGCCCAAACCACGTTATTGAGACGCTGCAAGTCCTTGAGTGCTACCGTCTAGAAGAAACTATTCAGGTAAGACCAATGCTGTAGAGAAGGAAAGAGTCAATATTTATCAATCACTGTTTTACAAATGAGCACAGGGAGATGCATATGTTAAATCAATTGCCTGAGTTTATGCCCACTATGTGCTAGCATCAAAGATTGAACCCACTTCATNCAAGTCCTTGAGTGCTACCGTCTAGAAGAAACTATTCAGGTAAGACCAATGCTGTAGAGAAGGAAAGAGTCAATATTTATCAATCACTGTTTTACAAATGAGCACAGGGAGATGCATATGTTAAATCAATTGCCTGAGTTTATGCCCACTATGTGCTAGCATCAAAGATTGAACCCACTTCATTTGACTCCATGGTGCATGCTTTTCTTTGCTGTGATAAATTGCCTCTCCGTTCATTCTGGTGAAGTCAGAAACAGCACATGCCAATAATTGTTATTAATCAAGTTTCACAGGCATTTTAGTCAACAGGACAAACACAGAAAAAAGAGTACAGTAAAAATATTAAAAGGGAAAAACCAAACTCTTACTTACAGACACTGATGGTTTAGATAATCTTGTGATAGTGTCGTGAGACTTAGGAGGCTAAATGGCAATTAGCACTGTCATTGCCTTGATTCCCCTTTCTTGTTTTCTTCCAATTCCAAATGAAAATGTGTGTATGTATGCACATATGTGCATATGTATATATACGCACATGTTCTAATCTACCATAAGAGGCTAGTATGTTCCCTGTTTAAAAGTTGTTTTTAAGCTGCCACTGTGTCTTTGCTATCAGTACTGATGAAACAGTAACCTATATTGTCTGCATCCACTCCTAAACTCCCCACATGATTCAGTTCAGTTCAGCTGCTCAGTTGTGTCCAACTCTTTGCGACCCCATGAACTAGAGCACGGCAGGCCTCTCTGTCTATCACCAGCTCCCAGAGTTCACCCAAACCCATGTCCATTGAATCAGTGATGCCATTCAACCATCTCATCCCCTGTCGTCCCCTTCTCNGACCTTCATATAGGTTTCTCAAGAGACAGATTAGGTGGTCTGGTATTCCTATCTCTTGAAGAATTTTCCACAGTTTATTGTAATCCACACAGTCAAAGGCTTTGGCATGGTCAATAAAGCAGAAATAGATGTTTTTCTGGAACTCTCTTGCTTTTTTGATGATCCAGCATGATTAAATTGTTCTAAATTATGAAATATTTCAAAATATGCAGAAGTGTGCAAAATATCAAATACATATGTGCCCATGAACCCAACTCTTTAGATATTAATATTTTGCCATACTGACTTCAGATCTTTGTTGTTTGTTTTAGAAATAGGAGAAAATGATCCTTTATCTGTCATGTCTCCCCTGAGGTTACCACCAGCCTGAAGATGGGAAGTTTCTTCTTCCTATCCTTCTTAAAAAATTTTTCCTATATATGAATTGAATTTACCTATAAAACACAAGTTACAGTTTTGTATGCTTTTAACTTTTGTATTAATGGTATCATACATAATAATCCTATTGCAAATTGCTTTTTGTTAATTTTTTGTCAGTTTTTATGCATGTAGCTGTAGTTATTTCATTTTCCTTTTGTGATGCAAAAAGTTTATTATGACACCATTTATGTAAAATTAGGTAATATTTACAATAGAAATGATCAGCTACATCCATGGGAATCTAGCATGTCACGCAAAGGAATAAATATTTTAACAAATAACACTTCAGTTGTTGTGAATGGTTGATCAGAAATTTTGTTTTTAAAGAAAGAGCCTCAAACTAAACAGTAAAAGTATTGCATTGTCAGAGTAGTTCTTTCATTTTAATGTCTGTTGAATGACTGTGCCACAGTTTATGTATTTTCCTATCATAGTGTTGCCAGTTTTTTTGCCGTTATAAGCAATGCTACTCTGGACATCTTTGTACATACCTTCTATGTACCCATCTGAGATTTCTCTAAGTAGTATGCCTGAAAGTGGAATTCTTTCGACAATAGAGTAGCTTAATTCTACTCATATTGCCAAGTTGATTTCTTACTTGTTTCCATTCTCATCATTAGTGTTTGAAATGTGCTATTTTTTTATGTCCTTGCTGATTTCTAGTATTTTAGACTTCTTAATTTTTGCCAGTATGATTATTATCATTGTTTACTCATGACATTGCATATCTTTCCATATGTTTAGTGACACTTTGGATTTTCTTTTCTCTGAATTATGTATTCATATCATTTGTCCAGTTTCCTATTAAGATTTTGCCCTTTCTTACTGATTTCTAGAAGTTCTTTCTAATCTCTAGATTTCTAGTTCTTTACTGATTCTGTGTGTTAGAGATGCCCTCTTCCAGTCTGTTATTGCATGTCTTTTAATGTGTTTTTAGTGACTTGTAGTTTATCAGTCTTTTCCTTTAGTATAAAAATTTTGTGTATGTGACCTTTATTTCCTACTTTAGTGGCATTAAGGATATCCTCCTATATGAGTTTCGTATTTTGAGACTTTTTTCATTTAGGCATTTAATGCATCTGGAATTTATTTTAGTAAACTGATCAAGAGAGGAATTTATATATATATATTTTTTCCATGTACATGGCTAAGGGTCCATGTGGCTTTTTTGGGCTATGTTAGGTTTTCATTGCTGCACAGGCTTTTCTCTAGTTAGGGTGAGTGGAATCTGCTTTCTAGTGGTGAATGGGCCTCTGATTGCGGAAGCTTCTCTTGTTGAGGAGCATGGACTCTAGAGCACACAGGCTTTAGTAGTTGTGGCTCCTGGGCTCTAGAGCACAGGCTCAATAGTTGTGGCACAGCAGCTTAGGTCTTTAATCCATTTTGAGTTTATTTTTGTGTACAGTGTTAGAGAATGTTCTAATTTTGTTCTTTTACATGTAGCTGTCCAGTTTCTCCAACACCACTTATTAAAGAGATTGTCTCTTTTGCATTGTGTATTCTTGCCTCCTTTGTCATAGATTGGGTGACCATGTGTGTGTGTTTATCTCTGGGCTTTCTGTCCTGTTCTTTTGATTTGTATTTCTGTTTCTGTGCCAGGGCCCTACTGTCTTAATAACTGTAGCTTTGTAATATAGCATTGAGTTAGGGAACCTGATTCTTCCAGCTGCTTATTTCTTAAGATTGGTTTGGCTATTTGAGGTCTTTTGTGTTTCCATATAAATTGTAAAATTTTTGCTTCTAATTCTGTGGAAAATGTCATTGGTAATTTGATAGGGATTGCATTTCATCTACAGATTGCTTTGAGTAGTATAGTCATTTTCACAATATTGCTTCTTCTAATCCAAGAACATGGTATATCATTCCATCTCTTTGTGTCATCTTTGATTTCTTTCATCAGTATCTTATAGTTTTCTGAGTATAGGTCTTCTGCCTGTTTCAGTTCAGTTCAGTTGCTCAGTAGTGTCCGACTCTTTGCGACCCCATGAATCGCAGCCTGCCTCTTTAGGTAGGTTTATTCTAAGGTATTTTATTCGTTTTGTTGCAAAGGTAAATGGGATTGTTTCCTTAATTTCTGTGTGTGATCTTTCATTGTTAGTGTACAAGAATTCAAGAGATTTCTGTACATTTATTTTGTATCCTGCAACTTTACCAGATTCATTGATTAGCTCTAGTAGTTTTCTAGACATCTTTAGGATTTTCTATGCATAGTATCATACCATCTGCAAGCAGTGACAGTTTTACTTCTTCTTTTTCAATTTGAATTTCTTTTTATTTCCTTTTCTTCTCTGATTGCCATGGCTAAGACTTCAAAGACTATGTTGTATAATAGTGACCAGAGTAGACATCCTTGTCTTGTTCCTGATCTTAGAGGAAATGCTTTCAGTTTTTCACCATTGAGAATATTGTTTGCTGTGGGCTTGTCATGAAAAGAAAAACATGTTGGTTGCTCAGTTGTGTCTGACTCTTTGCAACCCCATGGACTATAGCCCATCCAGTCTCCTTTGTCCATGGAATTCTTCAGGTAAGAATACTGAAATGGGTAGCTATTCCCTTCTCCAGGGGATCTTCCTGACCCAGGGATCAAACCCCAGTCTCCTACATTGCAGGCAGATTCTACCATTTGAGCCACCAGGGAAGCTCATGGACTTGTCATCTATGGACTTTATCTTGTTGAGATAAGTTCCCTCTATGCCCATTTTATGGAGATTTTTTTTAAAATCATAAATGGGTCTTTTATTTTGTCAAAAGCTTTTCTGCGTATGTTGAGATGAACTTATGGTTTTTATTCTTCAGTTTGTTAATGTAGTGTATCATGTGGATTGATTTATGGATACTAAAGAATCCTTGCATCTCTGGAATAAATCCCACTTAATCATGGTATGATCCTTTTAATGCATTGTTGGTTTCAGTTTGCTAGTATTTTCTTGAGTGTTTTTATGGCTGTATTCATTAGTGATATTGGCTTGTAAATTTTTTTTGGTAGTGCCTTTGTCTGATTTTGGTATCAGAGTGATAGTGGCCTGATAGTATGAACTTGGGAGTGTTCCTTCCTCCACAATATTTTGGAAGAGTTTCAGAAGGATAGGTGTTAACTCTTCTCTAAAAGAGCAAGAGAGTTCCAGAAAAACATCTACTTCTGATTTATTGCCTATGCCAAAGACTTTGTGTGGATCACAGCAAACTGGAAGATTCTTCAAGAGATGGGAATACCAGAGCACCTGACCTGCCTCCTGAGAAATCTGTATGCATNAGGATAGGTGTTAACTCTTCTCTAAAAGAGCAAGAGAGTTCCAGAAAAACATCTACTTCTGATTTATTGCCTATGCCAAAGACTTTGTGTGGATCACAGCAAACTGGAAGATTCTTCAAGAGATGGGAATACCAGAGCACCTGACCTGCCTCCTGAGAAATCTGTATGCATTTCAAGAAGCAACAGTTAGAACTGGACATGGAACAACAGACTGGTTCCAAATAGGAAAAGGAGTATGTCAAGGCTGTATATTGTCATCCTGCTTATTTAACTTATATGCAGAGTACATCATGCAAAATACTGGACTGGATAAAGCACAAGCTGGAATCAAGAATGTTGGGAGAAATATCAGTAATGTTAGATGTGCAGATGACACCACCCTATGGCAGAAAGTGAAGAACTAAAAAGCCTCTTGATGAAAGTGAAAGAGGAGGGTGAAAAAGTTGGCTTAAAGCTCAACATTCAGAAAACAAAGATCATGGCATCTGCTCCCATCACTTCATGGCAAATAGAAGGGAAACAATGGAAACAGTGAGAGTATTTTCTTGGGCTCCAAAATCACTGTAGATGGTAACTGCAGTCATGAAATTAAAATTTTCTTTCTCCTTGGAAGAAAAGCAATGACCAATCTAGACAGCATATTAAAACAGAGACATTACTTTGCCAACAAAGGACTATCTAGTCAAAGCTATGGTTTTTCCAGTGGTCATGTATGGATGTGAGAGTTGGACTATAAAGAAAGCTGAGCACAGAAGAATTGATGCTTTTGAACTGTGGTATTGGAGAAGACTTTGAGAGTCCTTTGGACTGCAAGGAGATCAAACCAGTCCATCCTAAAGGAAATAGTCCTGCATATTCATTGGAAGGACTGATGCTAAAGCTGAAATTCCAATCCTTTGGCCACCTGATGTGAAGAACTGACTCATTTGAAAAGACCCTGATGCTAAGAAAGATTGAAGCCGGAAGGAGAAGGGGATGACAGAGGATGAGATGGTTGGATGGCATCACTGACTCGATAGACATGAGACTGAATAAGGTCCGGAAGCTAGTGACGGACAGGGAAGGAAGCCTGGTGTGCTGCAGTCCATGGGGTCACAGAGAGTCAGGCATGACTAAGCGACTGAACTGAAGTACTTATTAGAATTCACCTGTGGAGCAGTTGGTACCTGGACTTCAGTTTGTTGGAAGTTTTTAAATTGTAATTTTGGTTTTGGTACTTGTGGTTGGTTTGTTCATATTATCTATTTCTTTCTCTTTCAGTCTTAAAAGGTTGTATCTTTCTAAGAATTTGCCCATTTCTTCTAGGTTGTCTGTTTTATTTGTATATAGTTGTTTGTAGCAGTGTCTTATGGTTCTTTGTATATTTTTGGTGTCGGTTTTAACTTGTTTTTCATTCCTCCGTTAACTCCTTCTTGTGTATTTTAAATTCTTCTTGTTGAATTCTTCAGCTTTGATAATCCTCTTTTCTATTTTTTGTTTCAGTTATCACTGTGTTCATCTTATTTTCCCTCTTTCAGATAGCATTTTATTAGTAATGCTTTGAACTCTTTTCAGGTAAATTATTTATCACTTTTTGTTTCCCATCCCCTTAATGAATTTTTCTCTTTCATCTGAAACACATTCCTCTTTTTTATATCTTGTTTGACAGTCTCTGTTTTTCTCTGTGAGATTATGTGAAACAGTTCCCAGTCTTGAAGGCATGTCCGTATGTGGGAGCATCCCTATGAAGTCTGCTTGTCCCCAGTGGCATCGGTGGAAGAGCTAAATTTAAAGTGAGCGTAGGCTTTGTCCTTCCCTGTTTTGTGCTATCAGGCTCTGTATTGCTGGCATGCAGGGCTAGAGTCACTGCCCTGTCAGGGGCGATGCCAAGGCCTGAGGGTCTGGAGCAGGGTTTCTTCCCAGTGTGATGGTGCTTTTGCCATGGTTCAGGGTATGGTTGGAACCCGAGGGCTTGGGATTGCACTTCTAAGATTGTTCCACTTTTTTTTTTTTTTTTAATTAGCAATTGTTATTTACTTATGGCTGTGCTCAGTCTTCCTTGCTGTGCGTGAGCTTTCTCGAGTTGCAGTGAGCAGGAGCTACTCTTGCGGTGAACCGGGGCTGTTCTTCCTTGTGGTACATGAGCTTCTCATTGCAGTGGCTTCTCTTCTTGCAGAGCGCAAGCTCTAGGCCCCCAGGTTTCAGTAGGTGTAGCACACAGGATCGGAAATTGCTGCTTGTGGGCTGAAGAGCACAGGATTAGTAGCTGTGGCACACTGGCTTAGCTGATTTGCAGCATGTGGGATCTTTCCAGACCAGGGATTGAATCTGTGTCCCCTGCATTTGCTGATGGATTCTTAACCACTGGACTACTAAGGAAATCCAATTTATTCCCTTTTTTTCCTGGTGTGCACACATTGGGTAGAAGCAGGGTCAGGGCCAGAGTGGCTGAAGCCACCCTAATAAGCTGGATCCATTTTTACCTTTGTGCAGTTGCATCAGCAATGGCAGTCTCCACCCTAGTTAGAGTCAGGCTGAGGGCCTGAGCTGGTTCCAGTCTTTCCTGATGCTTGCACTTAATTGTGTGCAGGCAGTGACAGACACTGCCAAGGCTGGAGGAAGGGTCAAAGTCCAGGCAGCTGCTGCTCCCTCCCTGGTACAGGCATGCACGCTAGTCCCTGCAGTGGCTCTTCGCTCTGGCTAGATGCAGGGCCATGGCATGAGGTGGCTCCACTCCCTCCATGGCCACTTGCGCTCATTGGAAATGAAATTTCTAAAAGGAAATTTTTTGAAATGACTTTTTAAAGATTGACTAGTGCTGGTATGTGCTGTTAATTTTTGTGCATTGTTTTCCAATCTTGTATTTTTTTTAATTCCCTCATCAGATGTCTGGGAACTCTGGGATATTACTGAGCAGAAGCAGTGATAATATGTGTTCTCTCCTTATTTCTGATTTAAAAAGTTGGAGAAGGAAATGGCAACCCACTCCAGTATTCTTGCCTGGAAAAGTCCGTGGACAGAGGAGCCTGGTGGGCTACAGTCCATGGGGTTATGTGACTGAGCATGTGTGCATGAGGATGGAGGGAGATGGGTTGGTAGCAATAAACCGGTAGAACTAAAAAAAAGATAAATAATAAAAGGGGATGTGTCTCACATTTTATATTAAATATGGTATTTATTTTAGGATCCTAATAGGTGATTTTTATTAAACTAAGAAAGTTCAGTTACCAGTTTGGGTTACAGTGTTTTGTATTGTTTTTGTTTTGGTCAGAAATGGGTGCTGCATTGTATTACTTTTTCTGCATTTATTAAGATGATTATATCTTCCCTCTTTGATCTGTTCACCTGTTAATATGTTATTTGTGCCTTTCTTTTTTCTTACTCCTGAGAAAGTTTAATTTATTAGTCTTTTCAAAGACTAACATAGAATTTTTAAAATTTCGGTGGTGTTTCTTTTTATGACATTCTTTTCTGTATTTATTTTCTTTTTTCTTAGCTTAACTGATATTTCTTTTTTAACTTATTAGAAACTCTTGGTTTATTAATTTTTATTAATATCCCACAAGCTAATTTATAGTGTTTTCATTGTCATTTTGTTCTAAATATTTTATGAATAATTACACTTATCAATTTCTGGTGTATATTATTACTGTTTATGTATACATGTTACTTTTTGTTCAGTGGATATACATAATTCAGGTGCATAACAACTTTTTAAATAAGTGAAAAGAGAATGAATGACTTTGGTTCACTTGTAGTCCCAAATAGGCCACTCTAAGACTAAAAAGACAAATATTTGCATGTTATGCTGTAGAGTATCAGTAATATACTGTTTAGCATATGAATTCATTATTTATTATTATGGAGCTTTTTCATCCTTACTAGGATGTTTTGACTCCACAAACAAGATTTTCCAACAAAAACTTTATCTTTTTTTCTTTGCTAGATTACCCAGAAGTATCAACTTTGTGAAGTCACTGCTTATCTATTAGAAAAGAAAGGAGATATTCATGGTGCCTTCTTAATAATGCTAAAGGTAACATTTTACTGTTTGCTTTGTCATATTTCTGTCTAGCCCTCTATCCATTTATCAATTTTTTTTCTTGAGATAAAATTGACATATAACATTGTATAAGTTTTCTTCAGTCAGTTTCTTATGTTTCAGAGTAAGTTGCAGAGAGCTGTACATTTTATCCCTAGATATTTTTATCATACATGTCTTTAACTTGAGTCAATCTTTCTTTGTATTTTTTTTAAGGTAAAATGTACATCCAATAAAATCTTCCAGTTTTAAATGTACCATTTAGTGGATCGTAACCAATGCATGCACTTGGTTAACTCCAGTGCCTGACAAGATAAGAGAACATTACCTTCAGCCCAGAAAGTTCCCTCACAGTCCGTTCCCAATTCTGTCCCCTCAGAGAGAAAAGTTTGAATTTTTTTCTCTGTGGATTAGTTTTGCCTTTTTGTTCATTCATACTAATGCAATCATCCCACAGATACTCGTGTATAATTCTTCTTCCATTTGGCATAATGTTTTCAAGATTTATCTCTGTTATTACATATATCAGTTCCTTTTACTGTTGAGTAGTATTGTATGATTACATCACAGTTTATCCACTTTCCTCTTGATTGACACCTGAGCTATCTGTAGTGTTTTGCTATTATGAGTAAAGTTGCTATGACTGCTCCTGTACAAAAATGTTTTCCTTTCCCTGGGGTCAGTACCGGGGAATGGAATTGGTGCCTCACAAGATAGGTAGAGGATTAGTTTCATAAGAAATTAGCAGACCTCTTTCCACAATGGCTGTAGCATTTTATGTTCCACCAGTAATGTAAGAGAGCTCTGATTGCTCTACATTCCAGCAGCAGTTGGTATTATATCAGCTTTGTAAAAAATTTCCTTTGATTGTTATAAAATAAAATTTACCATTTCAGTGGCATTAAGTATATTCACATTGCTATGTAACCTCGCCACCATCCATCTCTTTTTCAACTTCCCAAACTCATTAGACCAGTTATTCTTCCCTGCCTGCTAGCCCCAGGCAACCACCATTCTACATTAGACTCTGGGAATTTGATCACTAGGTACCTCACATAAAAGGAATCAAGGAATTTGTCCTTTTGTGTCTAGCTTATTACAGTTAGCATAATGTCTTCAAGATTTATTCATATTGTAGCACATGTCAGAATTTCATTCATCTTTTTTTTGCTTTTATTTTTTAATTTTTTTTTAAATTTTTATTTTTTATTTTTTTCCATCTCAGGTGTACATGAGTTCCCAATCTTGAACCTCCCCCCTCAACCTCCCACCCCATATCAACTCTCTGGATCATCCCCGTGTACCAGTCCCAAGCATCCTGTAACCTGTATTGAATATGGACTGACGATTCGTTTCTTACATGATAGTATACATGTTTCAGTGCCATTCTCCCAAATCTTCCCACCCTCTCCCTCTCCCTCAAAGTCCAAATGTCCATTCTATACATCTGTGTCTCTTTTGCTGTCTCGCATACAGAGTTATCATTACCATGTTTCTAAATGTCATATATATGAGTTAGTATACTGTATTGGTGCTTTTCTTTCTGGCTTACTTCACTCTGTATAATCGGCTCATTCATCTTTTAAGGCTAAATAATATTCCATTATATATATACTACATTTTGTTTTTCCATTCATTCAAAAATGGACACTTGGGTTGCTTCCACATTTTGATTGTTGTGAATAATGCTGCTGTATACATGGATGTATTTATATCTTCTTGAGTCCTTGCTTTCAGTGGGATTGCTGAATATATATCAGAAGTGGGATTGCTGAATCAAATGGCAATTCTATTTTTAATTTTTAAAGAACTGTCATACCGTTTTTCTATAGTGACTATTACCATTTTACATTCTCACCAGCAGTGCACCAAAGTTTCAATTTCTCTTCACCAACACTTGTTATTTTTTATTTTCTTGGTAATAGCCATCCTAATGTGTGTGATTATATATCCTTTTTTAAACATTGTCATCAGGCTCCTCCGTGTGTGGTTGTGTGGGGCGGCCTGGGGTGGCCCCAGAGCGGCTGACCCTCTGCTTGTAGGGACCAGAGTCGCGAGGCAGCCGCCATGGCGGGGTCGGAGAGCCAACTCAAGAAAATGGTGTAAAATAAATAAATAAATAATAAACATTGTCATCTAGTTAGGAATAGATTAGGGATGTCCTATTTCTATTTTTAAAAATAGCTCACATTAGTTTCTAGTTTTTTTCTAGCCATATAATTGTGAAACAGGCCAATAACAGTATTCCACAGGGAATTTGTATAGGCTTTTAACCCCTTTTAATCTCTAGGTTACTCTTTTGTCTCTTTTTTTCCTTGCAATTTATTTGTTGAAGATACCATGAACCCAATTTTAAAGGATAAGTAAATGTATTCTTGGCACGGATGGGAAATGGAGAAGTGAGAGATCTTTGCAGGGAATAAGACGATCGTTTGGAAAATACAGAGGAAAACGAACTGCTAGGAGATGAGCCAGTAGTTTTACTAGGACTCAGCTATCAGTGTATAAATAGGCAGGTCAGGCTGGAAACAAAGACTCGATCCAGATTTGGAAAGATTTTGTAGGACATACTAAAGAATTAGGGCTGATTGTGTTTTCACCCAGGATGAACTAAAGGTTTTTAAACAAGAAACTGATATGATGTTGTTTCATAAAGACTGCTCTGTTGACTGTAGGAGAATCTGTGGGATGCAGAGAAGGAGGACATAAAACTGGAAACAGAGAGCACTTGCGAGGCTATTGCAGCAGTGAATCAGGAGGGCTTGAGTGGGTGTGACGGTTCTGGTGAAGTGAAAAGAGAAGGTGGACTTAAGAACTTATTGATTGTTTGAATATGGTATGGGGTGTGAATGAGAGGGAGCAGTTAACGATGATTGTGACTTTTAGCTTACCATTAGCCTATAAAGGACCTCAAGGAAAGAAGCAAATTTGGGGTAGAAGGGATATATTAAGGTCAACTTCAGTTATATTAAAATGCCTTTGGAATATCAGTTAAGAGTGTCTGAGGACCTAGAATTCAGTGCAGTAGTGGATGCTACAACTGCATATCTAGAAGATGTCACACCCAAGGATGTGCCCTGTGCTGTGGTGATAGACTTGTCATGTCCTTTTTTATTTGCACCCATCCCTTTTTCCCATAGTTGAGTGTGAATTTTATTCCCTTATCCAAAGTGTGGATTAACCCTAATCCCCATTACTGTGCCTAAAGACTGTCAGTGATGACTGTATGGTGGTACAACAGAAGCAAAAGTGGGGCAGAATAAGTGATATTTGATATTTTGAGTCACTTCCAGTACTAGTAGCTGTGCTTTCTGTATACACAGATGTTCTCCTCTGAATGACAGATCATTCTTAAAAACCTTGTTGTTTCTTGGATTTTACCTTTAAATATATTAATTCAGGTGTTGGTGGATTAGAAATATAAAGTGTTCCTTTTACCTCCTAGAGACTACAAAGCAAACTTCAAGAGATAATACGTCAAGATGAAAGTAAGTTCTTGAGTGTAATTTGCAATTTCTTTTTCTGTGGACCTCATGTTTTAAAATGTATTAAATGAAGCACTACATTTATTAAGTAATAATTACATTGATCTGTATATTACTGTTTATCATTAATCCAAATTTTGACTTGTTTTCAAGGCTCATAATAGGAAGTAATATAAACCATTGTGCTTTTGTGATGCTAATTGACAGTACTAGAGGTCATTTCATTATACAGAAAATTAGATATTCTTCACTGGTATTAATTAATTTTTGGCTATACTTTTGTTCTTATGTTTTTGTTATTATAAATGAGATACATAACTTGCATTTTAAAAATTAATGTGCTGAACAACAACAAAGCAGAGCTTCTAATCAGTAAGTAATAGCCAATGTTTCTGTTTTGAGCTTACATGATTTTAGCAGAAAGCAGTAAAACTTGAAGTTTAGAATCTTGAATGACTTTGTCACAGATAGATATGTAATTTTTATTATGTTCCTTGATACTAAAAAATTATTTGTTTTATAAAAGTGTGGTAAAATAAGTGCCACATAAAATTCACTGTTTTAACCATTTTTAAGTGTACAGTTCATTGGCAATAAGTACACACACACTGTTGTACAGTCATCACCAGCATCCATCTCTAGAACTTTTTCACCTTGCCAAATTGAAATTCCATGCCCATCAGTTACTCCTTATTCCCTCCTCCCCACTCAGCCCCTGGTAACCACCGTTCTGCTTTCTGACTTGATGAATTTGATTACTCTGGGTTAGGTATCTCATATAAGTAGAATCAAGTAGTAATTGTCCTTTTGTGTCTAGCTTATTACACTTAGCATAATGTCTTCAAGATTTATCTATGTTGTAGCACATGCAGAATTTCACTCATTTCTAAGGCTGAATAATGCTCTTGTATTATGTATATGCTGCGTTTTGTTTTCCCATTCATCTATCAATGGGCGCTTGGATTGCCTCTCTTTTTCGACTGTTGTGACCAGTGCTGCTGTGAACATGAGTATACAGACATCTCTTTGAGTCCTTGCTTTCCCTTCTTCTGGATATATATTGCTGGATATATGGTTTGCTAAGCTAAATGGTTGGAGAAGGCGATGGCACCCCACTCCAGTACTCTTGCCTGGAAAATCCCCTGGACAGAGGAGCCTGGTAGGCTGTAGTCCTGGGGTCGCGAAGAGTCGGACACGACTGAGCGACTTCACTTTCACTTTTCACTTCCATGCATTGGAGAAGGAAATGGCAACCCACTCCAGCGTTCTTGCCTGGAGAATCCCAGGGATGGGGGAGCCCAGTGGGCTGCCGTCTATGGGGTCACACAGAGTTGGACACGACTGAAGTGACTCAGCAGCAGCAGCAGAAGCTAAATGGTGGTTCTGTTTTTAATATTTTGAGGAAACACCATGCCATTTTCCATAAGGGCAATATCATTTTACACCCTCAGCAGCAATGCACAAGAGTTTCAAGTTCTCCACATATTAACAAACATGTATTTTCTGTTTTCTTGGTAGTAGCCACCCTGTTGGGTATGAGATAGCGTCTCCTCGTGGTGTTGATTTGCATTTGTGTAATGATTGTTGGTGTTGAACACTTTTTTCTTGTACTTAATTGGCCATTTTCTGTATCTTCTCTGGTGAAATGTCTGTCCAGATCTTTTGCCTACTTTTGAACTGGATTATTCATTTTTCTATTCCTTAACATTTTCAAACTAGCCCTCCCAAAGTTCAGAGAATCACTGGATAGGTGATTTTTAGATTGTTTTACCTTTTTAACTCACTAACACATTTCTTGAATTTCTTGGCCCACACAGTTCTCTAAACACCTTTACCCTAATTCCCCATAGAGTATTCGTTCTTAGAACTTCCATAAACAGTTGACTTTTCTTTATGTAGTTCAACTAAGCATTTAGTTACGGTTTTTGTGCTGTCAGTAAGTGTTCAATTTGACTGCTAGATTTGTTGCAATTATAGTAGTTTTCTTTTTCAGTTTTCTGTTATGAAAATAATTTTTGCAGATACTACATGAAAGGATATGGGAAAAATAAGAAGAATGTTTCCCTAAATCACTACAGTGATTTGCAGGTGATATGTCTAGGGAAGCCAGTTCTTTGAATTCCAACAAGGATAAATTTCTCAGTAATAGTCTCATAACTACCATCTACTGTCAGATTCAATTTTGACAGTGTGCACTGGTGGTATAGTAGTAAGCATAGCTGCCTTCCAATTTTGACAGTGTGCTTAAGAGTTTTGGAGGATTTGGTAATTGCACAACAGTGAGCTAGTTCCTGTGGGTTACACACAGATGGCTAAAACATAGTCTTCATCCAAAGAGCTAACTCGCTTGAAGGAGATAAATATGTTAAAAAAAAAAAAAAAACCTTCCAATGCAGGTAGAGTCAAATACTGTAGTAGAGATTCAGTGAGAGTGACAAAGGATTGTGCACAATTAGAGAACTATCTGTAACTGAGTTTCTTTTGTGGAAGATGCAACCTTGGAAGTAATCTTGACTGGAATAATGAGTAGGAATTTGAAAGACAAAAGCAAGGAAAGGAGCTTCTGGGTTGAGGAGAACATGAAGATGAAAGTGCCTGACTAGTAACCTTGGGAAATAATCTGGTGGAACGATGCCCCAGGATGTTTACTGTGTTTACTTAGGATCAGAGGTTTATTGACATTCTGTTGGTAAAAATTAGTTTTTCATGGATAAGACTTACGTTTGGACTTGTGCTTAAGAGAACTACTGCTGTTTAGCTGCTCAGTCATGTCTGACTCTTTAGCAACCTCATGGATGTTAGCCTGCCAGGCTCCTCTGGGATTTCCCAGGCAAGAATACTGGAGCGGGTTGCCATTTCCTTCTCCAGGGGCACTTCCTGACCTCCAGTCAAGCCCATGTCTCCTTCACTCGCAGGCGGATTCATTACCACTGAGCCGCCAGGGAAGCCCTAAGAGAACTATAGTGGCAGTATAAAAGGGAACGACGAGGCCACGACTGGGAGTCAGAAATTAAGCTACAGTGCAAGCGGGTGATGAAGAGCTCCGTCAGGTGAAAGCCATAGATATGGGAGCATGGATATGGAATTGACAAAATTAACTATTCATTTGAATGTATGGATAAAAGCATTAAAGATGATGAAGATTTGTCTTCATGACTTAAAGGTCATGGTTCTGTTAGTTTGGAAATGTAAGGATTTGGAGCATATTTGAAGTGAGAGAACTGGGCTAGGTTTTGCACATAGGAAAGTTCAAAGAGATTGCAGGACACCCGTTTAGAAATGGATGCCTAGAGCTTGGTGAGAATTCAGCCTGCAGGTTATGAAAGGAGTAAGGGCTGGCGGTGTATATTTGAAGGTCATCAGCAAGGACATAGGAGGTAAACCCAGAAGAGTGGCTGAAGTTATTGAAAAAAGAAATGAAAAGTGCCTGAAATAGTATCTTGAAGAAATACCTACATTAAAGAAAAAGAGGGAGACCTGTAAAAGATATTTCTACTAACAAATCCACAAACAATTGGGGATTTTTCCATAGCTAAAGTACATTATAATGCTAAGTATTAATATGATATGCTTTCTATGTCCTAGGAATGGCAAACATTTATATAGAAAGCTGTTGCAAACAATTATCTGCTTTTTAATCTACTAAACTTCAGTATCAGGTCTTACACATGATTATATCATTGAAACCTAAAAATATGCAGAAAAAAAAGTTTCAATTTTTATAGAAGCTTTGAGATTATCAATATTATACCCTTGAGTGATATTAACAATTTTTCTGACTCTAGATACCAAAGAGGATCCCTCATTGAAGGATGTTGAAGAGACCATGGTAGAGACGATTGCCCTTTGCCAGAGAAATTCACATAATTTGAACCAACAGCAGAGAGAGGTAGGAGAATGACTACAAAGCCTTTTTAAAGCCTGTTCTAGTCTGAAACTAGAAATTAATTCTATTTCCGCTGAAATTCTATGCAACCTGAATTCTATGCAACTGGATTTTAATCACCTTTCAGTGTTCCCAGGAGTATATGACTCCTAAAGTTATTACGGGAAGGGCCTGTCTGCTTTGTTCTCACAAAAAGCTTTATATTCTTAAATTTGACTGTGCTGCAAAACTTAGGTGTGTGAATACTAGATGTCCTTGTTCTCTTTGGACAAAGATTTTGTGTATTCCGTGTAGTGGTACTATGGATGTGTCATCCATTTATCATCTCTTTTATTCCCTGGGGATAAAGCGAGTATGAACATCTGGAGGAAAAGCCTCAAGGGATACGGACAAAGCTGGAAAAGGTCAAAAAGGCTACTATACAGTACTTCTCAACCTTGGCTGCACATAAGTCACCTGGGGAGCTTTGAAAACTCCCAGACTGTACCCACGATCAATTAAATTTAAGTGTCTGGGGCTGGACCCCCATCATCAGTGTGGTTCTGTTTGTTTTTCTGTTAGGAGGAGAAGGAAGAACTGGCTTTATTACTTTGCCAGGCACAGGGGGAACATAGTAGGCTAGTGCCTCAAAAACTGCTAACCCCTCCCTAGTGAACGTCTCAAAGCTTCCCACTTATTTCCACTGTTGCAGCCAAGGTTAGAACCACATCTGTAACAGATTCCAGACTGCAAAAAGGGAGTATGCAAAGCTGAAGGAGGAGGTGTAGTTGAGCACTTGGTGTGGCTGGGAGTTACAGCAGTGAGGCAGAAACAAAGGGGTGAGATGCGACTTCACGGCTAAGACTCCGTAGTTTTAAGAAGTAGAGTTAGCAGTATGATGTGGCATAGCTGTGCCTGCCTTTCCAGTCTCTGGCCTCTGACTTAACACCACCTGGCCTCCTTCCACTGCCTGGGCTTTTGAAATGGGAAAGAGGGTAAACTTTTTCACAGATAGTTTGCCATATGTGTTACAGTGAAAATGATAAACTTGTGTGTTTTCTGTTCTTATGAGATGGGTAAATTTCTCCTTTACTTTTTTGTCAAGATCTTTTTTCAGGTTACAAATGTTGAACACCCTTTAGAATATAAATTGTGTATAGCAAAATCATTTACATAATGGATGTGGGTTTTTTTTTTTATTAAAAAACTTTGAGTGAAATGATGCATGCCCATTATTTTTGTAATCCTGCAATACAAAAAGTTATTCAGAAGGACATTTAAAAAAAAGTATCCTGTATCTATCATATCACTCAGAAATAACCATGATTATCATTTGATGAATATCACTGTAGATTTTTTTTCATCTGCCTAGGTTTACATAATTTTAGAAAAATTGGATCAAAAATGCTTTCTTTAAAAATGCAATATTTAATCTCATTTAGGAAGCCTGTGTAAAACTGAGGAATTTCTGAATTTAAAATAAATAGTTCTTTATTATCTGTTAATAAATCTGTCTGAAGTTTAAAAAGTCTGAATAACTATAATAGATTGGAATTATCATTTATAATTACATTTCAGTTTTTATAGTATCTATGATGTGCAGCCAATAAGGAAGTTTATGTGAGCCCGTACACACTTGCTCCAGCCTCTCTTCTCTGTCCCTCTGAATTTTTATTAATTATGTTATTTTACCTCACTGAGGTTAACAAAACATTCTTTTCTATATCCGCAGTTCCCATAGTGTTTAATCTTTATTTAAATGGATTATAGGCTTTACACTGTTCCTTTTATTTTTTCTTTTAAAGTACTTCTTAAAAAAATTATATATTTTTGTTAATGGCTACACTGGGTCTTCATTGCTATGTTCCAGGCTTTCTCAAGTTGTGGCTACTCTCTGTTGTTTTTCTCGGGCTTCTCCTTGCAGTAGCTTCTCTTGTTGTGGAGCATAGGCTCTAGAGTGCACTGGCTTCAGTAATTGTAGCTCAGGGACTCAGTAGTTGTCTCTGGAGCGCAGGCTTGTAGTTGTGGCGCATGGGCCTCGTTACTCCGTGGCATGTGAGCTCTTCCTGGATCAAGCTCTGTTCCCCACAGTGGCAGGTAGATTCATTCCTATCCACTATGCTACCAGGGAAGTCCTGCACCATTCCTTTTTGCCATGATTTTTCCATTCATGAGTTTTTATTTTATCTTTTGGTTGTCTATATTGCACATGGTTATATTTNGGACTGGTTATATCTCCTTGCAGTCCAAGGGACTCTCAAGAGTCTTCTCTAACACTACAGTTCAAAAGCATCAATTCTTCAGTGTTCAGCTTTCCTTATGGTCCAACTCTCACATCCATACATGATTCCTGGAAAAACCATAGCTTTGATTAGATGAACCTTTGTCAGAAAAGTAATGTCTCTGCTTTTTAATATGTCTAGGTTGGTCATAGCTTTTCTTCCAACGGACACACACCTTTTAATTTCATGACTACAGTCACCATCTGCAGTGATTTTGGAGCCCAAGAAAATAAAGTCTGAGTTGGAAAAATAATAATTTTGTTCTCAAGAGGTGATAATCTGATAAAGAGAATCAGATACATAAACTAAGCACAATACAGTATAGCTGATGTCGTTATAATGTGTGGCCACAAGAAGAATATGGTCACTGCTTCCTGGGATAGTCATCAAGAGTTCAAAGAGGAGGGACATACGAAAGTTGAGAAGATGTCTGCTGGCTAAACAAATATGGGAAGGAGGGGGTTTTTGGAAGAGAATGGAACATGAACAGAGATGTGGAGGCATGAAATCACACAGCCTCTACTGAAATTCATTGTTTTTAGGTCTGTCTACTAAGATTCCAAAGCTTAGCAAGGAGAGATAAGGAAGCCTTCCTCAGTGATCAGTGCAAAGAAATAGAGGAAAGCAAAAGAATGGGAACGACTAGAGAGCTCTTCAAGAAAATTAGAGATACCAAGGGAATATTTCATGCAAAGATGGGCACAATAAAGGACAGAAATGGTATAGACCTAACAGAAGCAGAAGATATTAAGGAGAGGTGGCAAGAATACACAGAAGAACTGTACAAAAAAGAGCTTTGCGACCCAGATAATCACAATGGTGTGATCACTCACCTAGAGCCAGACATTCTGGAATGTGAAGTCAAGTGGGCCTTAGAAAGCATCACTATGAACAAAGCTAATGGAGCTGATGGAATTCCAGTGGAACTATTTCAAATCCTGAAAGATGATGCTTTGAAAATGCTGCACTCAATATGCCAGCAAATTTGGAAAACTCAGCAGTGGCCATAGGACTGGAAAAGGTCAGTTTTCATTCCAATCCCAAAGAAAGGCAATGCCAAAGAATGCTCAAACTACTGCACAATTGCACTCATCTCACATGCTAGTAAAGTAATGCTCAAAATTCCCCAAGCCAGGCTTCAGCAATACACGAACCATGAACTTCCAGTTGTTCAAGCTGGTTTTAGAAAAGGCAGACGAACCAGAGATCAAATTGCCAACATCTGCTGGATCATGGAAAAAACAGGAGAGTTCCAGAAAAACATCTATTTCTGCTTTATTGACTATGCCAAAGCCTTTGACTGTGTGGATCACAACAAACTCTGGAAAATTCTGAAAGAGATGGGTAAACCAGACCATCTGACCTGCCTCCTGAGAAATCCATATGCAGGTCAGGAAGCAACAGTTAGAAATGGACATGGAACAACAGACTGGTTTCAAATAGGAAAAGGAGTATGTCAAGGCTGTGTATTGTCATCCTGCTTATTTAACTTATATGCAGAAAATATATCATGAGAAATGCTGGGGTGGCAGAAGCACAAGCTAGAATCAAGATTTCTGGGAGAAATAGCAATAACTTCAGATATACAGATGACACCACCCTTAAGGCAGAAAGTGAAGAGGAACTAAAGAGCCTCTTGATGAAAGTGAAAGAGGAGAGTGAAAAAGTTGGCTTAAAGCTCAACATTCAGAAAACTAAGATATGGCATCCGGTCCCATCACTTCATGGCAGATAGATGGGGAAACAGTAGAAACAATGTCAGACTTTATTTTGGGGGCTCCAAAATCACTGCAGATGGTGAATGCAGCCATGAAATTAAAAGTTATGACCAACCTAGACAGCATATTAAAAAGCAGAGACATTACTTTGCCAACAAAGGTCTGTCTAGTCAAGGCTATGGTTTTTCCAGTAGTTATGTATGCATGTGAGAGTTGGACTATAAAGAAAGCTGAGCACTGAAGAATTGACGCTTTTGAACTATGGTGTTGGAGAACTCTTAAGAGTTCCTTGCAAGGAGATCCAACCAGTCCATCCTAAAGGAAATCAGTCCTGAATATTCACTGGAAGGACTGATATGGAAAGTGAAATTACCATACTTTGGCCACTTGAGGCAAAGAACTGACTCCCTGGAAAAGACTCTGTTGCTGGGAAAGATTGTAGGCAGGAGGAGAAGGGAAGAACAAAGGATGAGATGGTTGGATGGCATGAGTTTCTGTAAACTCCAGGAGTTGGTGATGGACAGGGAGGCCTGGCATGCCACAGCTCAGGGGATCACAAAGAGTCGGATATGACTGAGCGACTGAACTGAACTCAACCAAGATTCCAAAGTAGGCATGATATAAATGGAAAGAGCAGATAAGAATTAGATTGTAGTGAGCCACATTAGCCAAGCTAAAGAGTTTGGAATATATCCAAAGGGAACAATGGGAATGGGAAGCTACTAAAGGATTTTAAGCACGGTAATAAATATCCCCACCCTTGCATTTTAGAAAGGTCACTGGTAGACGTGGGAAGAGAGCCTACGAGATTCAAGGCAGAGAGATTGGTTAGATGAGCCCTGACATGGTCTAAGGTAACATGATAAGAGGCTGAGGTCAGGCAGACTTTTGAGATTAGAGCATGGGGTGGATTAAAGAAAAACTTTTACAGGAATCTGAGACAGAATACAGTCTGAATTAGAGAAGTAAGAAGGAAACAAAGAAAATACTGCTATAGTAACCAAGAGAGATGGCAGTATCAAGAGCAGAGTAACAAGTCAGAAGCCACTGAGAAGCCAGGTGAGACTGAGAGAAGTCCATTGGATTTGTCAATGAAGAGACCATTGGTGACTTTATCAGAGACATCTGAGGGCAATCGTAATCAGCAATATAAATTTCTGGCAAGTCTATGAGTATCAGCAAGATGAAGAGATTGGTTAATAGATTAGTGGTTGTTAAAGTGTGTTTCCCTGCACTTTCCCCAGCATCATCTGACAACTTAGAAATGTAAATTCTTAGGCCCCACTCCCCTTAACTCTGAAACTCAGGTGTAAAAGGCAAAAATCTGTGTTCTAACAAGGTTTCCATTGATTCTGATACTCGCTAAAGTCTGAGAACTACCTTCATACACCATACGAGGCCTTACTACTGAAAATGTGAGCTGTAAATTGGCAGCATCAATATCATTTGGAAGCTTCTTACACAAGTGTAACTTAGAACCCAACATCTGACCCCCTGAATCAGAATATGCATTTTTAACAAGATTCCTAGGGATTTAGATGCACATGAAGTTCAAGAAGCACACTCAAGAATTTCAACTCAATAGTTTCCTTGCCCAACATCTCAGATTACTTATTACAGAAACCCTGTAAATTGCTAATGCAAAGAATGGGAAGAGAATTCAATATAACACAACAAAATATCCTTTCAAATGGGATCATAAATAAGAGATAGAAAATGGACTATAGTTTATATAAGACTAGGAGAATTCCAGGTGTGATCATAGTAATATAGGTATTTCTAGTTCTTTGGCATTCAATTCCAGATTATAGATATACATGCTATTCTTTAAAAAGCTAAAAACCTTACTGAAGTTCATCATATCATTCTGATGGAAAATAACATGAGGCCACTAGGACTTCATTCAAACAAAAAAAAAAATCTACCGGTATCCTGGAAGAGATAGTATACGGGAAAAGATAAATCTTTTTATGACCTAGTTAGGTGCAACTTTGGAGAAGGCAATGGCACCCCATTCCAATACTCTTGCCTGGAAAATCCCATGGACGGAGGAGCCTGGAAGGCTGCAGTCCATGGGGTTGCTGAGGGTCAGACACAACTGAGCGACTTACACTTTCACTTTTCACTTTCATGCATTGGAGAAGGGAATGGCAACCCATTCCAGTGTTCTTGCCTGGAGAATCCCAGGAATGGCGGAGCCTGGTGGGCTGCCACCTATGGGGTGGCACAGAGTCAGACACAACTGAAGCGACTTAGCAGCAGCAGCAGCAGCAGCAGGTGGCAACTTACATTAGGAAACCAAGAACATCAATGTCTGTGCTATTTACTATATATAAAATATAGCTTAAAAAATACGCTAAAAGCTACTTATTTTTTGTAAATATGGTCTAACGCAAAGGTTCTGTGTCCACAGACAAACAGCATCAGTACCACCTTTGGGCTTGTTAGAATCTGCATTATTGGGCTCCACTTTGAGCTCCCGGATCAGAATCTGCCAATGCGATCCAGGAAACTAGTTTAACAAGTCCTCCAGCTGATTCTAATGCACATTAAAGTTGGAGAAGACAGGTTTAGGCATCAGAAACACTTCTTATAAAACAGTCTCCCGTTTGCTCAAACTGCCTCTTAAAAGTCTCTTCTCCATTTAAGTGTTTTCATTTATCTTTCATGTCATTTCATGGCTCCTTCTTTCTTCCTTCCTCTTTTTTCTTCCCCTATCTACCTATGTCTTTCCGTTCTACTTTTTCACTTCCTGTTTCTTTCCCGGCTCACTTTAGCTTTGAACTGCCTCATTCTTGAAGATGTATACAAATCTAGAACTTCTGCTCACAAAGTTTGCCAACCTAAGCAATTCTATCAGATACCCATGCTCAGCATTATGAAAGAAACGAAACAGAACATCAGCTGCTTTGTTCTTCAAACAATGCAGCTTGCAGAAACGACAGTATAGAACCAGTCACTGTACAGTTCTTTGGTATTAATGAGACTTTAATTAGCAAGAGCACTCATGACAGTCATGTGCTGTCTACAAAATGTCTGGGGGCATGGAAGAAGACAAGACTTTCAGCCTTACCAGAACATTCAGCCCTTGTTTCAGGGTTATGTGTTCATGCCTTCACCACAGGGAGGTAGCTAATGACCACAGCAGGAACAAATATTAGTATTAATAATTAAAATTTTTTTAATGTTAAGAAATATGTTTTTTTTGTTTAACTGAAATAGCATGTCTTTATTATAAAGCCTGCTGCTCATAACAGTAATTTCTCGTGATTATTTAGTGTTAAATATGGCCCAGGCCTTGTTCTATGGCCTTAGAGTTATTAATATATTTAACTCTTTCCACAACCTAGACAGTAAAGAATCTGCCTGCAATGCAGAAACCTGGGTTCGATCCCTGGGTTGGGACGATCCCCTGGAGAAGGCAATGGCTACCCACTCCAGTATTCTTGCCTGGAGAATTCCATAGACAGAGGAGCCTGGCACGCTACAGTTCATGGGGTCGCACAGAGCTGGATACTACGGAGCAACTAACTTTCACTTTTTCACAACCCTACAAGTCAATGGTATTACCTTCTCCATTTTACAGACAAGGAAATAAAGGCATAGAAAGGTTAAGTAACTTGTCAAGGGTCACACTGCTGGGAAATACTAGAGATGGGATTTAAATAAAGGCAATATAAAGGCAATCTCACTACGCATCCTAGATCAGATGCATTCTGTTAAGCTGCTTCTCAAGCGAGAATGAGTTGACTCATACAGGAAGCATTTGAATTTCATACTCCTTCATAGTTCACACTAAGGTATTTATTAAACAGTTTCATGTCCTAGCACTTTAAGTTGGAAAGACTATAGTGTAGTGGAATTTAGCTCAATGATTATGGAGAAACTCACAGTTTTAATCTCAAAGGGTTACAATTTCTTCTCTTGTGAAAAGAGAGTGCTAGACTTCATTAGATTATATTTATGGTGCACTCCAGATCCAACATTCTGTGAATTCTATGAATTCCCTCTTTAACATATAAGGACCCTTGTGATTAGATTTACCCACCTGGGTAATCCAGGATAACCTCTCCACCTCTACATAAATCCTTAATGTAATTGTATCTGCAAAGTCTTTTTGTCATGGAAGGTAACACATTAACAAATTTCAGGGATTAGGACATAGGACATCTTAGGTTGGGGATATTACTCTGCCTACTCTGGGGATATTTTATAGTTCCCCAGGAAGCCTTCTATTTCATATATTTAAAAACAAAGGTGTTCATAAAAGAAAGGAAAAAATATTTAATTCTGAAATATTATAACATTAATGAAGTTTACATTAATTAAGCAATAAACTGCACAAGTCCATTTACTGACTATTTCCTAGAGTTGCTATTGTTTTGAGTACAAAAGAATATTAGCATCCCAAAAGACCACAGAGACAATCTAGGGAAGTCAAGCCTTCTTATTTTATGTACAAAGAAATGAGGGCTCAGAGAGGCTAGTGACTTGTAGTGAGTGAGAAGTGAGCCTAACTAACACTTCCTGGCTTGGTTCCCAGACCTAAGTCTCTTCCATGATACCTTTAGGCTGCTTTTCATTTTTTCAATATACCAATAATTTCTAAAACTTCTGCATAAAATTTCTTAGCTTAAGGAAAAATCCTAGCTAAATATTCTTTGGCATTTCAGGGAACTCAGACACTCTTTTGCAACTGATGCTAATGATTAGAACAGGCCTCACTCTTCCTTCTTCTTTGGGGAAGTATGTGAAAGAGTAAAATATTGCAGAAGGAAAAAGAGTGTTGGTCTTTTGATTGCCATGTGACAATAAAGAGTAGGTGGAAAGCTATGCTGTGGTAAGGAAAGTAGCTAAACCACAGATGAAGAGCTCACCGAAAAAACATTTTATAAATACCTTTTCTTACCCTTAAAATGATGTCAAACTAAATACCTTAGATGTCATGCTAGTAAGGAGTTTTAATTCCACTTGGGCTTTGATAAAGCAAAAACTATATTAAACACAGAAAGTCTAACAACAAACTTAGTTGACTCCTTAAAATATGCTACAGTCTTCCTACATCAAATCCTTGTTTTGAAAAGTAAAATCTTAACTTCTGCATTGCGTAGAGCAAAGAGAGGGCAAACCCAGACCTAAACACTGGCAGCGTGGACAGCACTGTCCGCCTTCCCACTCCAGTTTCCCCTTCCTTAAAAAGGAGAAACTTTTAGCTTCTCCTTGAAGAAAGACAACAAAGCCATTCTGAAACACTACTGTTAGAAACCTTACCATTCGGAAACTACATTAACAAACTAAAGGTTAAAGAGTACCTGATGACTTCAATAGATGCTAAGAAAGCATTGTTTAAACACAGAATTCATTCTTACTTTTTATTTCATCTTAGCCAGCTAGTAATTGAAATAAATGTTCTTAAACAAATGTGTTGTATAGAACCTACCAGAATTCAAAAACAAAAATTATCATGGTGAATCCCATGTTCCGTCATTCAGAACTGTCTCCTAAATTTTGAAGGGGAAATATTGCTAACATAAATACCTGAATTCAGCCAAGTTATACATCATATCTAGTGTGACATATTTCAACATTTAGGGTCTCAAAAACTATTTTCCACGAGTTTTTATAAGGAGCTACTGAAGAATATGTGCCACCAAAACAATGGAGTCAAATAAGAAAAAGGAAGACTTGAGATTCCAAAAAACAAGGATGGAAGAAAATGAAGAGATCAGAGGACTTCCTAGATCGATAGCAGAGGCAAAGCATAGGATGGCTGAAGTTCAGCTTGCAACAAAGCAGTTATGTTCAGCAAAGGAATACTGTTGACAGTTAGTACAGGGTAAGTTATGCTACAGTAATACACAACCCCTCCCAAAATCTCAGTGAATTAAAACATCAGAGGTTAACTTCTCTTTCTACATGCCCATTGTAGATTAACTTGGTTAGCAGACAATCTCTGCTTAGTATGGAGACTTAGAAATTGGGCTAAAAGGGAAGATTTTTAAAAGAAAAAGTAAAATATACATATTACTTAAATTGAACATACTGAAATAAAATTTACAGCTTTGTTGAGAAGTCTGAGGCTTAATTAGTAATAGGTACACACACACAAAAAAATCAGCAAAAGAAAAAAAAAAGATTGTACAAGAAAGGAAATGTATTTAAAGTATACTATTTAGCTTAGCTCTGAACAAAATTTTACAATCATGTCAATATTGACACCAAATGTTAAATATTATAACTTTTTAAAATTTACAAATTGGATTTCATTAAAAAGCATCAACCATAAAAAAATTATAAATTAGACTTTATTAAAACTAAGAATTTCTGTTTATCAAAAGATAACATGTAGAGATGAAAGGTCAAGTAATAAACCAGAAGAAGAAACTACATGTCTAAAAATAGTGGACTTGAATCCATAATGTATAAAGAAATATGAATCAAAATCAGAAAGACTGACAATCCGAAAAAAAAAAAAGAGCAACAGACAGCAGCACTTCATAAAAGAAAATTTATGAATAGTCATGAAGCCTACAAAGTTTTTCAACATCATTGTTCACCAAGAGAATGAAAATTAAAGAGAAAAATGAGAATCTACTAGATTAAACCTATGAGAAGATGACTGCATATAGATCAATCTGATAAAATATGACTAAAATTCAAGGAATGACAATACCAAACATTGATGAGGACATAAAGCAGCTGAAACTCACATACTGTTATTCCAAGTAAATATCAATGTAACCACTTTGACAAACATTCTGGTTATATCTACTAAAGCCAAGCATCATACAACTATGTCCCAAAATTCCACTCGTGGCTATAAATCCAAGGACAGTAAGGGCTACTGTCTATCAAAGGGTAAGTACAGGAATGTTTATAGCAGAAACGTTTAATAGACTAACACAAGAACCCATATGTGCATCAACTGTAGAATGGAAAATTGTAAAATGGTCACATAGTAGAATAGTACATAGCAATGAAAAAGAACAATACTTTTACATACAATGTCTTGCTCATAGAATGCTCATAGTCAGTTATAAAATAATATGTCTTGTATGATTATTTTATGATACAATTATATGACTGTTGAATTGCACAAAACATACTATATAATTTCATTCATTAAGATTTCAAAACAGGAAAAATCGATCCAGAGTGATAGAGAAGAGAATGCCGTGAGCATTGGCCAAAAGTGAAAGGGATAGTCGCTCAGTCATGTCTGTCTCTTTGCAACCCCATGGACTGTAGCTTGCTAGGCTCCTCTGTCCATGGGATTTTCCAGAATAGTAGAGTGAGTTGCCATTCCCTTCTCCAGAGGAGCTTCTCAACCTAGGAATTGAACCCAGGTCTCCCACATTGCAGGCAAATTCTTTACATATGAGCCACCAGGGAAGCCTGAGCATGGGAAATGCAGTAACATTAACTAGGGACAAGGTATAAAGGGATTCTACTGCAGTTCTGGAGATGTTTTATATGTTGATCTAGGTGATGGCTTATGTTTATGTAAATATATAATAATTTTGCATACTAATTTACTTTGTAGATTTTAGATAAGACCCCCATAATATGTATGACAAAGGATGTGAAAATATAAGTCAGAGAAAACATATTTGTAAAATATAACTGGCAAAGATTATGCAAAATTCATGAAAATTTTCTATATATTTTAAGAATATAAATAACCCAACAGAAAAATAGGCAGTATTGAAAAGAAAATAGGAATATATCCAAAAAGTACAAAAAGATATTCAACCTTGTTAATTATTATGGAAATCCAAAATAATATCACAAATACCATTTGCATATACCAGAAAAGCAAAATTTTAAAGTTCATCAATATCAAGTGCTGGCAAGGTATGGAACAATCAGAACTTAAAAACACTGCTAGTAATCTACAGATTCAATGCTATTCCTATCAAGCTACCAGCGGTGTTTTTCACAGAGCTAGAATAAATAATNAACTGATTCATTTGAAAGACTCTGGTGCTGGCAAAGATTGAAGACAGGAGAATTGGACAACAGAAGAAGAGAGAGTCGGATGGCATCACGGACTCAGTGAACATGAGTTTGAGTAAACTCCATGAGTTAGTGATGGACAGGGAGGCCTGGTATGCTGCAGAGAGTCAAACAGGACTGGGGTCAGACACGACTGAGCAACTGAACTGAACTGAATCTGAAATATGTCCAGATTCACATATATTAATGACAGAATTAGATATTCAGTTCATGCCTCCAGAACTCTAGGGATTATTCTGATTATATTTGAACTCTTATCTCTTAATCATAGACAGAAATAAGGCTTCCTTTGATATGGTGAAAGGGTAACTTATTCTGTTTTGTTTTGTTTTGTTTTTTTGTCAAAAATGTATCTGAGTTGGTATCTGAGTATTCCTCTGTTAGACATGCATTCACCTCTCAATACCACTCACTACTTGCCCTTACCCTCTGACAACTGGTTTTTGCTTCTTTTTTGAGCAACTTTCATAACAACAACANAAGGGTAACTTATTCTGTTTTGTTTTGTTTTGTTTTTTTGTCAAAAATGTATCTGAGTTGGTATCTGAGTATTCCTCTGTTAGACATGCATTCACCTCTCAATACCACTCACTACTTGCCCTTACCCTCTGACAACTGGTTTTTGCTTCTTTTTTGAGCAACTTTCATAACAACAACAAAAACATGTGAATGTTAGTTTTTATTCAAATATTATTTTTGTGAAAATGCTGAACTGATTATATGTAATATCACACATTAAGTCTGGGGGATATTCATGGTTGTTTGCCTTTGTTCCTTTTTGTTTTTGTTTTGGAAACAGTGAGAGAGAACAAGAGCTCTGGCCACAGACCCTAAACTAACTAAAAATTGGAAGTATCCAAAAGCTTGATAATGAACTATCTGTACTGTCTCTTCCCCAAAGTTTCTTCAGTTAAAGTCAGAGTGCAGGAAGTTGGGTTGTCAGTCCTTTTCCAGATGGAGTCTGTACTTATCCTACTTTGTATGTCTGTCTGCCCCAGTGTCCAGTGATTACATATAATAAAAAATATGGCTTTGTTATGCACATAATTCCGTGAAGAGGAAAGTGGTTGGTTATGTCACATGACAGAGTAGTTCATGTTCAGTTGTGCTGCTCTCAGGGATTAGGATTGTCATTATCATAATGGTTATTTTAGCCCGTGAGTTTTTAGAGTTATCCAAGTTAAAATTTTAAGAACCAGCCTTAAAGAGCAAGACAAATGAAATATTTAAAAGGTATTTGCCATATATTTCTGGTTAATATGGAGATTTAATTGAAAGGTTCCTCTCTTTAGGGTATAAATACTTCCCATGGCTCTTATCTCTACAACCATGCTTCCCCAGTCTTCTATTTATAAATCAGGAATAAAGTAACCTTTAAAAAGGTAATTCACCTAAAATTCCTGGATTAAATAAGAAAAAATTGAAATCAAATTTCTAAATATATTATAAAAACCAAAAAGGTAAAATTTAGGTATACCATATACAGTTAGATTAAAAGACAAAAAGAAATGATGTGATTTAAAAACAAGTTGAAATAGGCAACTGAAAGACAAGCTAAGTAAAGCCATTTAAGAATAAAATACAAGATTAAAAATTCATGAGTACTAGATAAAATAAATTAAAATGTCAATAAAATAAAGAATTATCAGTATACAACATAGTTAAAACTAGTTTCTTAAAAACTAGAAGAAAAACTATTTAAAAAAATAAAACATAAAATCCTGGCCTTTAGAAAACCTCAAATGGGGGCAGATAAGGGCTTCTTTGTAGAGCTCTTTCAGTGGGAGGGCTGCCCAGTTGGAAAGTCTCTGGATTGTGAGCCTGTCCCCTTAGTGGGCTCCCTGAGTAACCATGCTTATCCTGCTCTGTCAGTACTGACTTTTCTTCATGCCTGTTGGATGTTTGCAGGAATAGGTCTCTTCCAAGATTCCGGGTTAAATGAGGCCTTTGTAAATCTCTACCCAACAAGAAAATATGCTTGAAATTTTAAAATGTATTAGTTTGATTTTTGATGATGAAGATTTTCTCTAAGGCTTAGCAAGAATACATATGATGCACATATGGCAGTGTATAATCTTTTGGCAAATTACTCAGCTTCTCTAAGCTTCAGTTATCTTATCTCCAGTAAAGGTAATGCTTACTGTATTAGGTTATCATGAGATTGAATTGCCCACTGAAATGAAAATTGTATGTAAGCACTTAATACAGTACCTAATATAATAGGAATAAATAAATGATAGATCTATTAGTTTATCTCATAAATTAATTTTCTCTTAAATAAATTTCCAACCTCATTCTGTGGTTGGGAATATTAATTGAAATAATGTTAACTTCCACTTCTTACTTTATGATGACTGAGGAAATACAAAATAAGGCTTGACACAGGAGAAAACTTGAGATAATTGTATTCATTTATCTTGCTTGATGTCAAGCAGACAAGAAATGGGAGGAGGGTAGTAGTGGGGGTAGTTATCTGTCTCCTTCTGCATTACATAGGGCTGTTTAGACATTTAAGAATAGCTGGAGGCTCTGCTCTGACTCCTTTGAACCTCCGCTCTCCTGAGACACAGAAGATTGCAGTTCCAAGGTCTAGACTTACTTAACTTCAGCTTCCTTAATTTTCCCAAGGTGCATGGTAAAGGTATCTGTTCTGGTTATGGTTTTTGCTTTTTATTGGCTCTTCCTCGTCACGTGTTCCATCTTTTCTTTTTCTGATTTTTACCAACAAGTGTGTATGAGAGGTACATTTCAGCCTGTGAAACAGTAGGCTGATGTTAGTTATTCTTAAAAACAACCCAGTACTTTTGTTCTTCTGTGACATTATAGGCACTCTGGTTTCCGTTATTGGAGGCAATGATGGCCCCTCAGAAGCTGTCTAGTTCAGCTGCACCCCATCCACACTCTGAAGGTAAGTTTATCAGCATCCATCTATACCATCACTCAATTTTTATCTGCTAGAAATAGTCATTTAGATACCTTCTCCCAGCATCATATTTTTATGATTATCCTTAATGAAATCATATTGTAATGTTGATCTCATTTTTCAGGTTCTCTTCTTTCTGAGGCAACAGTTACATCCTGTGTCTAAATAACAGTAGCTTTGCAGCTTACCAGGTTAACTTTAAAATATCAAACTGACCTTGGTTAGCTAAGTCTCTAGGAAGTTTTATTCCTATGACTTACAGGAAAAACCTAAAACTCTGATTTTAAACTAACCTTAATATTAACATGTTGTTATAACAGCTCTGAAATCTTTGACCATGCAAGTTCTCAACAGTATGGCAGCATTTATTGCCCTTCCATCCATCCTGCAGCGAATTTTACAGGTGAGTTGAAAGGGTAAAATTCAGTGTTGATCAATTTTAACTTATATTTTAGTTATGTATAAATAATGTTTAAACAGGTCTCAAACACAGTGCAGGTGATTTTTGGCATTAGGTAAATATCTAAGATATGACTATGACTCTCATCCCTTAGCTCTCATCCAGTGATGTCAGTTTACTTGACACACACTTGCAGCCTTCAGTTGTTCACTGTGACCTTGGGATTCAGATACATAAGCTTCTTCTTGGTGTCCTGTTTCCAGCTGGTTATACTTTTTAGTGCAGAAAAAACCCACATAAAAATTGTTAATATGGACATTTCTAAATCTTGTTACTTAGGTTTTCTAACGCATCCTAAAACTTTGTCCAAAACTCATCTCCTACTCTTCAGCAAAAAGACCTGAACCTTTCCAACTTCATCAAAAAGAGAATGCTAAAAATATGCTAAGATATTTTTAGAAAAATCTGTGAACATTCTTGGGGAAACAGTAGGAATTATCCTTAGAATCCATTTTGTCTTTCCTTACTTTATGCAGGATAAGTGAAAAGTGAAAGTGTTAGTCGCTCAGTCGTGCCCAGCTCTTTAAGACCCCATGGACTGTAACGCGCCAGGCTCCTCTGTCCATGCCATTCCTTTCCCCAGGGAATTTTCCCAACCCCGGGATCAAACCTTGGTCTACCACAATGCAGGCAAATTCTTTACCCTCTGAGCCACCAGGGAAGCAGGGTACAGATACACTAAAAAAAGCAAAACAATAATATGATGCTGTTGATCTTCATAATTTTCAAATTATTTTTATCCAACCAAGAATGTTGCTTTCAGCTCTCTTTTAAGACTCTACAAGCTCTCCTTTCCCATCTGGTATGAAGCAGCTGGGCCTTTGCTGATAAAGACTACTGTATCCAATAGTCTCTCACCACATTGTATGTTATCGTTTAGAATGTATCTTCACATGTATCACTTCATTTGATCTTTATCATAAATTGAATAATAATTTGGTACAGACAGCTTTTCTTATATCCGTTCTAAAATACATTTGTCATAAGGTTTTAGTAATATATAAACTATCTCTATAATGCAGGAGTACTTTAATTTACCAAGTAAATTATAAAAAAATGAAATCCTAAAGCCAAAAGTGTCTTCCCTCTCATTATACACATTTAGCTTTATGTTGAGCTTTCATCACATTTTAATACATAAATTATAATAAATAAGAATTGATTTTTTTCTTTTGGCAAATGCACATGATTTTTTTTTTTAAATAGTGTATTTCAAGACTCATATCCTTGAAGGCTTTTGGTATTTGAAAATCTTTATTTTTGTGTTATACTGGTATTCATTGTAGTTGTATTCTTATCATTTCCACCATCAGTGGTTAACTCACACTAATGAGGAGAGTATGCTGATTGTTAAATTCCTATTTGCACGTAACTCTACCTTATGTTTGTATAGAATTTTTATTTTTTCAAGTTGCTTTCACAGATACTGTATTTGAAGCTCACAAGAATCTCTTGAAGTAGGTGGGGCTACTGTAAAAATTTCTGTTGATGAAGGAGGAAACTAAACTATAGAAAGTTAAGTACCTGATCCACCAATAGAGGCAACATCCAGACTACCACACTATTAAATCTCTGATCTCTTAATATACACTGTCTCCCACTATATCATGTAAGCGCCTTCATTTGCTTCATTCAGTCCCTGGTGTTTTGTGGCACTCTAATCTTATAAATCTAGTGGCTTTCTGGTGGTTCAGATGGTAAAGAATCCGCCTACAATGGGTTTGATCTGGGTTCAGTCCCTGGGTTGGGAAGATTCCCTGGTTTGGGAAGATCTCCTTGGGAAGGGAATGGCTACCCACTTCAGTATTCTAGCCTGGAGAATTCCATGGACTATACAGTCCATGAGATCTCAAAGAGTCAGACACAACTGAGTGACTTTCACTGGTTTTTTGAGGAGTTGGTTATTAATTGGTTTAGGGTAATTGCTACTTCTATATCTGTACACTTTCAGTCCACATGATACTAGCTGGAACAGCCATGTGAAACCATGACTCTGCCTCTTGACTCTACCTGATTGACTCAGAGTGGGCAGCTGGCCAAGAGGGGCCAACCAGTATCCTTTTCAGGAAATTTTGGAACTGAATTGAAAAGGTGAAGAGTTTCTCTGCAGTTCTCTAGATTATATAAGGTACAAAAGTTCAGGAGCTGACAGTGACTACCTTTCTGTCATGTGGACTGAAATAGTATAAAGTTAATCTTCAGAGAGAACAATGAAGCAGGCACACAATGAGGAGAATAGACCAGATACATGGAGAAGAGAGAAGATAGGAGGAGAGGATTCAAGATATCGGGAGAGGAGTGTGGAGAGAAAATCCTGACGGTGTCTGCATCCCTCGTTGTGGTTCTTAAGCCTTACCTGTATTCCTTTGTTTGGATCCTTAAACACCCCAGCACCTTTACAATTATTATATTTTTTGAGTAAGATAGAATGAGCTAGGTTTCTCCTCTATAGCCAGAGGAATACCAATGAAAGTAAATATGTGAGACAGACTGTCAAAAGATTTCCTGGAGGAGATGTCTGAACTGAATCTTAAAAAGCCTAAAGGAATCAGTGGTTTATTAAAAAAAAAAAAAAAAAGGACTATTCTAAGCAGAGTGAACTATATATAAAAGAATCTGAGGTGAAACATGGTTGGTGGTATGTTTGAGGAGTTGCAGATGTTTAAGTATGCTTGGAACATAGGACAAGATTAAAGTTGCATCACAGAGCTGAAGTTTGAGAGGCAGGGACCCTGTCCTTAATTGCTTTGTAAACTGTGGAAGGGACTTTGGTTTTTATTTTAAATTCATTAAATACTCATGAAAAGATTTTAACCAGAGGACTGATGGAATGAAGTTTCTGTTTAGAAAGATCACTGTCTGTATTATATAGGATAAAGTGGATGGGATCAAGACTGAGACTGAAAGCACAGAAATACCCAGAATGTATTCATAACAGGTACTCAAAGTTTGTTAATTGAGTTACATAGAATGGAAAGAGAAGATGGATTCAGAACTTGCTTAGCTAACAGAATTTAATTGACCTTTTGACTGAGTAGATGTAGGAAAACACAAGAAGAACCCAGGTAAGCCCCTGATTTTAGTTTTGTTTGGCTAACAATGAGCAGTGGGGAATACAAGACCAGACTTCATAAGAAGAGGTAAGAAGTGGAGAGGAAAATTTGGAAGTCATCAGCACAGAAGTAGTAGTTAAATTCTTTGAAACTAGGAAATTAAAAGACGCTTACTCCTTGGAAAAAAAGTTATGACCAACCTAGATAGCACATTCAAAAGCAGAGACATTACTTTGCCGACTAAGGTCTGTCTAGTCAAGGCTATGGTTTTTCCAGTAGTCATGTATGGATGTGAGAGTTGGACTGTGAAGAAGGCTGAGAACTGAAGAATTGATGCTTTTGAACTGTGGTGTTGGAGAAGACTCTTGAGAGTCCCCTGGACTGCCAAGAGATCCAACCAGTCCATTCTGAAGGAGATCAGCCCTGGGATTTTTTTGGAAGGAGTGACGCTAAAGAGTTGACTCATTGGAAAAGACTTTGATGCTGGGAGGGATTAGGGGCAGGAGGAGAAGGGGCCGACCGAGGATGAGATGACTGGATGGCATCACTGACTTGATGGAGATGAGTCTGAGTGAACTCTGGAGTTGGTGATGGACAGGGAGGCCTGGCGTGCTGCGATTCATGGGGTCACAAAGAGTCGGACGCAACTGAACTGAACTGAGAGGAAGTTCAGCATGAGTGGAATTAGTAAAAAAAAAAAAAAAAAAAAAAAGGCTTAAGGCCAAAATGGAGTTCTAGGAAATATTCAAGTTTCAGAGGGTTTACCTATTTTTATTGCCCCTTAGAACAGAAGAGATATTGACATGATGAGAGGTTCTCAAAGGTCTTCCTGGCCTAAATGTTCATTCTGAATGTTCCTGGGGACCTTAATTGTACAGGTTTCATTCATGAACATTAGGTGATAAGTCAGTATTTTTTTTCCCTTTCAATTTTGATAAGTTAGTATTTTTAGGGACCATATTTATGTTATATACATTCTGCCTTTACTCCCTGTTATTATCGTCACTCTATGGCAAAAGTAATTTTTGACTTCTGAAAAGCTGCTTATGATTGTTTTACTAAGGGAATTAATACAAACAAATGACTAATATTCTCTTGGCATTATTCATATTTTAAAGTAATGCTTGATCAGTAAGAATTTTATTTTTTTAAATTTATTTTTATTGGAGCATAATTGCTTGCAATGTTGTATTAGTTTCTGCTCCACAACAATGTGAATCAGCTGTATGTTTACACATATGCCCTCACTCTTTAGCCTCCTTCCAACCCCAGTTCACCCTATCCCGCTCCTCTAGATCATCACAGAGTACCAAACTGAGCTCCCTGTGGTATACAGCAGCTTCCCATATGTATGGTATAATAAGTATCAGAAAGCAATAGAGGTATTACTATTTGCAAGAACATAGATGGGCCTAGAGAATACTATACTTAGTGAAGTGAGTCAGAAATAAATACTGTATTATTGTTATTGTTCAGTCACTAAGTCATGTCCAACTCTTTGCAACCCCATGGACTGCAGCACACCAGGCCTCCCTGTATGAAAACTGAAAGCGTTAGTTGCTCAGTTGTGTCCAACTCTTTGAGACCCCATGCACTGTAGCCCACCAGGCTCCCCTGCCATGGAATTTTCCAGGCAAGAATATTGGAAAGTGAAAGTGAAGTCGCTCAGTCGTGTCCGACTCTTTGCGACCCCATGGACTGTAGCCTACCAGGCTCCTCCCTCCATGGGATTCTCCAGGCAAGAGTACTGGAGTAGGTTGCCATTTCCTTCTCCAGTCACTTATATATGAGACTCTAAAAATAATACAAATGAATCTACATACAAATCAGAAACAGACTCACAGATATAAAAAAAAAAAACAAGTTTATGGTTACCAAAAGGAGGAGAAGGGGAGAGGAACAAATTAGGAATATGGGTTTAACAGATGCAAACTCCTATGTATAAAAGGGATAAACAACATTCATTTACTATATGCCATGGGAAATTATATTCAATATCATATAACCTATAATAGAATATAATCAGAAAAAATAACTGAATCACTATGCTGTACACCTGAAACTAACCCAATATTGTAAACCAACTATTACTTCAATTTAAAAGAAAGAAAATGCTGGAAAAAAGTGGTCATCACATCTTTTTATAACATGCTTTTCAAAAAACAAGTTTGTGTGAAGTACCTAAATGTGCTTTTCTTTTGTAGATTATGGACAAATTAAAGAGAAACTTCAGCAGTTATTTATTGCTGAAGAATCTAGCTGACATATTTGGAAAATAATTTGAAAAGCTAGTAGATTGTGTGCATGCTGTGCCAGAAGCCTTGAGCTCTCTTTTGCATTCTATAATTTATATGTTGTCCCAGCATGAGGTTATTTTCATGATTTTGCTTTTAAATTATGCATATTAGAGTGAAATGTACTGATATAAATATAGACGTGACCTATAAAGGTTTCTTCTTTTTCTAGCATTTAACCTTTTCAAGACCTCTTTATTCTCCAAACCACCCTTGTCATAGGTGAATGACAGAGCTTTTCTGTGCTGGAAAGTGTGCTTTTCTCTTCACACATACACAGTACATACTTGTAATGTGTATGTGTGGACATGTTAGAGTAGCTATTACAGTGTTTTCGTAATAAAGTATTGTAGTGTCCGTTGATACTTAAAGAAGTAAATGTATTTACTGAGAGCGTGACCATAAGTGTAATTGGATGTAAGTTCAGAAGTCTTAACATGGATCTGTTTTTGTGCAAAGAAAATTAAAAGATTGTCTCATGCGTACATGGCCCGAGTTGTTGTTCTAGTAAAGAGCTAGTCTGAGATGTCTGTTGTTTTGTGTTTTACAGATGCTCTGCACATGTTGGACAGGTATCTTTAACTTAAACAGATTTCTCCAGTTAAGTTTAAGTGATTTGTTCAAGCCCAGAGTAAACTTGTTAATTACTACACGAAATGTCTTACTTAGTGAGGCAGATTTCCCCAGTAAGTTTAAATGATCTGTTCAAGCCCAAAGTAAACCTGTTAATTAGTACACAAAGTAAACTTGTTAATTAGTACATGGTTTCTTCAGCAGTACCTCAGCATCAGGACCAGGAACCTATGGCAGACAATCGGATGTTGTTCTTGACCAGCTGAAAGTACTGACCACTGATCTGAGTTAGAAACTGCATCTATCCTGTCTTCAGGAACCATCACCAGAGCATAGAAGAGAAAAAAAACAAATCCTAAGATTATGTTGTACAAGCGTATGAAAGCACAGTTTCTTCTCACATTTCTGTATCTTTCTCCTGGTTTTCCCTGGTCCACCGTCTTTTTTTTTTTTTCCTCTTAACATCTGAACTCACTGTACCAAGATTTTAATAACCCCTACTCCTTAATAAGTAACTAGACGTGTTTCCCATACCTCCCAGCAAGCATTAGTTTATCGTTTAGTTATTTGTTACTCTTATCTAGCAAATATTAGTTTATTATTTAGTTTATCAGTTTGTATGTCATTTTCCTTTCTTGAAATCTCCTCCTAAGAAAGACTCAGAGACTGAGACCACAATTTACAGCCACCAGCATTTGATAATAGGGATGGGACCTCAAGGTGGACGATGGGGAAAGAAACCTAAATCCCCAACCACAGAGAATGGTTCAATAACACACACCATCTTCACATGTTTCATACCCTGCAACTGTTCGCATTATTTGGTGATATGGGAAACTGCTCACAACATACTATTAAGTAAAAGAAGTAAACGTATTATGTGAAATGCCCCCCAAAATACATCCTTCTTTCTCCTTCCCCAGAAATAAGACTGGAAGAATATACTCAAAAAATCAAAAGTGTTTCTTTTGGGGTGGTTAGATTTCAGTTCACTTTTATTTTTGTACACAGCAGTGTTGTTCAAATTGTCTATGATAAACAAGTTATTTGGCATACCTCATATGAAAAGCAGTGGAAGGAACATTGTCTAGGTATCTGTTGTTTATAAGTAGTGATTTGATTAAAAAAAAAAAACTGAAAAACTGCAAGCTGCTTAGATTCAGGAACTGATCTCTTAAACTGGCATGCCTTGGTTTGGACCAGACAGTGGCCAGATGTGAGTCACAGGAGGAGTTGAACAGATTCAGAGTGTTCTTGAGTACTTTGGTTTTAATGTAGCAGATAAATAAGAGCTCAAAAAGGGACGTATGTGTATTAGTTGCTCAGTCGTGTCCGACTCTTTGTGACCTCATGGACTATAGCCTGCCAGGCTCCTCTGTTCATGGAATTTTCCTGACAAGAATACTGGAGTGGGTTGCCATTTCCTTCTCCAGGGGATCTTCCTGACCAGAAGTTGAACCTGGGTCTCCTGCATTGCAAACAGATTCTTTACCATGTGAGCTACCAGGGAAGCCCAAAAAAGGATAGGTGATGTTTCATAAGAAGGAAAGGAAGCTTGCTACAGAAACAAAACCAGAGTGAAATTTATGGTTGTTAAGCAAGAGACTTGGATCATTTAAATTTTATTTACTTTTCCAAATGCTTTGATGACCTGAGACTACTGTGCATTTCCAGTAGAAAGGCTCATGGAAGAATAAGTATTTTGTGACTATTTACAAATACTTAAGAGTATTTGGCTTTTTTGGATAACTTATATTTTTAAATACATTTAAAATAACAGGAATAGAATTATAATTTTTAGCAATTTTTTTCTAATTAGGACCCAGTTTATGGAAAAGGAAAACTTGGAGAAATCCAGGGCCTTATTCTGGGAATGTTGGATACCTTTAACTATGAACAGGTAAGCTACTTTCTATTTCTACGCCCATTCTAAGGTAGAAAGAAGCTATTTTTTTCTCTTTGCACCTATACTTTTTCTTTAGAAATTACCATCTGTTTAGTGAAAGTTTGAAAGATTGAAGTGTATGACTTTCTAATTTTAAAATTTCTCTTGATCTTAATTTATATTTTGTATACATATACACATATATTCTGGAATGTATAATTGCAGCTTTTGAATTTATTTTATTCTTTTGATTCATGGGTGATGGGACATATATATTGTTTTCCAGATGAAAAATATAAGAAACTTTCTTGGAAAATAATGGAATATGATGGTATAACTCAAAAAAGGAAGGGTCAACATGAGTATAGAAAAATTGCAGAATAAAATTAGTGTTCTTTTAAACATTCTGAAACAGTTAATCACTACTAACCAGAAATAGTCATTTAGTTCAGTTCAGTTCAGTTTCTCAGTCGTGTCCAACTCTTTTCGACCCCATGAATCGCAGCACNTGTCCAGTTCTAACTGTTGCTTCCTGACCTGCATATAGGTTTCTCAAGAGGCAGATCAGGTGCTCTGGTATTCCCATCTCTTGAAGAATTTTCCACAGTTTCTTGTGATTCACACAGTCAAAGGCTTTGGCATGGTCAATAAAGCAGAAATAGATGTTTTTCTGGAATTTTCATGCTTTTTCCATGATCTAACGGATGTTTCTTCCCTTAACCTGAAACTGCCTGTGGCATTAATTCTCAGTAAGAGCCAGCTTGGTGTAATTTTAAGCCACCAAGGAAAATTTCCATTTATACATATTAGATACAATGTCTGCTTTTTTAGTAGAAGAAAAAGAAAGAAATTGAGTGACAGAGCTTTTCTTAGGATGCTATAAGAACTGTAGTTTTGTTAAGTAAGCATAGCACAAGGAAGCTGATCCCCTTTCAGGCACAGAGTCCATGATGGCAAAAGGAAGCCATCAAAATATATCAAAATATATATCAAAATGATATATCTGAATATTGAGAATTAGATGTAGTAAGAAAACAATACTTTATAAACACAGGGAACCTTAAATGACATAATGTGATAGCTGTGAAATATCTTTATGTGACTTAATGACAGATGTCACAGTCTTGAGTAGATTCAAATGGCTTTTAAGTGCTGATTGGAAAATGTGATCTCTTGCCCAAGGGAGATGAAAAATGAGTAATGACCATTAGCTTTTCCAGGGAAAGGTTAATGTGGAATATTGCCATGGATGCAGTTTCTATTTAAAAAATCAGAGTATTTTTTTTAACAATTTGTTAGAACTTTGAGCAATTCAAAGAGAGCTTACTATATAAGTGTAATAAATAAGTAGACTTGGGTTAATCCAGTCATCTGAAAGCCATCAGTACCGAATTAAGCTGCAAGAATGGCAGAGCACTCATTTCTCCATAGTAACTAGTGACAGCCTTTTAATAATTATTTTGAGACTCTTGATGTAGTACTTATCAGTACTTGTACATTGAAGTTAACCACTTAAGTCTGAGGGGCTTTGATGCTTATTTGATCGATTTTATGCCTTTGTAGTATATTCCAATTCAGCTGTAGTTGAAAATGACACAAGTGCAATTCTCCACTCATCCCCTCTGTCTCTTTCACTTTATAAACAACTTTTTGTTGATTTCTTTTTATTTTGGTCATTCATAGACCCTGCTGGAAACGACAACTAGCCTTCTAAACCAAGATCTCCATTGGTCATTGTGTAACCTGAGAGCTTCAGTTACCAGAGGACTGAATCCCAAGCAGGATTACTGCTCTATTTGTTTGCAGCAATACAAGAGACGCCAAGAAATGGCTGATGAAATTATTGTCTTTAGGTAAGAGAGGAAAGGAAACGTAGTACATATGTGTGTGTACATGTATTGCCAGGCAGGAACACATGTAGACACACAGCCCCAGTTAGCCATTCTGGCAGTGAACAAAACAAGGCAGAGTTCCTGATCCCATAGATCTTATATTCTGCATAGGGGTCAGGGGGAAAGAGTATTAGAGTGGTCAGGTCATAAGTAAATACAGGTAATAAGAACTATGGAGAGAAATAACACAGGGTAAAGGGATGGAAAAAAGTGTTCAGGGTGAGAATGCTATTTTAAGATACCATAATGAGGAAAAACATGTCTAAGAAAGTGACATTTGCGCAGAATGAGAGTGGTAGGAGTGAAGGTTAGGAATATATTTTAAGAGAAGAGCTAACTTGCTGATGTATCAGATGTGAAGTGACAGGGAAAAACATCTTCAGCACAAGCGACTGAATGAATGTGGTACCGTCCTCTAAAATAAGAAGGAACAGGCATGAGGACCTGGGGAAAGCAAGAGTTTTGTCTTGGAGATGTTAGGCTTGAGATGCCTTTTAAACATTTAAGTAGGAATGTCAGGTAGACAGTTATTCTAGTCAGAGATATGTCCTGGAAATATAAATTTAGAAATCATCAGCATGTAAATGATATTTAAAGCCACAATGCAAAGAGAGAAGAAGTCTAGTGCAAAAGTAGAAGGTTTGATCTCTGGAGGAGACAGCTCATCCAGAACATACAGATAGAGGCAATGTAAGATGGACTCTAGAGCCAGGCTTTAAACCTTGAGTTCACACCTTTACTCTGCCACTTTCTAGCTGTTCCAGTGAAATTGGTCAGTCATGTCTGACTCTTTGCGACCCCATGGACTATAGCCTACCAGGCTCCTCCATTCATGGGATTTTCCAGGCAAGAGTACTGGAGTGGGTTGCCATTTCCTTCTCCTAGCTATTAGACTTTGACAATTCATTTCATCTCTTTACATCTTAGTTTCTTTATTTGTAAAGAGGGATAATAATGGTACCTACCTTCTAGAGTTTTTGTGAAGATTAAATGAGATAATTTACATAAGACACTTAAAACCGTACTGACATCCAGTAAGCACTGTACAAGTGTTAGCTTCTGTTTTTACAGATAAAAATTGGTAGATTTGGTGATTAGAAGGGAAATTAATTCTTATCACATAAAGAGCCCATTCATTCAACAACTATTTATCAAGCACACGATATGTCAGGTACTGTTAGAAGGAATAGGTACCACATGAACAAAACAAAGGTTTTGCTCTCAGAGTTTATACTCTAGTGAAAGAGATAGACAAGTAAAATGCCAGATAGTAACTAACAGGGTAAAAAAAAAAAGCATGTTAAGTGAGATGTAGAGTGTCTGTGGGGGAAGATATTTTATGAAGAGTGATCAGGGAGAACACCACTGTTAAGATGATTATGGACAGGTATTTAAAAATGACTTAATTAATAAAAATATAATAATTACCATAAGTAAATATGGTATAGAAGAGAGAGAACCTTGGGAACTAGTAGTTTGTGAAAAGTTGTTAGGGAAACTTAAGTGACATTTGAGCAGAGACTTAAGGGAAGTTTCCATGCAATATCAGGGTGGAGTGCTCCAGGCAGAGGATCAGCAAGTGCAGAAACCGTGAGGCAGGTGCTTGGCATACTTCTCTGGTAGTGAGTGAGCAGTCTAGCATTGCCTGAGCAGGGTGAAGGGAAAATGATAAGAGATGATTTCAGCAGCCAAATCCTTTAGGAACTAAATCATTAGGAAGAGGTAAACTCTTACTCTGAGATGAAAAGCCACTGGATGGTTTTGAGGATGGGGTTGACACGGTATAATCTATGTATTGAGGATCACTTTAACTGCTGTGGTGAGAATGGACTGCAGAAGATCAAGCATGAAAGTGGAATGACCATTTAGGCTAATCCAAGTGAGAGATGGCCCAAGATGATTGTAATGAAGTAAGCAGTGGTGGGGTTCTGTACATATTCTGAAGGTATAGCTGACAAGATCTGTTTATAGATTGTATATTAGATATGAAAGAAGGAATAGTTTTCAGCCTGAGAAACTGAAAGGCCCTAGTTACTATTTATTTAGATATGGAAGGTTGGAAGAGAGTGTGCATTGAGGGTGGGATTTGGTGGAAATCAGGAATTTGGTTTGGGGCATGTTATATATATGGGGGAGGATAGAGAAAAGGAAGATTTTAAAGACTATCGAAGAGAGAAAAGGACTGACTTCTGAGATGGTGAATGTTTCAGGTTGGAGAAATGAGAAGGAATCAGTGAAGATGGCTTAGAATTATGCTCAACACTTGTTTCTGGAAGATTTATTTAGTAGCTTAATATAATTAACAGGGAATTTCTTCATAGTAATGGTGTTAGAATTTACTGTATAGTAGTAACATTTTTGTGAATGCTTATAAATCAAATCGTGACTCTTGAATTTGATGAGAAATACCACTCATGTTATTATCAAATGACTTATATAATTATTATTTTCCCCAGTTGACATTGTTCAAACTGTCTAAAAATGTTTCATAATTTGAGAAGTGAGCAGAAGTTCAACTCACCCCTGGGTGGTTTGTAGTCAGAGAACTGTGATGCTATTGTACTCACAACTGAAGTGTACAATTACATGAGTCTGGATTTTTAAAAAGAGAGGAAAGCAACAAGTAAATCTCTTTTCTTATTTCTTAACCTATATACCCACCAGTGCATTTCAGCTTACTGGAAATAATTATCACTTTTAAATACTGTCTAATACAACTTAGGTTTATGATTTTATGATAATGAAAAGTATCAATTGGTTACCTTCATTTTGCAGCTGTGGCCATTTATATCACTCATTCTGTCTGCAAAGCAAAGAGTGCACCATAGAAATTGAAGGGCAAACAAGGTGGACATGCTACAAATGCAGCTCAAGTAACAAAGCAGGAAAGCTGAGTGAAAATTCATCTGAAGTTACTAAGGGAAGGATAACCCCATCACAGGTAAAACTTATTTTCATGTCAAGGTGGAGAAGGAAATGGCAACCCACTCCAATATTCTTGCCTGGAGAATTCCATGGACAAAGGAGCCTGGCGGGATACAGTCCATGGGGTTGCCAAGAGTAGGGCACGACTGAGTGACTATCACTCTCACTCATGCAGATAGTCTTTCTTAACAGTGTCTTTTAGACCAGGCCTCATTTTTTTTCAGGTCTTTTCAGGCCTCAGCAGATTTACTTAGTCTTCTGTTTCCTGCACCTTCCTCCATGCTGCCCTATCCTATAGTTGATGTTAACATCACTTAGTGAAATGTTGGACCCATTGCTGTTTTCTCTCTGTTTTTGGCTTGAGAAACTGGAAGTCTGTAGTTGCGATTTATTTAGATGTAGAAGGTTAGAAGGGAGCAAGCATTGGAGATGGAGTGAAGAAAGATTATAAAGATTATCCAGATTATCGAAGATAGAAGGATTGACTTCTGAGGTATCCAGCGTTTCAGATTAGAGAAATGAGGAGGAATCAAAGATGATTTAGAATTATGTTTAAATCATTTAACTTATGCTAAATCAATTAAGCTTTCAATATTAAGTCAGAAGATAACCCAGGGAAAAAACTCTGACCTAGCTTCTCCCAGATAACAGTTCAGAGTTTCTACACTCCAGTGGTAGCCACTAGTATCCATATTCATCCAGTAAATACAGAACCATGTGCCAGGCACTATGTTAAATGCTAGAACAAGACATTTGTCTTAAGGAGTTTGTATGACAACGAAATTATAAACAGATTTCCAATAAGTGTTCTCCAGTTCTTTCTGACACCAATTACATGGTGTTTTTTCCATATTCAGTTCAGACACCAACTCTGTCAGTTCTCTGGGTTCCAACTGTATGCCCAGTAATGCTATTCAGTTCTCACACTGACCACCAGGAATTAGTGTCAGACTTTATACATTTAAGGGTCCATTCCCAAGAGACTGTCCTTACTTCAGACACCAGTTACAAATAGGGTGCCAGATTATATCCTGTTCTGTCTGACTTGACAAATTTAGGGGTCCCTATGACCCACTCCCCCAGGTTTAATAATTCCGTAGGACAACTCACAGAACTTGGGAACATGCTTTATGTTTACTTGTTTATTATAAAGGATAGTCAGGAATAGCCATATGAAAGAGGTGTGTAGAGCAAGGGAAGAGGGGAAAAGGGTGCCCAGAGCTTCCATGCCATAGCTTGGCAGTAACCTTCCCAGTTATCAGTGTGCTTACCAACCCGGAAACTCCTTGAACCTCAACATTTAGGGGTTTTTATTGGAAGTTTCATTAACTAACCATGATTGATTAAATCACTGGCCATTAGTGCTTAGACTCAACATCTAGCCCTTCTCCCCTCCTCCTATATGGGGATTGGGGAAGGATGGGGAGGGAAGGACTGAAAGTTCTAACTCTCTAGTCATGGTTTGATCTTTCTGATGACCAGCTGCCATCCTGAAACTATGTAGGGGTCCCCAAGTACCAGTCATCTCATTAGCATTCAGAAGGCGTTCTATCACTCAGGAGAGTCTGAGGGTTTTAGGAACTATGTGATAGGAACCAGGGACAAAGACTGAATGATATTTTTTATTATACCACAAGTACTTACAGATAAACTCTGTTGTAAAAGTAGATAATGAGCAGAGCTAATCTAGACATGAGATGTCATGGAAGATTTCTTCAAAATGTTAGTTAGCTACCCCTGAAGCAAAAAGAGAAGATAGAGTTTAAGCACAAGGATAGGCAGGAGGAGAAATATTCCAGGCAGAGGGAACAGTATACAGAATAAACAAAGCACCTGTGCAGGAACTAGACGTTGAGTATGATTGGATCCAGAGGGTGAAAGAATGGTATTATGTGAAATTAGTAAGTAAATGGGGACCATACTAATTATTTTTATGTTTGTGCTAAAGAAATAAGACATTGAAGGGCTTTAAAGAAGAAATAATATGATATGATCAAAATAGTACTTTTTTTAAGAATAGTGCTTTTAAAAAAACTGCATTACAGAAAATGAATTGAAAGGAAAACAAGAATAGGTGGATGTAAGGAGACCCAAGAATATTGAAATTATTTTGTTGAAAGAAATAGTAACTTGTACTAGAATGGTGGAAGTTGGGATGGAGAAAAGAGCCATATGTGAGATGTGTTTGAGATGAGTACAAACATCAAAATAATTAATATGGTCCCTGCCTACCTCACTAGCTTCATCTCATACTGCTCTTTCACCTTCTAGATTCATTTATGCTCAACTTATAATTCTATATTATTTTCTGCTTTACAACAGGTAACCTGTATTTGAGAGGTAGAATTAGTAGGACTTGGTGATAATTAAATTGGTTGGTATGGGAGGTAAGACAGAGAGAAGAGTCAAAGATAGTACCCAGATTTCTTATTTGAACAACCAAATGGATGGTGGTAACATTTACTGAGATAGAAAGCAATAAATAAAGAACATACCTGAGAGTAAGACAGGGAATTCATTGTTGAACTTAGAGATGTCTGCTGGATATACAGATGAAGATGTTCAGTATGTTTCTGGATTGAAAATTTTATTAGTCATCCAGTGCTTCCTTGTTCGCATTTAGGAAAAGAAAATCAGGTCCTGTGATTTCTAATATCTTTCCAAGCTGAATTCAAATGCAGATGTGGGAACCTTTATTTATGTAGATACCTAAGGCTTTGCCTTTCGGTGCACTTCAGTTTTTTTCCCTTTTTCAGGTATATTCTGTTCATAAACAGATTGTGACTGAATGCGTATTATTGCCTGCATATTACCAATTAGATTTTTTTTCTTTCTTCCTAGATAGTCCCCAGATGCTAAAATGTGCCTTGTTTTCTTTTTTTTAAAGATAGTTATGTATGCACTTATATTTTTTAATACATAATTTACAAACAGTAAATTCACTTCTGCAAGTTTTGACAACCTCCTTTACAATCAAGACATAGAGCAATATTACCACGTCCCTCAAAAGTCCCCTATAGCTCTTTGTAGTCAACCTCTCTTTTCACCCTCCAACCCCTGGCAACCACTGATCCATTGGGAGTTATTTAATACTAGGTGAGATAAAGATAGAGGTTCTTTCTTTTGAATGAAGGTATCCATTGAATTGCCTTTGTACCTTAATCAAAAACCAATTGACCTTGTATATGTGGATTTATTTCTAGATTTTCTATTCTGTTCCATTGATCTATATATTTGTCCTTGCTCCAAGACTGTGTCTTTATAGTAAATCTGGATATCAGGTTGTGTGAGGCCTTCAAGTTTGTTCTTCTTTCTAACATTTGGCTATTCTACTTGCTTTTCCATATAAATTAAAAAAATCACCATGTCAGTTTCTCCCAAAAATATTCATGCTGGGATTTTATTAGGATTGTGTTGACTATATAGATAAATTGAGGGAGAGTTGACAGTTAATGATATTGAGTCCAATCCATTAACACAGTATAGCGCCAGTTTATTTAAATTTTCTTTGATTTATTTCATCAATGTTTTTGGCATATAAATCTGGCATATGTTTTATAAGGTTCATTTCTAAGTATTTAATGACTTGATATTACATATTTTACTGTTCTATATTTCAATTTCTAATTGTTCATTGCTAAAGTATAGAAATACAATTTATTTTTGCATATTGACTTTGTATCTAGTGACCAGTGGCCTTACTAAGCTTACCTGTGAGTACTTTTTTGTATATTTTTTGGTATTATCTACATAATCATATCAAATGCAAATAATGACTGTTGTATTTGTTTGTTTCCTGTGTTATTTCTTTTTCTTGCCCTATTGCATTGGCCTCCAGTACACAATTGAGTAACAATGGTGAGAATAGACATCCTTGTTTTGTTACTGATTGTAGAGGAAAGTATTCATTTTTCATTATTCAGTATAATGTTAACTGTAGGCTTTTGATATGTAACCTTTGTATCATGTTTAGGATGTTCCCTTTTACTCCATGTTCTGTTGAGAATTTGTTTCAAGAATGGATGTTGAAGACATTTGTATTACGTTGGTTGCTGTGTGCCCATATCCACACACCCCACACAAGAAAGTGATCTATTTCATTGACTTTCCTCTTGCCTGCTCTCAGAACATTGAGAGAAGGGAAATTATTTTGAAATTGGATCTGTATATCAAAGGAGGCTTCATTTCTGAGGCTATCCTATTCTGCAGGGCAGAAGAAATGAGTCCAACCTTTTCATTTCTTTAGGAAACTCCAGTGGGATTACTGATCATCCTCTTGAAAATCTGTGTGATGCTTCTTAATTAATAAAGGAAAATAGAAGGAGAACTATTTTGGATTCCTTATATTTTCTAGCTCTTTGTCTCCTTTGGCTTCCTTAGTAAGATTTTGTAAAAGGATCTAGTGGGTTGGTAATGCAAGGAAACAGAAGATGAAATTTATCAAATATATGCTTTAGATGTGAATATGATAATCTTTACAACAACTTTAGCTGAAGGAGCTGTATGTAGCTCAGAGAAGGAGGACCAGTATTTGAAATCAAGTTTTAAAAATCATCATCGCTCTCAGTTTTCCTTCTTCCTGACTATTCTATTTTTAGTACTCTGACTTTATTGAAATCTTGTAAAGGTTATTTTTAAAGTTCAGTTCAGTGGCTCAGTCGTGTCTGACTATTTGCACCCCCATGGACTGTAGGATGCCAGGCTTCCCTGTCCATCCCCAACTCCCAGAGCATATGCAGTCAGACTCATGTCCATCAAGTTGGTGATGCCATCCAACCATTTCATTCTCTGTCGTCCCCTTCTTTCACCTTCAATCTTTCCCAGCATCAGGGTCTTTTCTGATGAGTCCGTTCTTCGCGTCAGATGGCCAAAGGATTGTAATTTTGCTTCAGCATCAGTCCTTCCAATGAATATTCAGAATTGATTTCCTTTAGGATTGACTGGTTGCATCTTCTTGCAGTCCATGGGACTCTCAAGAGTCTTTTCCAACACCACAATTCAAAAGCACCATTTCTTCGGTGCTCAGTTTTCTTTATAGTCCAACTCTTATATCCATACATGACTACTGGAAAAACCATAGCTTTGATTGTATGGACCTTTGTTGGCAATGTCTCTGCTTTTTAATATGCTGTCTAGGTTGGTCATAGCTTTTCTTCCAAGGAGTAAGCATCTTTTAATTTCATGGCTACAGTCAACATCTGCAGTGATTTTGGAGCCCAAGAAAATAAAGTCTCACTGTTTCCATTGTTTCCCTTCTATTTGCCGTGAAGTGATGGGACCAGATGCCGTGATCTTAGTTTTCTGAATGTTGAGTTTTGAGCCAATTTTTTCACTCTCCTCTTTCACTTTCATCAAGAGGCTCTTTAGTTCTTCACTTTCTGCCGTGAGAGTAATGTCATCTGCATATCTGAGGTTATTGATAATTTTCCTGGCAGTCTTGATATTCCATCTTATGCTTCATGTAGCCTGACATTTCGCATGATGTACTCTGCATATAAGTTAAATAAGCAGGGTAACAATATACAGCTTTGACCTACTACTTTACTAATTTGGAACCAGTCTGTTCTTCTATGTCTGGTTCTAACTGTTGCTTCTTGATCTGCATACAGATTCCTCAGGCGGTAGGTAAGGTGGTTTGGTATTCCCATCACTTTAAGAATTTTCCACAGTTTGTTGTGCTCCACACAGTCAAAGGCTTTGGTGTAGTCAATAAAGCAGAAGTAGATGTCTTTCAGGAACTCTCTTGCTTTTTTGATGAGCCAACAAATGTTGGCAACTTAATCTCTGGTTCCTCTGCTTTTTCTAAATCTAGCTTGAACATCTGGAAGTTCATGGTTCATGTATTGTTGGACCCTGGCTTGGAGAATTTTGAGCATTACTTAGCTAGTGCGTGAGATGAGTACAATTGTGTGGTAGTTTGAACATTCTTTGACATTGCCTTTCTTTTTTAAAGTACAATGATACTGTTGACTGTGCTAACTTAAGATTTCTTACCATTGTATGAACCATTCACATTTTCAATTGTAAGAAAATTTTCAATGAAGATACTAATTCTATACATGATGGTTTTTATTAAGCTTAATTTAATGAGAGTTCTACTTTGCTCTAATTTCCTTCAAAAATCTGTCACCCTTGGTTATTAAGTTCCTAATCTGTGCATGGAGAAAAACAGAGGTGTGTGTCCCAGTGACTCCAAAATCAAGCTGAGATTGCCAGTCAGCTTCCACCTGTTGCTTTCTATCCTCAGTAAATAACTGAATACATTTGAAACTTTTCACTGCCTTTGTAATATGATCCTTCTGTCAAATAGTTTATTTCATCCTTTTCCAAGACTTGAGATGATTGACTTTTTACTTCTTCGGTTACTGACTCTTATTCAACAGGATACAAGTAACCCTCAGATCTGTGGTTTTCTTGGGTAAAATCTTTTTTCTTGCCTCTCTTACATTCATTTCTGTTTTTCACAACTGATCAATATATATCAGCTGTAACTCTGACATGTCAATTTTCTCCCAACAGTTCTACACAGGCATGATTGGATTTATTTTCCCAGAAAGTCTGCTTTCCTCTGGAACAAGTTTTTTATTCTGTGCTAGGAAATGTAACAGAAATGACTCAGATTTCTTTCTTTCCTCTCTTATTATCACTTCCTCTCCCCTTAGGTTTACAGTAGGTCAGTTGGGATATAGGTCCAAAGAATAGACCTTATAAGTTGAAATTTCTGTTTTGTATCCTCTATATATAACTCATAGATAAAATACATTTGAGAAACTAATTTCAACTGAAATACTCATCCTGCTTTTATCTTAGATTATTCTTTTATTAAATTTATAGTAGCAAATAACCACCTTCATTGGCACTGATTAACATTAGAAGAAATTAACTTACTATTATTCATTTTAAAAATAATAATACTTGGCCAGCAGGCAGCTTAATATCAATTTAAAGAAATACAATGAAAAATTTTCTAGATTTTAGTTTTAACATTAACAGGGCTTAAAGCTCTTGAGAGCTGACAATAAGCTAACACATTATTATGTGCCAGAAATATTCCAATTGTTATTCCTCTTAAAACTTAAAAAACTGAGAGCACACACGAAAAAGAAAACTACAGGCCAATATCACTGATGAACATAGATGCAAAAATCCTCAACAAAATTTTAGCAAACAGAATTCAGCAACACATCAAAAAGCTTACACACCATGATCAAGTAGGGTTTACTCTAGGGATGCAAGGATTCTTCAATATATGCAAATCAGTCAATATGATGCACCATATTAACAGATTGAAAGATTAAAAGCCATATGATAACCTCAATAGATGCAGGAAAAGCCTTTGACAAAATTCAGCACCCATTAATGATTAAAACTCTTCAAAAAATGGGCATATAAGGAACCTACCTCAACATAGTAAAGACCATATATGATAAGCCTAGAGCAAACATTATTCTCAATGGTGAAAAACTGAAAGCATTCCCCCTAAGATCAGGAACAAGACAAGGGTGTCCACTTTCACCACTGTTATTCAATATAGTTCTGGAAGTCCTAGCTACAGCAATCAAAGAAGAAAAAGAAAGAAACGGAATCCAGATCAGAAAAGAAGAAGAAAAGCTCTCACTGTTTGCAGATGACATAATGCTGAATATAGAAAACACTAAAGTTAGTATCCGAAAATTACTAGAGCTAATCAGTGAATTTAGCAAAGTTTCAGGATAGAGAATCAATACACAGAAATCACTTGCATTTCTATATACTAACAATGAAAAATTAGAGAACTTCGGGAATCAGTCCTATTCACCATTGCAACAAAAAGAATTAAATATCTAGGAATAAATGTACCTAAGTAGACAAAAGAACAGTACACAGAAAGTTACAAGACACTGATGAAAGAAAGATGACATAAACAGATGGAAAGATATTCCATATTCCTGGGTAGGAGTAATCAATATTGTGAAAATGACTATACTACCAAATGCAATCTACAGATTCAGTGCAATCCCTATCAAATCACCAATGGCATTTTTCACAGAACTAGAACAAAAAACTTCACAATTCATATGGAAACAAAAAAGACCCTAAATAACCAAAGCAGTCTTGAGACAGAAGAATGGAGCTGGAGGAATCAACCTTCCTGATTTCAGATTATACTACAGAGCTACAGTCATCAAGACAGTGTGGTACTGGCACAAAAACAGAAGTATAGACCAATGGAACAACCAGAAATAAGCCCATGCACCTATGGGTACCTTATTTTTGACCAAGAAGGCAAGAATATACAGTGGTGCAAAGACAGTCACTTCAATAAATGCTGCTGGGAAAACTGGACAGCTACATGTAAAAGAATGAAATTAGAACACTTCCTAACACCATACACAAAGATAAACTCAAAACAGATTAAAGACCTAAATGTAAGACCAAAAACTATAAAACTCTTAGAGGAAAACATAGGCAGAACACTCAAGGACATAAAGCAAGTTCCTTTATGACCCAGCTTCTAGAGTAATGGAAATAAAAACAAAAGTAAACAAGTGGGACCTGATTAAAGTGAAAAGCTTTCTCACAGCAAAGGAAACTACAAAGAAGGTGAAAAGACAACCCTCACAATGGGAGAAAATAATAGCAAATGAAACAACTGACAAAGGATTAATTTCCAAAATATACAAGAAGCTCATACAACTCAATGTCAGAAAAAAAACTGAATCCAAAAGTGGGAAAAAGACCTAAACAGACATTGCTCCAAAGAAGACATATAGATGGCTAACAAACACATGAAAAGATGCTCAATATTGCTCATTATTAGAGAAATGCAAATCAAAACTGCAATGAGGTGTTACCTCACACCAGTCGGAATGTCTATCATCAAAACGATAAATTCTGGAGAGGGAGTGGAGAAAAGGGAACCCTCTTGCACTGTTGGTGGGAATGTAAATTGATACAGCCACTATGGAAAACAGTGTGGAGATTCCTTTAAAAACTAGGAATAAAACCACCATATGACCCAGCAATCCCACTTGTAGGCATATACCTAGGAGGAAACCAAAATTGAAAAAGATGCATGTATCCCATTGTTCATTGCAGCACTATTTACAATAGTGGTAAATATTTACCACAATATTTACAGTGGAAGCAACCTAGATATCCATAGACAGATGAATGGATAAAGAAGTTGTGGTACATATACACAAAGGAATATTACTCAGCCATAAAAAGGAATGCATTTGAATCAGTTCTAATGAGGTGGATAAACCTAGAGTCTATTATACAGAGTAAAGTAAGTCAGAAAGATAAATACCATATTCTTAATGCATGCATACAAAATCTAGAAAAATGTTACTGAAGAATTTATTTACAGGGCAGCAATGGAGAAACAGACATAGAGAACAGACTTATAAACATTGTGAGAGGGAAGGAGAGGGGGAGATGTATAGGAAGAGTAACATGGAAACTTACATTACCATATGTAAAGAAGATAGCCAACAGAAATTTGCTGTATGGCTCAGGAAACTCAAACAGGGGTTCTGTATCAGCCTAGAGAGGTGGGATGGGGAGGGGAATGGAAAGGAATTTCAAAGGGAGGAGATACATGTATACCTATGGCTGATTCATATTGAGGTTTGACAGAAAACAGCAAAATTCTGTGAAGTAATTATCTTTCAATAAAAAATTAATTTTAAAAATAATTTTTTAAAAAATGAGAGCATTTGGAGACTCATTAGAAAGTCTTACTCTGTGTAGCTTGATATCTTTTTCAGATTTGGATATATCATCCCTTTTCAGTAAATGACCAGATACAGCAGTCAGATATCAGAGTTTTTTGCTTTTTCCGTAAGAGATAAATATGCAAAGAAGGGGATTGAAAATAAACATATCGATGCCTAGTCATCCTTAACAGTCACAAGAGAGAATGAAAAGAAATAAGCTGATACTTTCCCTGGTACCTGGAGTTTATTTCTTGGTTTTTAGAATTGTATAAGAAAATGTTTGATTTTGGGGGATAAATCTACACATAATGTCAGATGGAAGTATTTACAACTTTGAAGAAATTATTCAGTAAGTGACATTTATTAATACTCACTGGGCATAATTTTCTGTTAATCATTGTACATTGTTTATTTATCCCACTATAAATTGGAGATTTGTTTTACATGCTATTTAATGAAATAGGAAAACTGGTATTAAGGCCCTGTTTTCATTGCTCTGTTTTCACAGAATGTTAGCTCCCTGTTATGTTAGATTCAAATGAAATTCTAAAAAATGAATTTTGAAGATAGAAGCATTTCTCAGAAGAGTACCTTCTAAATTAAACTTAGAAATGAAATGAATATTAATATGTCTCAGAAGTGCAGAGAGGTGATAAATAATCCTAACATAAATGCATCTTTTTGAGAAGACGTATGTTCATTTTCCAATATTCTTGTTATTATATACTAGTATTAAGTGATTCATTACTTCAGCTCATATATAATGTATACCTTGTTATTGTTATTCATTTGCTCAGTTGTGTCTTGCTCTTTGTGACCCCATGGACTACGGCACGCCAGGCTTCCCTGTCCTTCACTATCTCCTGGAGATTGCTCAAACTCATGTCCATTGAGTCAGTGATGCAATCCAACTATCTCATCCTCTGTTGTCCCCATCTTCTCTTGCCCTCAGTTGTTCATAGCATCGTCTTTTCCAGTGGGTCGGTTCTTTGTGTAAGGTGCCCAGAGTATTAGAGCTTCAGCATCAGTTCCTTGAAGGAGTATTCAGGGTTGATTTCCTTGCTGTCCAAGGGACTCTTAAGAGTCTTCTCCAATGCCACAGTTCAAAAGCATCAATTGTTTGGCACTCAGCCTCCTGTATTGTCCATCTCTCACATCCATACATGACTACTGGAAAAACCAAAGCTTTGACTAGATGGACCTTTGTGGGCAAAGTGATGTCTGTGCTTTTTAATTATGTTGCCTAGGTTGGTCATAGCTTTTCTTCCAAGGAGCAAGCATCTTTTATTTCATGGCTGAAATCACCATCTGCAGTGATTTTGGTGCCCAAGAAAATAGTTTGTGACTGTTCCCATTGTTGTCCCTTTCTATTTGCAATAAAGTGATGGAACCAGATACCATGATCTTAGGTTTTTGAATGTTGAGTTTTAAGCCAACTTTTTCACTCTCCTCTTTCACCTTCATCAAGAGGATCTTTACTGCCTCCTCACTTTCTGCCATAAGGTATCATCTGCTTACCTGAAGTTATTGATACGTCTTCCAGCAGTCTTGATTCCAGCTTGATCTTCATCCAGCCCAGCTTTCTCATGATGTACTCTGTAGAGTACATATTTAACTTATATGTATATAAGTTAAATAAGCAGAGTGATAGTATACAGCCTTGATATACTACTTTCTCAATTTTGAACCAGTCTGTTGTTCTATGTCTGGTTCTAATTGTTGCTTCTTGACCTGTATACAGGTTTCTCAGGAGGCATGTAAGGTGGTCTGGTATTCCCATCTCTTGAAGAATTTTCCACAGTTTGTTATGATCCACACAGTCCAAGGCTTTAGCTTCATAGTCAATGAAGCAAAAGTAGATGTTTTTCTGGAATTCCATTGCTTTTTCTGTGATCCAGCAAATGTTGGCTATTTGATCTCTGATTCCTCTGCCTTTTCCAAATCCAGCTTGTACATATGGAAGTTCTTGGTTCACATACTTTGAAGCCTAGCTTGAAGGATTTTGAACATTACCTTCCTAATAAGTGAAGTGAGCACAATTGTGTGGTCATTTGAACATGCTTTGACATGGTGGAATGGGAATGAAAACTGATCTCTTCCAGTCCTGTGGCCACCACTGAACGCTGCACTTCAATAGCATCATCTTTGAGGACTTGAAATAGCTCAGCTGAAATTCCATCACCTCCACTAGCTTTGTTTGTAGTAATGCTTCCTAAGGCCTACTTGATTTCATACTTGAGGATGTCTGGCTCTAGGTCAGTGACCACACCATCATGCTTATCTGGGTTATTGAGACCTTTTTTGTACAATTCTGTATGTTCTTGCCACCTCTTTTTGATATCTTCTGGTTCTGTTAGATCCATACCATTTTTGTCCTTTATTTTGTCCATCTTTGCATGAAATGTTCCCTTGGTGTCTCTGATTTTCTTGAAGAGATCTCTAGTTTTTTTTCCATTCTGTTGTTTTCCTGTATTTCTTTGTGTTGTTCACTTAAGAAGGTTTTCTTATCTCTCCTTGCTATTCTTTGGAACTCTGCATTCAGATGGGTATATTTTTCCTTTTCTCCTTTGCCTTTCACTTTTCTTTTCTCAGCTGTTTGTAAGGCCTCCTCAGACAACCAATTTGCCTTGTTGAATCCCTTTTTCTTGGGGATGATTTTGGTCACCACCTCCTGTACAGCGTTACAACCCTCCATCCATAGTTCTTCAGTAGCATATGGGGCACCTACCCACCTGAGGAGTTCATCTTTCAGTGTCCTATCTTTTTGCCTTTTCATACTGTTCATGGGATTCTCAAGGCAAGAATCCAGTGGACCACATTTTGTCAGAACTCTCCACCATGACCCATTCGTCTTGGGTGGCCCTACATGGCATGGTTTAGTTTCATTGAGTTAGACAAGGCTGTGGTCCCTGTGATCAGATTGGCTAGTTTTTTGTGATTGTGGTTTCAGTCTGNTGGGATTCTCAAGGCAAGAATCCAGTGGACCACATTTTGTCAGAACTCTCCACCATGACCCATTCGTCTTGGGTGGCCCTACATGGCATGGTTTAGTTTCATTGAGTTAGACAAGGCTGTGGTCCCTGTGATCAGATTGGCTAGTTTTTTGTGATTGTGGTTTCAGTCTGTCTGCCCTTTGATGCCCTCTCTCAGTGCCTACCGTCTTAGTGGAGTTTCTCTTATCTTGGACATGGGGTATTTCTTCACAGTTGCTCCAGCAAAGTACAGCCGCTGCTCCTTTGGACATGGGATATCTCCCAGTGGCTGCTGCTCCTGACCTTGGATGTGGGGTATAGGTTCCTCTCTGCTGCTTGCTGCTCCAGCACCACGCAGACACCACTCAGGCTTCAGCAATATGTAAACCGTGAACTTCCAGATGTTCAAATTGGATTAGAAAAGGCAGAGAAACCAGAGATCAAATTGCCAACATCTGCTAGATCATGGAAAAAGCAAGAAAGTTCCAGANCTGGAGAAGGGAAAGGCTATCCACTCCAGTATTCTGGCCTACAGAATTCCGTGGACTATAGTCCATGGGGTCACAAAGAGTTGGGCATGACTGAGGGATTTTCAGTTAAGGGGGAGAGTCAGAAGAAAAGAAAATAAAATGATAAAAGTAGAAACTTCAGCATCCAACTAATTAGAATTTCAAGACAAGAAGAAAAGGTAAAACGAGGATAGGATACGTTTGAAGAAATGATAATTGAGAGAGTCCTAGACCTAAAAAGATTTAAGACTTTGGATTGAAAAAGGTAGAAAGGGAGTCAATCCAGATCAACAAGAAAGCTTACCTTTCCAGAAGCCACCTTATAGGCTACTGGCCAGAACTGCCCCATGTGACATGGAGAGATGAGGCCCTGATTAAGTTAGACCAGTCATATTTCATCTATGAAGTTATATGTGCTTTTAATGGTTCTATTTTTTCCAGAACATTAAAATCATTGAAAATTGAGAAGTCAGTGTATTAAAACTCTTGTTACTTTATGTCTAAATATTTCAGCTCAGTCGTGTCCGACTATTTGTGACTCCATGGAGTGCAGCATGCCAGGCTTCCCTGTCCATCATGAATTCCAGAACCTTGCTCAAACTCATGTCCATCCAGTTGGTGATGCTATCCAATCATTTCATCCTCTGTCATCCCCTTCTTCTCCTGCCTTCGATCTTTCCCAGCATCAGGGTCTTTTCTATTGAATCAGTTCTTCGCATTAGGGGGCCAAAATATTGGAGTTTCAGCATCAGTCTTTTAAATGAATATTCAGACTGATTTCCTTTAGGATGAACTGGTTGGATCTCTTTGTTGTCCAAAGGACTCTCAAGAGTCTTCTCCAACACCACATTTCAAAAGCATCAATTCTTCAGTGCTCAGCTTTCTTTATAGTTCAACTCTCACATCCATAAATGACTACCGGAAAAACCATAGCTTTGACTAGATGGACCTTTGTTGGCAAAGTAATGTCTCTGCTTTTTAATATGCTGTCTAGGTTGGTCGTAGCTTTTCTTCCAAGGAGCAAGTATCTTTTAATTTCATGGCTGCAATCACCATCTGCAGAGATTTTGGAGCCTAAGAAAAGAAAGTCTGTCCTTGTTTCCATTGTTTCCCCATCTATTTGCCCTGAAGTGATGGGACCAGATGCCATGATTTTAGTTTTCTGAATGTTGAGTTTTAAGCCAACTTTTTCACTCTCCTCTTTCATTTTCATCAAGAGGCTCTTTAGTTCCTCTTTGCTTTTTCCATAAGAGTGACATCATCTGCCATGGATCATGTTTGAGGTTATTGATATTTCTCCCTGAAATCTTGATATCAGCTTGTGCTTCATCCAGCTGAGCATTTTGCATGATGTGCTCTGCATGTAAGTTAAATAAGCAAGGTGACAATATACAGCCTTAACATACTCCTTTCACAATTTGGAACCAGTCCTTTGTTCCAAGTCTAAAACAGGCTTGATTGTAATTTTACTTTCTTGACTTCAATAGAAATAAACTCAACAATATTATTTTCAACTTAAGGCAAGATAAGCCAAGAAGTCAGTTTTGGCCACCTGCTACAAAGGGCTGACTCATTGGAAAAGTCCCTAGAGCTGAGAAAGATTGAGGGCAGGAGGAGAAACAGGAGACAGCAGATGAGATGGTTATATAGTATCACTGATTCAATGGACATGAGTTTGAGTGAACTCCAGGAGACAGTGAAGGACAGGGAAGCCTGGCATGCTGCAGTCCATGGGATCACAAAGAGTTGAACATGACTTAGTGACTGAACAAGAGCAACAACAGTTTTAGAAATTTACGACTGACTCTGAGATGATGCAGGATGTCCTGAAGAGAAAGGACTGCCTGCACATTTGGTTCTAATCTGCACATGACATGGATCATGTTTGAAATGGGCCATACCTCCTCCTAGTGCTTTGGGGGCCCCATCAACTAATACTGATTGCTCCTCAGTTGCTCCTTAAATGGCTTTTCAGGCTTTAGAACTCCATCACAGGTATGCCATGAATGCCACAGTTCCTGCCCATCCACCAATCAATGTTTGCTTGCAAAAGTCTTCTGTTTATTTGATTGGGAGTGATATTCAAATGCCCGGGCTGAAGCCAGACCTACCTTTGTGAAACGTACTTTGTGGGTCTGTTAAGTCATTTAGTTAGAAAATCATGTGAGAGTGGATGATCAATTCTACACAGGTTCTTCTCACCTGGTTGTAGTGAAGCTGTCTTTATGGCAATCTCCTTGGCCACCACCAAAGTCTGTCTTTCCAAGCAATGGTGATATCCCAATTAAAAGTGAAAATCTAGGTGCTGGTCAAATGTTTTGGAGAAGGACTGAAAAAAATATTGAAAAATTGATAAATTATTGAAACCACAGTTTTTTATTATTTTTAAGGTAAGAATGGAATTGATTCTTTCTTCTGTTCTCCCTGATTCATTCCATCTCTACCCTCTTTGGAGGTAGGTGAGCTGCCCATAGAGGCAGGATTGTCTGCTCACTGGAGAAGTTAAGTCCTATTGTGTGTGAGTATGCGTTCTCAGTCTCTCGCGTGTGTCTGACGCTTTGTGACCCCGTGGACTGTAGCCCACCAGGCTCCTCTGTCCATGGGATTTTCCAGGCAAGAATACAGGAGTGGGTTGCCATTTTCTACTTCAAGGGATTTTCCTGACCCAGGCATTGAGCCCTCATCTCTGCATCTTCACATTGGCAGGTGGATTCTTTACCACTGAGTCACCTGGGAAGCCCGGGTCCTATGGTATTGGATCTCAAACTTTTAGAGGCCATCAGAATTATCTAGAAGTCTTGTTAAAACACAGTTGTCTGGCTGGGTTCCAGCCCCAGAGTTTCTGATTCAGCAGGTCTGGGATACGGTGGAATATTTGCTTTTCTAGTGGATTCCCAGGGCCTGTTGATGCTGCAGGCCCAGGAACTACTTTTTCAGACATATTGTACTGGAGTGATGTGTGTAAATAGAGAAGTCTTGCTAAACAGCAAGATTTCACTTCCAAGTGACAAGTGTATCTATTCTATAACACAACTAAGTGGACACTTGTATTGAAATAAACCAAAATTACACACACAGACCACATACTGGTCTGGTTGTTTGGAATAGTCCTTCTCAATCCTTAAAAAGCACTCAACATCACCCAAGAAGCTTGCTAAAACACAGATTCCAATCCAGGCGGTATGAAGGAAAACACTGGATTTCCATTTCTCACTTGTGATGCTCCACAGCTCACACTTGAAGTAGCAAGAGGGTAAAAATAAGCCCTATTTGACACAGCTTTTCATTAAATCCCTTACTGTTGGTTCAGAATAGAAGGCTTTTGTTCCTGTGAACAACTGGTGAAAAATACATTAAATTCAGAAACGTTTAGGGTTTTTTTTTCCCACTAATGTTTACTAAAAAACAAATTTTTATTGCATGACTTCTGTATTGAGTAACTTCCTTAGTATTTCACTTCCCTTCAGTGAGGGAGATGCCAGGAAACATACAGAATGTGAGATGGTCTGAGATGCAATCTCATCCAGAGCTTTTGGGCCTCAGGGACTCCTAGATCTTTATTTTAACCTCCCCCTGAGCACCAGCAGTTCTCCAGAACTTCAATCCGACTTTATATTTATAAGAAGGGCAGCTCTGATTGGGCAGGATTCCCACCTTGGGTGCAAAGCAACTTTAATACGAGGATTGACCTCAAGTAATAGAAGAGGCACTATCCACTGGTTCACCACCTGTGATCAATGAAATGAAATCAGGTTCAGCTGCCAGGGCAACCTCCTTACAGCATCAGCAGCAAGCATTTTACAGCTTCCTCTGTCCAGCATAGTCCCAAATATACATACATTAGGGCTAGGATGGAGAAGGAAATGGCAACCCACTCCAGTGTTCTTGCCTGGAGAATCCCAGGGACGGGGGAGCCTGGTGGGCTGCTGTCTATAGGGTCACATAGAGTCAGACATGACTGAAGTGACTTAGCAGCAGCAGCAGCAGCAGCAGCAGCAGGGCTAGGATGACCACCCTGGATGACCAACCCTTTACCCAGGGCTGTCTGCATTTTGGCACTGAATGCTTTAGAAAATGCTCAGTCCCAAACAAAAAGGGACAGTTGGTCAGCCTGTGTGCAATATGGCAGTGATCTTTGCTGATATTCTTTCTGCTCGATTCCCACCAGTGTGGCACGCTGGAATTCCATCTACACCTCCACATCCTCATCTGTTCTTTTTTAAGTTAAATAAATCAGAAAGAGAAAAACCAATATCGTGTATTAACACATATATGTAGAATCTAGAAAAAATGATATAGATGATCTTTTTTGCAAGGCAGAAAAAGAGACACAAATGTAGGGTCAAATGCATGGATACCAAGGGGATTGAGGGGGGAGAGTTTAGGATGAACTGGGAGATTGAGATTGACACATATACATTACTGATACTATGTATAAAATAGATGACAATGAGGACCTACTGTGCAGCACGGAGAACTCTACTCAGTGCTCTGTGGTGACTTGAATGGGAAGGAAATCCAAAAATGGGGGATCCATGTGTATGTATAGCAGATTCATTTTGCTGTACTGTATAAACTAACACAATATTGTAAAGCAACTATACTCCAATAAAAAACTAATTTTGTAATAAATAAAATGATTTTATCATTTTATTTTTACATGTTTGTTTATTGCACTAATTCCCATGCTGTGCTTATTCGCTCAGTTGTGTCCCACTCTTTGCAACCCCATGGACTGTACACCGCCAGGCTCATCTGTCCATAGGATTCTCCAGACAAGAATACTGGAGTGGGTTGACATGCCCTCCTCCAGGGTATCTAGAGAATTGGGAAGATTCCCAATTCAGGGATTGAACCCAGGTCTCCTACTTTGCAGGCAGATTCTTTACCATCTGAGCCACCATGGAAGCCCAATTCCATGCAAGAAAGTACAGATATCTGTACAACTTAATGGCTTTTCACAAAGCATATTCTATTGTGTAAGTAACATTTATATTAAGAAGCAAAATATTACCAGCACCACTCTCCCAATCACTGTTCTCCCCCAAGAGTAGCAATTATCTGACTTTTTTTTNAAGGGGACGACAGAGGATGAGATGGCTGGATGGCATCACTGACTCGATGGACGTTAGTTTGAGTGAACTCTGCCAGTTGATGATGGACAGGGAGGCCTAGCGTGCTGTGATTCATGGGGCTGCAAAGAGTCAGACACGACTGAGTGACTGAACTGAAACTGAAGCAGAGAGTCTTCCCTGTTATCTCAGGTGGTAAAGAATCCTCTTGCAATGCAGGAGACCCAGTTCGATTCCTGGGTCGAGAAGTTCCCCTGGAGAAGGGAAAGGCTACCCACTCCAGTATTCTGGCCTGGAGAATTCCTTGGACTGTATAGCCCATGGGGTTGCAAAGAGTCAGACACAGCTGAGTGACCTTCACTCATTAAGGACTGAAAGACAGCAGTGACTATTAAGCCACAAAAGTCCCTTTTACATTTTCATCAGTCCTGTGTATATCACAATATTATAATACAAGCTAAGAGGGGGCAAACCTACCTCCCCCTTGTTTCTTTCCTTTATGTAGATCTTTATAAAATGACAGAGAAAACCAGGATAAAAACCACCTTCTGAAAGGCAGCCTGAATTTCNAGTCCCTTTTACATTTTCATCAGTCCTGTGTATATCACAATATTATAATACAAGCTAAGAGGGGGCAAACCTACCTCCCCCTTGTTTCTTTCCTTTATGTAGATCTTTATAAAATGACAGAGAAAACCAGGATAAAAACCACCTTCTGAAAGGCAGCCTGAATTTCTTGGGTGAATACCTTGCCAAAGTAATAAGCCAGCACATTTATCAATAGGTAGCTCAGGAGCTATGTGGAAAAGATGAGAAGCAAAGGCATGGTTAGTGCTGGTATCCAGGTTATATTCAGAGTATTTCAGTCTCATCCCAAGCTGTGCCCATAGGATATAAGCACAAAGATGGTTGAAGTGTAGATGTAACCACTGATGTAAAGCCACCCATATCAGCCTGACTTTATATTTTAAAATGTTATTCTCTTTCTATTTTAATCCCAANATTTCCATGTCCTGGCTATTACAAACAGTGCTGCAATGAACATTGGGGTATATTTGCCTCTTTCAATTCTGGTTTCCTTGGTGTGTATGCCCAGCAGTGGGATTGCTGGGTCATAAAGCAATTCTATTTGCAATTTTTTAAGGAATCTCTACACTGTTCTCCATAGTGGCTGTACTAGTTTCCGTTCCCACCAACAGAGTAAGTAAGAGGGTTCCCTTTTCTCCCCACCCTTTCCAGCATTTATTGCTTGCAAACTTTTGGAGCACAGCCATTCTGACAGATGTGAAATGGTACCTCATTGTGGTCTTGATTTGCATTTCTCTGATAATGAGTGATGTTGAGCATCTTTTCATGTGTTTGTTAGCCATCCATATGTCTTCTTTGGAGAAATGTCTATTTAGTTCTTTGGCCCATTTTTTGATTGGGTCGTTTATTTTTCTGGACTTGAGCTGCATAAGTTGCTTGTATATTTTTGAGATTAGTTGTCAGTTGCTTCATTTGTTATTATTTTCTCCCATTCCAAAGGCTGTCTTTTCACCTTGCTTATAGTTTCCTTTGATGTGCAGAAGCTTTTAATTTTAATTAGGTCCCATTTGTTTATTTTTGCTTTTATTTCCAGTATTCTGGGAGATGGGTCATAGAGAATCCTGCTGTGATTTATATCGGAGGGTGTTTTGCCTATGTTCTCCTCTAGGAGTTTTATAGTTTCTGGTCTTACTTTTAGATATTTAATCCACTTTGAGTTTATTTTTGTGTGTGGTGTTAGAAAGTGATCCAATTTCATTCTTTTACAAGTGGTGGACCAGTTTTCCCAGAACCACTTGTTAAAGAGATTGTCTTTAATCCGTTGTATATTCTTACCTTCTTTGTTGAAGATAAGGTGTCCATAGGTGTGTGGATTTATCTCTGGGCNTGTCTTACGTTTAGATCTTTAATCCATTTTGAGTTTATTTTTGTGTGTGGTGTTAGAAAGTGATCTAGTGCCCATTTTTTGATTGCGTTGTTTTTTTTGATACTGAGTTGTATGAGCTGTTTTTATATTTTAGAAGTTAAGCCCTTGTCAGTTGCATCTTTTGCAAATGTTCTCAGTCTATAGGTTGCCTTTTTGTTTTGTTTATAGTTTCCTTTGTTGTGCAAAAGGTTTTAAGTTTGATTAGGTTTTGTTTGGTTTACTTTTGCTTTTATTTCTTTTGTATTGAGTAAGTAATCTAAGAACATATTGCTACGATTTATATCAGAGAATATTTTGCCTATGTTCTGTTCTAGGGGTTTATGGTGTCATGTCTTATATTAATATTTAGGTCTTTAAACCACTTCAAGTTTATTTTTGTATATGATATGAGTGAGTGTTCTAATTGCATTGATTTACATGAGTCTTTCCAGCTTTCCAAACACCACTTGCTAGAGATGGTTTTCTCCATTATGTATTCTTGCCTCCTTTGTCAGAGATTAATTGATTGTAAATATGTGGGTTTATTTCTGTTCCATTGATCTGTACATCTGTTTTTGACTAGCACAGTTTTGATCACTGTAGCTTTGCAGTAAGTTTGGAAATCAAGAAGTGTGAGACCTTCAGCTTTGTTCTTTTTTAATTGATTGTTTTTTGCTACTCAGGGTCCCTTGAGATTGCATATAAATTTTAGGATGGATTTTTCTGTTTCTCAAGTTGTCATTGCATTTGAAACTGACCCCAGTGAATCTGTAGGTTACTTTAGATAGTATGGACATCTTAACAATATTTAGTCTTCTAAACTGTGAACACAGGGTGTCTTTCTATTTGTCTTTGTGGAGGAAATGGCAACTCACTCCAGTATTCTTGCCTGGAGAGTCCCATGGACAGAGGAGCTTGGTGGGCTACAGTCCACGGGTTGCAAAGAGTCAGACACGACTAAGGGACTTCACTTTCACTTTTAATTTTTTTCGGCAACATTTTGTAGTTTTCAGTATATAAGTCTTTTGCCTCCTTACATTTATTCCTAGGTATTTTATTAATTTTGATGCTATAGTAAATAGAATTGTTCCTTAATTGCCTTTTTGAACTGTTAATTGTTGGTGTATAGGAATACAACTGATTTCCTGTATTTTATATCCTACTACTTTACTTAATTTGTTTATTCTAATAGCTTTTTTTGTGGAATCTAAATTTATAATTTTCTATAAATCTTATTTGTAGAAATAAGATTTGTATGCATATCATCTACCAACAGAGGTAGTTTTCCTTGTTTCTTTCCAATTTGAATGCCTTTTATTCTTGCCTAATCTCTCTGGCTAGGACATTTATTGATTTGTGTATGTTAAACCCTCCTTGCATCCCATGAATCCCACTTAAACTTGATATATGAACTTTATAAGGTGCTGTTGAATTCAGTTTATGAGTATTTTGTTGATGATTCTTTCAACTATATTCATCAGGGATATTGACCTGTAATCTTCCTTCCTTGAAGGTTAATGCTGATCTCCTAAAATGAGTTCCCTCCTCTTCAGTTTTTTGGGAGAGTTGGAGAAGGAATGGAATTAATTCTCCNATATGAACTTTATAAGGTGCTGTTGAATTCAGTTTATGAGTATTTTGTTGATGATTCTTTCAACTATATTCATCAGGGATATTGACCTGTAATCTTCCTTCCTTGAAGGTTAATGCTGATCTCCTAAAATGAGTTCCCTCCTCTTCAGTTTTTTGGGAGAGTTGGAGAAGGAATGGAATTAATTCTCCTTCAAATACTTGGTGGAATTCACCAATGAAACTGTCTTGTCCTGGACTTTTCTTTTTGGGGAAGTTTTTTTTATTACTGATTCAGTTTTCTTACTAATTTTTGGTCTATTCAGATCTTGTTTCTTCATGATTATGGGTATTTTTAGGATCTAATTTCCTTTTGATTTCTTCTTTGATCAAAGCATTGTTTGGAAATTTGCCGGTTCCTAAATATTTGAGAATTTTCCAGAAATCTTGGTGTTACTCATGTCTTAATTTATTTATAGTACAGAGAACATTCTTTGTATGACTTGAATTGTTTGAAATTAATTGAAAATTGCTATTGTCAGAAAATAATCTATGTTGGTAAATGGTCCGTGTATACAGGCTTACCTCATTTTATCATGCTTTCCTTTATTGCACTTTGCAGAAACTTCATTTCTTTTTTGCAGATTGAAGGTTTATGGCAATTCTGCCTCAAGCAAGTTTATTGGCACCACTTTTCCAAAAGCATTTACTTACTTTGTGTCTCTGTGTCACATTTTGGTAATTCTCACAATATTTTTCTTTATTATTGCATGGTGATCCGTGATCAGTGATCTTAGGTGTTACTATTGTAATTGTTTGTGGGGACCACAAACTGCTCTTACTTAAGATGGCAAACGTAATATATGTACGTGTTCTAGTTGCTCTGCCTACTAGCCGATCCCGTTTCTTTCCTCTCCTTAAGAAAGAAAGCTAATGCTAAGTCGTGTCCAGCCCCACGGACTATACAGTCCATGGAATTCTCCAGGCCAGATTACTGAAGTAGGTAGCCTTTCCCATCTCCAGGGGATCTTTCCAAGCCTCCCTACTCTCTGAGACCATTAATTTTGAAGTTAGGCCTGTTGATAACCCTGCAGTGGCCTCTGAGTGTTCAAGTGAAAAGAAAAGTCACATTTCTCTCACTTTAAATCAAAAGTTAGAAATGATTAAGCTTACTGAGAAAGCCTTACCAAAAGCCAAAATGGATCAGAAACTAGGCCTCTTGTGCCAAACAGTTAATCCAAGTTGGAATGAAAAGTAAAAGTTCTTAAAGGAAATTAACAGTGCTACTTCAGTGAACACACAAATGATAAAGCAAAACAGTCTTATTGCTCATGTGGAGAAATAAGAAAAAGTTTTAGTAGTCTGGATAGAAGATCAAATCAGCCATAAAATTCACTTAATCCAAAGCAAGGCCCTAATTGTCTTCGATTCTGTGAAGGCTGAAAGAAGTGAGGAAGCTGCTGAAGAAAAGTCTAAAGCTAGCAAAGGTTGGTTCATTAAGTATAAGAAAAGAAGCCATCTTCATAACATAAGAGTGCAAGGTGAAGCAGAAAGTACTGATGTAGAAGCAACAGCAAGTTATTCAGAAGATCTAGCTAAGATAATTAATGAAGTTAGGCACACTAAATGACAGATTTTCATCATAGATGAAATAGCCTTATATTAAAAGAAGATGCCTTGCCCTCTAGGACTTTTATAGCTTGAGAGGAGAAGTTAGTGCTTGGCTTCAAAACTTCAAAGGACAGATTGACACTCTTGTTAGTGGCTAATGCAGATCATGACTTGAGGATGAAGCCAGTGCTCATTTACCATTCCCAGAATTCTTGGGCCCTTAAGAATTATGCTAACTTTGCTTTGCCTATGCTCTATAAATGGAACAACAAAGTCTGGATGACAGCACATCTGCTTACAACATGGTTTACTAAATATTTTCAGCTTTTTGTTGAAACATACTGCTCAGAGAAAAAGTTTCCTTTGAAAAAATATTATGGCTCACTGACAATGCTTCTGGTCATGTAAGGACTCTGATGGAGATACACAACAAAATTAATGTTGTTTTCATGCTTGCTAATACAGTATCCATTCTGTAGCCCATGGATCAAAGAGGAATTTTGACTTTTAAGTTTATTATGTAAGAAATACATTTTATAAGGCTATAGCTGACATAGATAGTTCACTGATGGATCTGAGCAAAGTCAACTGAAAACCTTCTGGAAAGGGTGCACCATTCTAAACGCCATTAAGATCATTGATGATTCATGGGAAAGGGCAGAATATCAGCATTAACAGGAGTTTGGAAGAAGTTGATTCCAACCCTCATGGATTACTTAGAGGGATTCATGGAGGAAGTCACTGCCGATGTGGTGGAATTGGCAAGAGAATTAGAAGTAAAGCCTGAGGATGTGACTGGATTGCTGCAATATCATGATAAAACTTGAACAGATGTCGTGTTGTTTCTTATGAATGAACAAAGAAAGTGTTTTCCTGAGATGGGATCCACTCCTAGTAGAATGCTGTAAAGATTGTTGATATGACAACAAAGGATTTATGTTACATAAACTTAGTTGATAAAGCGGCAACAAGGTTTAAGAGGATTGACTCCAGTTTTTAAAGAAGTTCTGTTGTGGGTAGAATACTGTCAGACAGCTTTGCATGCTACAGAGACATCATTCGTGAAAGGAAGAGTCAATAGATGTGGCACACTTAATTGTTGTCTTATTGTAAGAAATTGCCACAGCCACCCCAGCCTCCAGAAACTGCCACCCTGATGAATCAGCAGCCATCAGCATAGAGGCAAGACCCTCCATCAGCAAAGAAATTATTACTCATTGAGGCTCAGCTTATAGTTAGCATTTTTTAAATAAGAATATATTTTTCAATTAAAATATGTACATTGTTTCTTTAGACATAATGCTCCTTAATAGACTACTGTAGTGTAAACAACTTTTATATGCAGTAGGAAACCAGAGAATTGTGTGACTTGCTTTATCGCAACTTTTGCTGTAATCCAATGGCCTGAAACCAAATTCATAACATCTCTGAGGTATGTCTCTACTGTACCTGAAAAAGATTATATATGTATTCTGCCTTTGTTGGGTTCTGTCAATGTACATTTTTTATATCCTTCCTTTTTGTTTTTTAAAATTGACATATAATCGGCATTTAATATTGTGTGGTTTGAGCATACCATGTGTTGATTTGATACATTTATGTATTACAATATGATTACCCCAGTAGCCTTTGTTGTTCAGTCACTCAGTTGTGTCTGACTCTTTGCAACCCCACTGACTGCAGCATGCCAGGCTTCCCTGTCCGTCATCATCTCTGAGAGCTAGCTTGGGCTCATGTCCATTGAGATGGTGATGCCATCCAACCATCTCGTCCTCTGTCATCCGATTCTCCTCCTCCTTTCAATCTTTCCTAGCATCAGGGTATTTTCTAATGAGTCAGCTCTTCGCATCAGGTAGCCAAAGTATTGGAGCTTCAGCATCAGTCCTNTAATCCCTTGAATCTATTTGTCACTTCCACTGTATAAGCATAAGGAATTTGATTTAGGTCGTACCCACATGGCCTAATGGTTTTCCCTGCTTTCTTCAATGTAAGTCTGAATTTGGCAACAAGGAATTCATGATCTGAGCTGCAGTCAGGTCCCAGTCTTGTTTTTGCTGATTGTATAGAGTCACTCCATCTTTGGCTGCAAAGAATGTAATCAATCTGATTTTGGTATTGACCATCCAGTGATGTCCATGTGTAGAGTCATCTCTTGTATTGGTGGAAGAGGGTGTTTGTTATGACCAGTGCAGTCTCTTGACAAAACTCAGTTAGCCTTTGCCCTGCTTCATTTGTACTCCAAGGCCAAACTTGCCTGTTACTCCAGGTATCTCTTGACTTCCTACTTTTGCATTCCAGTCCCCTATGATGAAGGACACTTTTTGTGTGTGTGTGTGTGTTCCTTCTAGAAAGTCTTGTAGGTCTTCATAAAAGTGTTTAGCTCTTTGGCATTAGTGGTTGGGACATAGATTTGGATTATCGTGATATTGAATGGTTTGCCTTGGAAACAAACAGATCATTCTGTCGTTTTTGAAACTGAACCCAAGTACTGCATTTCAGACTCTCTCGTTGACTGTGAGGGCTACTCCATTTCTTCTAAGGGATTCTTGCCCACAGTAGTAGATATAACGGTCATCTGAATTAAATTCACCCATCCATCCATTTTAGTTCACTGATTCCTAAAATGTCGATGTTCACTCTTGCCATCTCCCGTTTGACCACTTCCGATTTACCTTGATTTATGGACCTAACATTCCAAGTTCCTGTGCAGTATTGTTCTTTACACATTGGACTTTCACCGCCAGCCACATCCACAGCTGGATGTTGTTTCCACTTTGGCTCGGCCTCTTCATCCCTCTGGAGCTATTTCTGTGCTCTTCTCCAGCAGCATATCGGGCACCTCTTGACCTGGGGAGTTCATCTTTCAGTATCATGTCTTTTTGCCTTTTCATACCAGTAGCCTTAGCAAACACCTTTATCATGTCAATAATTACCATTTCTTTTTTGTGTTGAGAACAGTAACGATCTAGTCTCTTACCAACTTTGAAATGTACTGTATTGTTGACTCTGATCACTGTGTTGTGCCTTAGATCTTCAGAACTTATTTCTCTACTAGTTACAAGGTTATCCTCTTTAACAACATCCCTCCCACTACCCCTAACCCCCCAGCCCCTAGTAACCACCATTCTACTTTCTGTTTTCACAAGTCCAGCTTTTCTAAATTCCACTTGTAAGTGATATCATACAACATTTGTCCTTCTTTGTCTGACTTCTCTCTTTGTATAATGCCCTCTGGGTCCATCCTTATTGTTGCAAATGGTAAGATTTCCTTCTTTTATGACTGAGTAATATTTCACTGTGTGTGTGTGAGGATGTGAGATATATATATATGTGTGTGTGTGTGTGTGTGTGTAAGTATATCTTCTTTATCCATTCATCTACTGATAGATGCTTGAGTTGTTTCCATATCTTGGATATTATAAATAATGATATGCTGAACATGGGTGAGCAGGTATCTCTTCAAGATGTTGATTTCAGTTCCTTCTGATATATAGCCAGCAGTGAGATTGCTGGATAATATGATAGTTCAGTTTTTAAAATGTTTTGAGGAACTGCCATACTGTTTTCCATAATAGCTGTACTAATCTACATTCCTAACAAGGTGTAAGGGCTCCCTTTATCCGCATCCTCACCAGCATTGGTTACACCTTGTCTCTTTTTATGAAAGCCATCCTAACTGGTGAGAGGTGATACATCACTGTAGTTTTGCTTTGCATTTCCCTCATAAGTGATGTTGAGCACTTTTTCATGTATCTATTGTTCTTTGGTATGTCTTCTTTGGAAAAATGTTCAGATCCTTTGCCCATTTTTTAAATTGGGTATATCTTCTGTAATCTTCATATTTTTTCTCTCATTTCTTGAGAGAAATATGGAAATCTCTGGCTGTAAGATCTATTTCTCCTGGCATTTCTATCACTTTTTAACTTACGTATTTTAAGCTGTTAGATGTATAGATGTTTAGGATTGTTATATCCTCCTGAGGAATTGATTTCTTTATCATTACGAAATAATATATCCCCGACTACTTTGGATCATGTCAGTTGTCCACAAAGATAATTAAAATTAATGTTGTCCCCAAAGATCTCTTAGGTTCCTTACCATTTGGCTAAAACTAATTTGGACCATCTGTAATACTTTTCATAGCTTAATCACATTTTTATCTTGGCTAACCACTGTGTTTTTCATTTCAGAGAAACTTCAAAAGGACTAAAAAATATACATATATTCATTGGTTCCCTTAANGTTGTCCCCAAAGATCTCTTAGGTTCCTTACTATTTGGCTAAAACTAATTTGGACCATCTGTAATACTTTTCATAGCTTAATCACATTTTTATCTTGGCTAACCACTGTGTTTTTCATTTCAGAGAAACTTCAAAAGGACTAAAAAATATACATATATTCATTGGTTCCCTTAAAATGTCTGTTTTATCTCAGTTATACCACTTCTGGGGCTTCCCAGGTGGCACTAGTGGTAAAGAATCCACCTGTCAACGCAGGAGACTCAAGAGACTCGAGTTTGATCCCTGGGTCAGGAAGATCCCCTGAAGAAGGAAATGGTACCTCACTCCAGAACTCTTGCCTGGAAAATTCCACGGGCAGAGGAGCTTGGCAGACTACAGTTCATGGGGCCTCAAAGAATTGGACATGATGAGCACGCACACACACTACTATGTCACTGCTAGTTGAGTTAGTTGAGGGCGGATCAGACAAAACTAAACTATAAATAAGATATCAAAAAGTTTGCCTTTTTTCCCCCCTAGGTAAAAATGTCCCCATCCTGTCATCTGTCCAAAGGGGATCCTACTATTAAAAAGGTGAGTGAGTTTTAATGGAAGAAAGCCAACTTCCTCCTTCTGTGTGTGTATTCTCCTCTATTGAACAGTGTTCTCACAGTGAGTGATTTTTAATCATCTTAATGCTGTCAAAGGTTCTTTCTGATTGGATGCCTTAAATAGGTATCACCAGAGCTCTTTGACTCTTCCAGAGAAGCCAGTTGGGGGGTTGAGTCTAGCATCAGTCTCCTGGCAACTAGGGACTTTCATTGTTCTAGAATGCCTGTGTGTGTACTATGTGCCGAGTTGCTTCAGTTGTGTCCGACCCATCACAACCCTATGAACTGTAGCCTGCCAAGCAGCTCTGTCCATGGGATTCTCCAGGCAAGAATATTGGAGCAGGTTGTCATGCCCTCCTCCAGGAGATCTTCCTGACCCAAGGATCGAACCCACGTCTCTTACGTCTTGTGCATTGGCTGGAAGGTTCTTTACTACTGGCGCCAAATGGGCATCCTGGTATCAGTGAGTGATAGCAGATGAAAGATATTCTAATGATGAAAGGTATATAGTTTTCCTTAACAACGTACCATCCCTCCAGGTGGCTGTTCCTAGAACAAGCTAGTCTGAGGTATTAACATTTCAGCAGGTTTCAGCTAAGTAAGTCCTCATAAATACTCATGAGATAGAACTTCTATTTGTGCCATTTTACCCCATGACTGTAAACTCTGTGGCACAGTTAGAGTGTGTCTTTCAACCAAGTAATTCTCAGATGATGCCAAGAGAACCACTAAAATCCTTTTCTTTATCCAGCTGTAGCAGTACAATGGAAACATAGCCAACAGAGTAGCATTTTTGCTATGCTCTCTTTTTCTGTTTTTATTTCTCTGATAGTTGAAGTGTCCTGGTTGAAGGTTTGCTTTCCTTGCCCTCCCCCCCTTTTTTAAAACAATTCACAGCATCCATGTCGGCAAAGGCTTGTATAATAGAACAAAAATAACAACTTGCTGGCCCTGTTGACTTAACAGCAGGTTTTAGCTTCAAAGCATTGTGCCAAAAACAGGTCCCTTTTCTCTGCCTTCAGAATCCTCCAAGACTGCTTCAAAGGAAGAAAAAAAAGAATAGAAGCAAAATATGTTTTCTGAAAAGCCCTAGAACATGTTGCACATGAAGACCTCTTTCACTCTGTCAGGCAGCAAGGGCAGACAAGTTGGTGGTGCTGATTGCTGCCGCTCAGAACCATCACACTGTAACATGAGGAGCTGGAAAGGGCATCAGCCACTTAGTCCCACTCAGTAAACGAAGGAGGAAACTGGACTCTAGAGGGAAATTTTTTTGCCTCTCTCAGATGTTACATGGAACACAAGTCTAACACAGTGGTTAAAAACCCATGCTTTGGGTTTAGCCAGACTTGGATTCAAAGATTGACTCTTCCACTTCTTTATCTGAATGACCTCAAGTCAGCCTCCCTGTTTCCTTTTCTGTAAAAGGATAATGTTACCTCTCAGAATTTAAAGATTAAATGAGAAATGATTTAAGTGCCTACCACTGTGCCTGACACATATTAAATACTCAGTAAATTATAACTGGCATTAAAACACAAGTCTCCCCCAACTCCTAGTCTAATGTCCTTTCACTTTGTTATGCTACTGATAGTATTGTCCGTTCAGCAGATATTTCTTTGTACTAGATAATGAGCAAAGAAGCAGGCTACAGAGATGAGAAATAACATCTATGTTCTCAAGGACCTCAGCCTTTAGTGGGAAAGGTAGACAGGTGCCCTGGCAGTTACCTTGTATCTTGGCACATGCCATGCAGGCTGATGGGGTGCTGCAAGAATGCGGGGGAGAAGCCCTGTTTTGAAATTACCAACCTCATTTAGTACAACTCTTATATTCTTTAGGTACAGAGTCTAATTGAGAANACCAGCCCAAGAATGATTGGTTGATAGTTTCACAAAAGTCAAAGGAACACAAAAGGAGAAAGCACTGAGAGACAGATGCAACAGTTCCTAGCTGTTGTGTGATGATGGCTTAAATAAAAATTCATTCACCTTTTTTATTTAATTGAAGTGCAGTTGATGTACAATATTATATAAATTGTTGTCGTTGTTCAGCCACCAAGTCGTGTCCGACTCTTCACAACCCCATGGACTGTAGCACGCCAGGTTTCCCTGTCCCTCACCATCTCCCCCAGGTTCATGTTCACTGAATCGGTGATGCCAGCCAACTATCTCATCCTCTGTCACCCTATTCTCCTTCTGCCTTCAGTCTTTCCAAGCATCAGGGTCTTTTACAATNATGCCAGCCAACTATCTCATCCTCTGTCACCCTCTTCTCCTTCTGCCTTCAGTCTTTCCCAGCATCAGGGTCTTTTCCAACGAGTCAATAAGCTACAGGTATACAATATAGTGATTCACAATTTTTAAAGGTTACAGTCCATTTATAGTTATTATAAAATATTGGCTATATTCCCTGTGTTGTACAATGTATTCTTGTAGCTTATTTTATATATAGTGGTTTGTCCTTCCCACTCCCCTACCCTTATATTTCCTGTCCCCACTGGTAACCACTAGTTTGTTCTATCTGTGAGTCTGTTTCTCTTTTCTGAGACATTCACTAGTTTGTTGTATTTTTTAAATTCTGCATATAAGTGATATCATATACTATTTGTCTTTCTCTATCTGATTTTATTTCACTTAGCATAATACCTTCCACATCCGTTTATGTTGCTGCAAGTAGCAAAATTTCATTCTTTTTTGTGGCTGAGTAGAATTCCATTGTGTGTATATACTTCTTTATTCTTTCATCTGTTGATGGATACTTAGGTTGCTTCCAGTTGTTTTTTTGTAATTGTAAATAATCCATCCATGAATATTAGGGTGCGTGTATCTTTTCAAATTAGTGTTTTGAGGGTTTTTTGGATATATACCCAGGAGTGGAATTTTTGGATTATGTAGTAGTTTTATTTTTAGTTTAATAAGAAACCTCCATACTGTTTTCCACAGTGGCTGCACAACTGACATTCCCATCAACAGCATTGGAGGGCTCCCTTTTCTTTACATTGTTGCCAGCATTTATTATTTGTGTTTTTATGTTGAGTTACATGAACTATTTATTTTGGATATTAACCTCTTAGCAGTCATATCATTTGCAAATACTTTCTTTCATTCAGTAGGTTGTCTTTTTTGTTGATGGTTTCCTTCATAATGCAAAAGCTTTTAAGTTTAATTAGGTCCCGTTTGTTTATTTTTCCTTCTGTCTCCATTACTCTAGGAAATGGATCCAATGGATCCAAAAAAATACTGCCACAATATATGTCAAAGAGTGTTCTTCCTCTGTCTTTCTCTAGGAGTTTTATGATTTTAGGTCTTACATTTAGGTCTTTAATTCAATTGGAGTTTTTTTTGTGTATAGTGTTACAGAATGTTCTAATTTCATCTGTAACTGTCCATTTTTCCCTGCACCACTTGAAGAGATTGTCCTTTCTCCATTGTATATTCTTGCATGCTTTGTTGTAGATTGTTGACCATAAGTGCATGGATTTCTTTCTGAACTTTATTCTGTTCCATTGATCTCTGTGTTGGTTTTTGTGCCAGTACCGTACTGTTCTGATTGCTATAACTTTGTAGTATAAGCTAAAGTCATTGGCCTCTTTGTGCCTCACCCTTAACTCTCCTGCAAAGGTACAATTCCTCATGAACAACAAAGTGAGAGCCCTTGTTGTATGCTTCCTCTTTCATTAAAGTATTAGACTGTCTTAGAAAAAGTTAGATGCACATTATATCCAGATGTGACTTCCATGCCTCTATTGATTTAACAAACAGAGCAACCAGGGGATGTGATTTGATCTTTGTTTTTGCGTAGACAGGATAGAAGATCTCAGCAGGCCAAAGGACCTCTTTATGCTCATGTGAAGAAGCTGAGGTGCAGTCGCCTTCAGATATCTGGAGGGTGCTGATTCGGAAGTTAGAAGTGTTGTTTGTATTAGGTTGGCCAAAAATTTCGTTTGGGTTTCCTGAATGAAATTTTTGGCCAACCCAATTCAGAGAATGCTTCTGACTTCCAAATTTTTGGCCAACCCTGTAAGTAGTTCAGAGGACAGACTAGTAAATACTGCATAAATGATGATGTTGGTTTGGTATGAGAATTATCTTACATTACCTATCACCAGAGGTGTGCAAGCAGTGGCAGGATGTCTGTCTCTCAAAGCTTCTACAGACATATTCTTGCTCTAGGTGAGAGGTTGGCCTGCTTGATTTTTAGATCTTTTGAAGGTTAAGATCTTATGAGTGTATAGTTGCATTAAGCAGGTGGCATGCTCGTTCATATGCTAAATGATTTTAGTTAGACCCTAACACCTAGTCTGAATTAATAGAATATGTTGTCTATCAAAGAAAAACAAATTTGGACTTAGATAAGAAGACACTTCATTCAAAAGAATTACTGCCATAAGGGGAGGGAGCTATTACCACAGGGGGAACATTTTGACCAAAGGATCTGCAAGGGTCTCAAAGATCAGGCAGAAAGGAAATTTCTTTTATAGAGGCAGGTAAACAAGGCTAGAAAGGACCAGATATGGGGGAGTAGGTGGCAGAATCAGACAGTGATCAAGAAATGTCTTTCCTCAATGTCAGCTGATTCTCAGATGATATCATTAAGGAGAGGTGGTATGCTGGCTTGAGCAGAGGGTGGGTCAGAAGCTTGGGAGGAGAGAAGCCTAGCTAACATTTGGTTATCAGTTGGCAAGCATTTTGTTCTAATCAATCAGTGAGGACAGGCATGTCTGGCTTTGTCATAGGTAAGCCTGAGGACTAGCTACGTCTTCTCTGAGTCTTATGGGGAGGGGTGGTTCTTTCTGTTCTGGAAAACAGGTTAAGGGGAATTTCCTTATCTGACTGTTTTCCAGGAGCTCATTGGCTCAGGTAAAGTTTGACATGGTCATGGATCTGACGGTTGCTGCTATGTTCTTTCCTATTCTTACTTATTTACTTAACGTATTGTTGATTTACAGTGTTGTGTTAAATTTTTTTGTACAGCAGAGTGACTCAGTTATAGACATTCCTTTTCATTCTGGTTTATCCCAGGATATTGAATGTAGTGCCCTGTGCTATCTAATAGGACATTGTTTATCCATTCTGTATGTCATAGTTTGCCTCTACTAGTCCCAGACTCCTAGTCCATCTTCTCCCCCTTGGCAGCCAGAAGTCTGTTCTCTCTTTGAGTCTGTTTCTGTTTTGTACATAGGTTCCTTTTTGCCATATTTTAGATTCCACATAAAAGTGATATCATAGATTTGTCTTTCTGACTGACTTCACGTAGTATGTGATTGCTAATTGCACCCATGTTGTTGCAGATGGCATTATTTTATTCCTTTTTATGGCTGAATAGTATTCCATTCTATATGTGCACCGCATCTTATTTACCCTTTCATCTGTCAGTGGCCGTTTAGGCTGTTTCCATGCCTTGGGTACTGTGAATGGTGTTGCTGTGATCATATGGGTGCATCTTTTTTTTTTTTTTTTTTTTTTTATTTTTTGAACTTACTTCTTTTATATTGGGATATAGCTGATCAACAACGTTGTGATAGTTTCAGGTGAACAGTGAAGAGCCTCAGCCATACATATACATGTCCCCATTCTCCTCCAAACCCCCCTCCCATCCAGGCTGCCGCATAACATGGAGCAGAGTTCCCTGTGCTGTACAGTAGGCCCTTGTTGGTGATCCATTTTACATATAGCAATGTGTACATGTCCATCCCAAACTACCTAACTGTCCCTTCCCTGGCAACTACAAGTTCGTTTTGTAAGTCTTTGAGTCTCTGTTTTGTTGAGTTCATTTGTATCATTTCTAAAAGGTATTGTTTTTCTACATTCTCTTTCTGCTATTTCATTGTTAGTGTAAAGAATTGCAACCAATTTCTCAGTGTTAATCTTGTGCCCTGCTATGTTGCTGAATTCGTTTATCAGATCTAGTAGTTTTTGTGTGGAGTTTCTAAGATTTTTTATATATAGCATCATGTCATCTACAGAGAGTGGCAGTTCTACCTTCTCTTCTAGTTTGAATATGAACAATTATATGTCAACAAGTTTGACGACCTAGAAGAAATAGACAGCTTTCTAGAAACACACAGTCCATGAAAACTGAATAAAAAAGAAGTAGATTATTTGAACAGACCAATCACTAGAAGTGAAATAGAATCTGTAATTTAAAAACAAACCACCAAAAAAAACTCCCTACAAACTGTAAGTCCAGAACCAGATGGCTTCACAGAAATTCTACCCAGCATACAAAGAACTTCTACTGATCCTTCTCAGACTCTTCCAAAAGATTGAAGAGGAGGGAGCACTCCCAAAGCCACCATCAACCTAATACCAAAACCAAAGATACCATCAAAAAAGAAAATTACAGGCCAATTTCATAGTGAATATAGATGCAAAAATTCGCAACAGAATTTTAGTTAACCACATCTGTGATCTAAAGATCATACACAGTGACCAAGTGGGATTCATCCCAAGTTCACAAGGATAGTTCAGCATATTCAAATTAATGTGATATACTACATTAACAAAGACAAGAACCACACAGTCATCTCAATAAATGCAAAAAAAAACCATTTGACAGAATTCAACATCTTTTCATGAAAAGTCTTACCAAAATGGATACAGAGGGAGTGTATCGCAACTTATTAGAAGCTATTTATGACAAACCCACAGCCAATATAATCCTCAACAGTGAAAAGCTGAAAGTGTTCCCACTAAAATCTGAAACAAGATAAGGATGCCCACTCTCAGTCCACTTCTGTTCAATACAGTATTGGGAGACCTAGCCACAGCAATCAGACAAGAAAAAGGTACCCAAATTGGAAGGGAAGAGGTAAACTACATGCATAGACTGCATGTCACTGTATGCAGATGACATGATATTATATGTAGAAAACCATTCTTTTCCATGATTATGACCTGAAGTCCATGACCTGGGCTTTTCTGAAACCTGCCTGTTAGTGCTCAGGCAGAAAGAGAGAATGTCAGTGAGAAATAGTTACTAGGAAGGACAGCAATGAGCATTTGTTTATGACACTAATCCTTCTCTACTCTAATTGTGTGTATCTTCTGGCTTGAAAAGTGAGACTAGCCAAGGGCCTCAGGGGATCTCAGAATTCTTACGCACTGTGCAGATCCCAATCCTCACCCATTTCTTTTGTATTAAGTTAATTTCTAATGTAGCATTTTGATTAATGTGTTTTTTTTAATTAATAAACTTTGTTAGAGCACTTTCAGGTTTATGGAAAATATGCAGTTACCATATATCCCCTCACCCCAATCTTCCATGTTATTAACCTCTAGCAATTCTGTGGTATGTGTGTTACACTTAATAAGCCACCATTATTATTAACTAAAATCAGTAGTTTACAGTCANTGCTGCTGCTGCTGCTGCTAAGTCGCTTCAGTCATGTCCGACTCTGTGTGACCCCATAGATGGCAGCCCACCAGGCTCCCCCGTCCCTGGGATTCTCCAGGCAAGAACACTGGAGTGGGTTCCCATTTCCTTCTCCAGTGCATGAAAGTGAAAAGTGAAAGTGAAGTCAGCCTAGCTGGTAGCAAAAGTCTTAACTGTATAAGAAATAAAGAAAGACTTGATAGCGAGGCCAAGGCAGGAGAAAGTGGGAAATATGGCTCTCATTCCGTCCATTCTACTCCAATTCTGCCCCCATCCCCACCAGCAAATTACAGAACCACCAGCAGAAGGCTCCTGGAGTGCAGGGGAGACAATCGTATCACAAAATTAGACCAAGAGCCGATGCCTCTCACATTCTAGGCTCAGCCTTCTCATGTGGGAAGACAATTAGGAACGGAGATGCTGGGATTTTTATTTCAAGGCCTTGTTTATTGTGAAGAGTAAGACATGAACAGGCAGAGCTCAGTCTCCCGTGAGTACCTCTGTCTTGCGGGTATGACTCGGAAGGCTCCATATCCAGAATGCCTGGTGTTATTATCCTTATTCCTAGGAACTCAACCTTCGGGCTGGCAGCGATCAGAGTTGTTTCCTGTATCAAGCTTGATGTGCTTACGAGGCCTGTGAATCCCAAAAGCCCTGTTTGTTTTCTTGCTTGCAGCGGATATAATTACAACGCTCACTTCCGCCCATCTGGGAGGCACTGAGCTTTGAAATGGGCTGGCATACTAGCTCTGCCCTGCGTCCCTCTCCCTGGGGCTCTCCCAGATCATCAGGGCCTCGTTTTCCACTGGATTTACTTTAATTCTGAGTGTTACAAGGGCATGTCCAGGGCTGTCATTTCTTCTTCATGTTCAGCTAGTTTAATTTTCAGCTCTTGTTACTGGACTTCATTACATGGGAGGAAAAAAATTTGCTCTAGCAGATAGTATCTTTCTCTTCCAGTTGGAGAATCACTCCTGATCAGTTCTGTGCCTGGTGGGTTAGATGGTCTAGGTATGGTGCTTTATGTTTAAGGATAAAGGACTGTAAAGCACAAACTGAGACTGTGTTCAAGTTTGGCGCTCCCACTTTTCTTTTGAGCATGGCACTGATTTAGCAAATCAGTTTCTCTGTACAGCATCTTAGGCTGAATCTACTGTTTCTCTTCAGCCCTCTCATGGGTCTTTGTGACAGCACCCCTAGTTGGTTGCCTTAGTTTGCTTCTAATGCTGCAGTAAGATCCCCGATTAGCTTCAGTAAACACCATTACCTTCAGCCTTTGTGCCCCAAATGCCTGTGGTCTCACGGCACCCAGAAGGCATTGTGGCCCTGCCCTTCGATAGATCAGAACACAGACCCATCAAAGCAGTGGGACCTGCTCAGGTTATACAGGGACCTATGGCCAGATTAGTGCTCAAGTTCCCAGCTTCTCAGTCCAGTGCTGTGCCTTCCAGATGCTTCCCCCAGGCATAGACATAACACAGGCACAGCAGTCACGACCATTTACTGACCATCAGCAAGGTGCCGGACCCACATGTCAGTGTGATCCTCACAATTCTGGAGAGTAGTGTTTTGCAGCTAAAGAAGCTGTGAGAAGCTAAATAACTCAGCCAGAACTGCTCACTAATCATCACAGAATCCAGGTGGAGCCAGGACTGTGTGAAGTCACACCCTGCATCCCCCTTCCTGCTTTGCAAGTTCCAGGTGGTTTAGAAACGCCTCAGTGACTATGTAAGAAGTAGAAAATCTGCTCACCCTTCCCACGCCTCCATTGGTTTGATCAGAGGATAGTCATTTCATAGCTGTTCTGTGCCGGACCAAGTGCTAGGCGCTGTGAGTGGGCGACAGCGTCCTGTCCTCGGTGCTTCTTGCTCAAGGCTCTCCCCCACCCCCCCGCCCCTTCTCTCCTGCAGCATCCACCCAACCCTCTCATTGCCAGAGTTGCCAGTCTGGTCTGCACTGTGCTCTGACGTTTCTCTTCTTTCTGTGTTCAGTGGCCCCGTTAGGACTAGGTACACGTGAGCAGTATTGTGTGTAAATGGGGAGGCCCTCCTGTGCCTCCAGTTAGTAACACTTAAGTGAGGACTTGCAGAGTCCTAGGCCTCTACTGTGTACTCCTTAATCTTCTCAGCCACTTTATGTGGGGCAGCTGTTTTCACTGTGCTCATAGAAACCCTAGCTCAGAGAGAATAGGTAACTTGCCAGCAATTGTGGTGCCAGTGATGGTGATGCTGGGGTGTGGGCACAGGCAGGCAGGCTCTAGAGCCCAGGCTTTTGGCTGCCAGCCACTGCAGTGTCATGGGCAGGCTTTGGTCACATGCGACGGAGAGTCCAGCACAGGATATGCCAGAGCAGCAACAGAAAGAGGCTTTTAACCACAAGTCCCGCTCAGTTCAGTTCAGTTCAGTCGCTCAGTCGTGTCTGACTCTTTGCGACCCCATGAATCGCAGCACACCAGGCCTCCCTGCCCATCACCATCCCCTGGAGTTCACCCAGATTCACATTCATCGAGTCCATGATGCCATCCAGCCATCTCATCCTCTCTTGTCCCCTTCTCCTCCTGCCCCCAATCCTTCCCAGCATCAGAGTCTTTTCCAGTGAGTCCACTCTTCGCATGAGGTGGCCAAAGTACTGGAGTTTCAGCTTTAGCATCATTCCTTCCAAAGAAATCCCAGGGCTGATCTCCTTCAGAATGGACTGGTTAGATCTCCTTGCAGTCCAAGGGACTCTCAGGAGTCTTCTCATTGGGAACTCATGTATACCCGTGGCGGATTCATGTCATTGTATGGCAAAGCTAATACAGTATTGTAAAGTAAAATAAAGTAAAAATAAAAATTTAAAAAAAGTCTTCTCCAACATCACAGTTCAAAAGCATCATTTCTTTGGCGCTCAGCCTTCTTCACAGTCCAACTCTCACATCCATACATGACCACAGGAAAAACCATAGCCTTGACTAGATGGACCTTAGTTGGCAAAGTAATGTCTCTGCTTTTGAATATACTATCTAGGTTGCTCATAACTTTTCTTCCAAGGTTGCTCATAACTTTTCTTCCAAGGAGTAAGCATCTTTTAATTTCATGGCTGCAGTCACCATGGTTTGGTAGATTTCCCTTCCTCCTTAAAAGGGCTGGTATTTTCTTACATTTGAGAAATAATCCTTCCCCTTAAAGTGAATTAAATAAAATGAAATATATATTTCACTGAGATACAGGATAAACATGCCAGAAGTCACAGAGAATCTTTACAAAATCAAGTTCTTAGAAATAGGAAGACAATGCCAGTGATTTCACAATGGGCCAGGGAGAGCAAGCTGCTGCCCGCTCTGATTCCTAAGATGGACAGCCCAGAGTAAAAGAGGATGTGGGATGGTCAGCAAATGTTTGTTGAACATTTTCTGGCTGCAGATCACTGGGAGTGAAGGATGAAGTAGTAGTTCTGGTATTCAAGTTCACAGGCTAACAGGGAGACAGCTAGACAATTACAGGAAGCACAGTATAGTTATGGACCAGCCACGTGGCTGCCTATTTATTGACAAGTGCTCAGAGAGGGGACCAGAGCTGAGCCTTCTGTGTCTCATGTGTGCAAGAGTATAATCTGGACCCCAGGATGGTGTAATTTCAGGGACATTTTGACGATATGTGTAGATAATGTGAGAGCATTGTTTCAAATGAGGCTGCCCTGGTAAATATGGTGTATATGGTTATTACACCTCAGTAATCTCTCACGCTTTGCTCATCAGCACTGGAGAAAATGAAATCTCCTTATGGATTTCTCGTGTCCCAGAATCTATGAGATGTTAAGCTCCTCTTGATTGACTCATCTTTATACCCCAGGTGCTAATATAGCAGAGGTCCCAGAAATGCCTGAACCAGAGAACTGGCTCCCCATTCATGAGGCCCGGAGGTGGGAGGGGACGAGCCTACTTAGGGCGGGGCATAAACCAGCTGAAGAGGACTCTGTGGACGAGCCCCTCCCAGGGCCCTGTCCTGCCCCTCCTCCTCACCCCAGCTCACTGCTGCACCCAGGGAGAAGCAGACAGAAATCCTCGCCTTCATGAGGTGTTGGTCATTCCCTGAATGCTTCCTTTTTTTTTTTTAAAGGCTCTTTCCTGTTCCAGGCAGGATTTTAAGACAGGTGAGCATCTGCTGGGTCCCAGGCACATCTACAGATAGCTCTGCTGTCTCCGCAGATGACCTGTGCGCAGAGAGACTTCCACAGAGACAGCACGGCCTGGCCAGGAACAGGGCATCTCCATCCTGCAGCAGCTCTGCTTCCAGAGGGTTCCAGGGTGGCCCCAGCCATGGCACCTTTGTTCGGTATCTGGGTTGTTCAGGATGATGGCTTGTGTTATCAGAAAGGACCTGTCACCTTCAGTTATTTCACACCCATGGAACAACCACATTTTTCAGTTTCTGAAGGATGTCATTGGAAAATCCCTTCCCTAGGTGTCTCCAAGGAGTTTAAGGGCCTCAAGCAGAATATGATGACAAGCCTGGGACTCAGTGCCACTTTACATTGGCATATCATGTTTGAAATTATGGTTCTGGGTATGTGTTTGTGTGCACACTTAAACGTGTTTATTACTCCAGCTTTTCTCTCCAGGAGAGAGGGACTAGGGTTTATAAGGTAGAGGCTCTTGTTATGACCCTTGATTGTGAATTTTTGATTCCTATTGGGCAGGTCTTGTAGCCTTTTTCTCCTCAATTTACACAATTGTGTTAACTTACATGGTAAGGTAGGTAGGTGTAGTACTTGCAATTAAATCCAGTAAACCATGTGGCGGAAATATTAAATTTTCTTACTATACCTAAGGGTTGCTAAGATGAAAGTGAACTCAATGAATGCTGAAAACATACCTAATTGGGACACCTTAGAAAAAGAGAGATGCTGGTTGGTTGGTTGATGTGGTATAGTTGAATGGGAGGAAGGCAAATGTCCGTAAGCTGAGCGGGTCCTGCTCCCCTTAGGACGGGGTGAGGATAGGAAGTCCAGCTGTGCTGAGTGGCTCTGGGTACAGGTTAGCGGTGCTACCTAACCCCACCGCTACACCTTCTAACCAGAGGGATCTGGATCTCGCATATTAACAAGATCTCTCTGTTACACACATCAACAGTATGTGTTACTGTTCTTACACACATTAATACTGAAGAAGAGCTAGATCAGAAAACATGAGTTGGACCAGCATTTGAGACTCCTACACTTGGTGCCTCAGTGAGCAAACTCCCAAAGGAGTTTATTCTGTGCCTGGAATAGACTCTTCAACTATGTAGTGCTTCCTGGAGGCAAAGGCATGATGCTGTTTTTAACAGTATCATTTTCTACTTAAAAAAAAAATTTTATTACAGTACAGTTTATTTACAATGTTGTTACTTTCAGGTATACAGCAAAGGGATTCAGTTATACATTACATATATTCATTCTTTTTCAGATTCTTTTCCATACAGGTTGTTACACAGTATAGAGTTTCCTGTGCTACATACAGTAGGTCTTTCTTGTTCTTATTGTTGTTCAGTAACTAAGTCATGTCCAACTCTTTGCGACCCCATGGACAGTAGGGGTCCTTGTTGGTTATCTATTTTATATATAGTACTGTGTATACATTAATCTAAAAGTCTTAATTTATCCCTCCCTTCCACATTTCCTTTCCACATTTTCCCTTCGGTGACCGCAAGTTTGTTTTTGAAATGTTAGTCTATTTCTGTTTTGTAAGTAAGTTCACGTATATCATTTTTTTAATTAGATTCCATATATGAGTGATATATTTACCTTGCTCTGACTTACTTCACTAACTGTGATAATCTCTAGGTCCGTCCATGTTGCTGCAAATGGCATAATTTGTTCTTTTTTAATAGCTGAATAGTATTCCATTGTTATATGTACTACATCTTTATCCGTCCTTCTGCTGATGAACATTTAGACATTCTATGTCTTAGCTAGAGTGCTGCGATGAACACTGAGGTGCACGTATCTTATTCAACTATGGTTTTCTCCAGATGGACTTCCCTGGTGGCTCAGATGGTAAAGCGTCTGTCTACAGTGTGAGAGACCTAGGTTCGATCCCTGTGTTGGGAAGATTCCCTGGAGAAGGAAATGGCAACCCACTCCAGTACTCTTGCCTTGAAAATCTCATGGATGGAAGAGCTTGGTTCAGGCTACTTACTATCCATGGGGTTGCAAAGAGTCAGGCTCAACTGAGCGACTTCACTTTCACTTTCTCCATGAGTGGGATTGCTGGATCATATGGTAGTTCTATTTTTAGTTTTTTAAGGAATAATTCAGGGCCTTTTGTGTTTCCATACAGATTAAAATTTTTTGTCCTAGTTCTGTAGAAAATACCATTAGTAATTTGATAGGGATTGCATTTGAATCGGCAGATTGCCTTGGGTAGTATATTCATTTTGAGTGTTGATTCTTTGAATCCAAGTACATGGTATAATCTTTCCATTTGTGTTTTTAGTACTTTTATCAGCGTNAAAATTTTTTGTCCTAGTTCTGTAGAAAATACCATTAGTAATTTGATAGGGATTGCATTTGAATCGGCAGATTGCCTTGGGTAGTATATTCATTTTGAGTGTTGATTCTTTGAATCCAAGTACATGGTATAATCTTTCCATTTGTGTTTTCAGTACTTTTATCAGCGTCTTAGAGTTTTCAGAGTAGAGGTTATTTGCCTCCTCAGATAAGTTTATGCCTGGATTTTTTTTTTTTTTGATGTGATGGCAAATGGGATTGTTTCCTTAATTTCTCTTTCATTGTTAGTGTATAAGAATGCAAGAGATTTCTGTGTATAAATTTTGTATGCTGCAACTTTACCAGATTCATTGATGACCCTAGTAATTTTCTGGTAGCGGCCTTAGGGTTTTCTATGTATAGTATCATATCTGCAAACAATGAGGGCTTTACTTCTTCTCCAATTTGGAGTCCTTTTCTTTTTCTTCTCTGAGTGCCACGGCTAGGACTTTCAAAACTGTGTTGAATAAAAGTAGTGAGAGTGGACATCTTGTCTTGTTCCTAACCTTAGAAGGAATGCTTGTAGCTTGTCACCTTTGAGAATGATCTGTGAGTGTGCCACATGCCTTTTCTACTTCTGATCTCACATGGCCTTCGCTTTCACAAAATGATTTGGCTTCCAAAACACATCCAATGATGGAATAAATGCAGAAATCTCGATTTTAAAAAAACATGTGCCTATGGAAAATAATGTACGACCTAATCTGGTTGCCACCACGTCCTGTACAGTCCTGCTAGTCTTACGTAGCTGACCACTTAGCTTTGAGTTCCTTTGTGGCAAAAGCAAACCAGAAAACAATTGGCAGAGAGTCTAGACAACTAGTGATTGTGTCCAGTGCAGTTTTTCTCAGCACAGGGTTCGATGGGCATTCCTTCAGCGGCTCGTCATCTGTGTTTTCATAACAAGCGCAGCAGTGTATTTCAGGAGATCTTGTTCTTGCTCTTGTCACTTTGTCATTTTCCAGCTTGGCTTTTACAACCTTCTTTTTAATCAACCACCTTAACACCCTGACCCAGCGCCACCTTACCTAGTCCATTCCTGACTCTGTTCCACTTAGACCCTCCTTTAAACTTTATCATGGAGTAACCACGGAATCAGCAAAAGTAAGATCAGGGTGGTTTGGTCCCTTGTCATATGGACTGTGGGGATGGCAGGCCCCACAGCTGAGGTGCTGAGTGGCCAGTGAAAGGCAGGTGTCGTCCATAACCAGTCCTGGCACCAGTTCACACCAGCAATACTGGAGGGATGTGGAAAATCGGGGCAGGACCATGTTTTCCATTGTTAAGTCTCTGAAAAGTATGTGTTTTCTCTTGCTTGTTTGAGCTTGGTTTGCAGTATTTTTCAAACCTTCAGACTATCTTTAGCTTGGAACGCCCCTGTGCATCTTAGTATAAACTCAAGTGTGATACTCCACACAATTTCTCTCCAAGAACAGGATCACTTTTCTACCAAATTAGATTGAGAAGTGTTTCTTAAAGTGTCAAGGCAAGTTGGAACATTCTCAAGAGTAGAGAGTGATCCCTCCATGTTGTCTGGAGACCCAGAGGTGTGAGTCTAGAACAAAAAGTGGGGCCGCTGTGGTCTATGCTCCTCTCTTTCTGGCGGCCTGGCTTGGGATCCCCATGTCACTGAGAGCATCAGGAAGACTTCAGGCACCTGCGGCCTGGGCCGGACTCCAGGATAGCACAGTGGGATTCCACAAGCCCAGGTGCTGTGAGCGTCCTTACTGTCAGCTGCTCTTTTGATCTTGAAACACATTCTTTCACAGAAGATGAAGCTGTGAAGCTGTTTCATACTCACAAGCATGGTTTATTCAGAGGTGGTGCTTATTTCCATTCTGTCTTAGTGCTTAGGATTCTTCCCCCTAAGGGTGGGAAAATTTTGGAGAAGAGAAGCAAAGTCATTCCTAGGACACAAGTTTATATAACCTCTTAACACTGTAATGCTTTTGAAAGTTCAGATCCTTAGGGAGTGGGGAGGGGCAGACATGGCAGCACCTTTCTCCTCGAGTGGTTATGAGGGTTCAGCGAGCTCAGCCACAAACAGCACACAGGGCCTGGCACGCAGGAAACGCTCAGCACATGGTGACAGTTCCAAGTGGTGTTTACTTGTTCTCCGCCTCCCCTGTTCCTGCCAGGACTTCCTGTAAACAGAACGAGTCTTCAGACCCCCATCTGCAGCCCTTAAGTCCCAGAGCCCTCGCTCAGCTCTCAGGGATAGGCACTCATATTGACACCTTCCTCGTTGAAACACACCATCATTTAAGTGAGGATGCTCTGAATTGTAGTAATAAAAACCAGCATATACTGAGCCCTTATGGGGAGGGGGCGGCAAGCAGATAGAAGACATTTTATATAAAGGATCTCATCTAATTTAATATTCAGTAAGCCCATAAGGAAGCATTTTCCTCTCTCACAAGTCAGAGAAGGGACCCGCCTAAGGGTCACCCAGCAGGTTAGTGTCAGAACTTGTACTTCAGGTCACCTCTGACTCCAAAGCCTACAGCGGCCTCTGCCAGGACTCCGTTTCTTCCTCCATCTGTGAGCTGGATTGGATCCACAGAGAGCAGGATCACGGTGTTGGCACAGTAACGAGTGGGACAAGGCGAAACTGCTGGAGAAGCAAGTTAGACTTCCACCCTCCCAAAAGCAGACTAAAATCTCAGTCCCTTGGGTAGCTACCAGCTTTACAATAAGGCAGGGAAATGACATAATTTTTCATTTGTAACATATCACCACCACTAGCACAAAGAAGGGGCATCTTTGCTGACTGTATTCAGTGCTGGATATGGGGGTGCAAGATTGGGTGAAGCTAAATTCTCCAGCATAAAGGCAAAGAGGAACCGAGACACCCCAAAGGGGAAGCTTGTAAGTATGGAAACACTGGGGCTACAGGGAGAAGCCGTAGGGAGGTTGTCAGCCCAGAGCTGGCAGTAAGGGCCTGAGGGGTGTGCAGCCACTTGTAGTGAATGCTCAGTAAACTAGCTCACGGGTCGCTGGTAGCGTGGGCTTCCTTCCGCGTGAAGGAAGCACTGCGTCATGCTCCGTGAAGGCTGCCCTTGGATGGTACTAACCCTAGCGTCTCTGATTTCTCAGGCAACCTCAGAACCTGTTCTGGACCCACAGCAAATCCAAGCATTTGATCAGCTCTGCCATCTCTACCGAGGAAGTTCCAGGGTAATGTTCATGTGGTTACCTAAATGTTCATTTCCCTATTTATAATGACTGCTTTGGCAACGCCCTGCCCCAGGTCCTCCCTCCAGCCTCCTCCTCAGTCTGTAAGGCGCCCTGGCATCCCTGTCATGGTGCATGGAGCCCTGACCCCAGGGGCCACTGAGAACTTGGCAGAGGATGCAGAGGAAGTGGGAAGATCTCTGACCCCTACTTACCCTGGGCTGAGGACACAGGAGGGCATCTGCGTTTGTGCTGCCTCCAGAGAAAGCAGGCATAAGCCCAGTCCCTCGTCTGGGAGCCTTGGTTTTTACTGATGACTGCCAGATCTGCCCTAACCCCCAGACTCTCCTGCACATCTGCATTGGTTGAATTTGTTTAGGCCATGAAAGATAAATGCCAAATTGTAGTGGCTTAACCAAGATAGAATTGCAAATGCAGGGATCCTAGGGCACATTCCATGAATCTCTCTCTAGATTTCTTCTACTTTGTGGTTCTATCATCTCTAATATATGGGTTATACTGACATGGTTCAATATGGTTGCCCCACCTCCAGCCATCACATCTGCATTCCTGTTAGCAAGGTGGAAGAAAAGGAAGTTCATAAGCCCTCTATTTAAGGATAGTCCTAGAGACTGTATACACCACTTCCACTTACCTTCTTTGTCCAGTACTTAGACAGTTGACCTAACTGCAGTGGAGACTAGGGAAACTGGTCTTGATTCGAAAAGCCCTAAAACTACTGAATCCTCGAACTGTAAAAGAGGAGTACATATTTAGAGGGCTACTGGCAGTCATGCCACAACACCCTGCTCTTCCTTGCCCATGTCTGTCTGTCATCCAGTCACCTGCCGACACCCTGGGCTCATCCTTCCCACTCCACCCACTCTATAGGGCGGTCTCCTATCTGTTTCTCCCCTTTCCCTCCAGCTCAGAGGTCACTGCAGGTCTTCTGTCCCTTCTCTAGGGATTCTGCTGCTTGCAGGGCACCATCTCCAAGCCCCTAAGTCCTGTTACCCCCTGGCTTGTAACACTTCCCTGGCTCTCCAGCCCCTGCAGGTGGAGTCACACTCAACCAGCTCCTCCTCGCCCCCAGTCACACCTAAATTCTGGTTGGGCCAGATTTCTTCCCTACACTTTCCTTGAGCTTGCAGACTGTCTCTGGGCTCTTGTTTTTGTGCTATGCTCCCTTTTCCCATTCTCCACACACCTGCTAGGTTGTTGGCAGCCCAGAGGAAAAATGGTGTTCCATCTCTGAGAGCTGGTCTGGACAGAGGCTTTTCTTCCAGGAGGTTCACTGACCTGGCCTCACCTTGCCCCTTCCCAGCCTAAGCCCGGCTCTGCCCAGGAGTGGGGTTTCTGGGCCTTTGATTCTCAGGAAGTTCTGCGTCACACTATTGAGCCACTATTTGGGCCCAGTCAATTTCCAGAACACTTAAGGTACAGAAGTGGAAAACAAAAAATATTTTTGTGATTGATCTTTGCACTTCAGTGTCTGAATGTGAAAGAACTTCGTGTTTATGTAGCCTCCGTTGCCTGTCCTGTTATGGCATTGTATGTAGTAGTCCTTGCAGAGAATGCCAGAGGCTGGTGGCAGCCCAGAGGGTCACAGAAGATGGGAAGTGGCGTGGGTGGGGCTTGTGCAGAGCGCGGGACCCCCCNGCCCCTCTTTCTCCTGCTGGGGGTTAGTATGGGGTGCCGTTGCCTCCTGCTGCCAGAGGGACAGTGGGCGCTGGGCTGCAGCATCAAGGAAACCTGCGCTGGAGGGAGCGAAGGGCTGCGGGGGCTGGGGCGCCTCCCTTGCCTCATGTTTGTGTTGAAGCCCGTTTGTGTGTTAGCATCTGCCATCTCTAACAATAAATGCCTTCCGTTCATGCCCTGCAGGCCTACTGACCATCTCACTCTCCGTCTGCCAAGTCACAAAGGATGTTCAGAACGTTTGTGGCCACAATTCAGTTCTATTAGCTCAAAGTCAAGGGCCCTGACTGGGGCAGCCCTGCCTTTATTCCATAAGCAGCCGCATTGCAGGTTCCATCCAGACCACCAGCCACCTAGGCGCTCCTCGGCCAGGGCCCGGGCTGCCAGAGCAGGATTTTCACATCTCTTGGCCCGAGAACTTTGTGCATCATTGAGCCAACCACCGCAGGAGAGCACACCACACAGGCAGAGACTAGGTGTCCACCCTGCAGACTCAGGGCTGGCCAGGCTCCCAGAGCTGTAGAGCAGTGCTCCGGTCCAGCTCCAGGTCTGATGCCCACAGTTCCTACCACCCCAGTAACCGTCTACACCCCAGCACTTCAGGTGCCAGGCATCACCCTGGGCCCTTTCTGATCCCCTGGAACAACCCCCAGGAAATCGATGTAGAAACTACATAGAAATAGAAAAGAAATCCTGTTTCTGCCACATCCTGGCTGTGATCCTGAGCAAGTCAGTTCACCTCTCTCAACTTCAGTTTCTTTGTAAAATAAAGACTAAACGAGCCTGTGCCTGAGAACGTGAAGTGCAGACCTATGCCGTACTGCCCAGATGTGTGAGCTGAGCTCTTAGCACAGAACTCTTGCAAGGCGGTGGCATGGGGTGTGGGTGCAGGGGTGTGCGTGTGCAAGGAGGCCACAGTATAAGACCAGCGATCAGACGCACAAGGGTCTCGACCCCAAACCTACAGACAAGAAAGCTGAGGCTTACACGGAAAAATTTAACCAAGGTGACGCACACAAAGTGGCAGATTACAGATCGGAACTCAGAACTGAGTCCAGAGCCAGTGATGTCACTCTACAAACTCCATATCAGGTTTCTTGATGAGTCTAAAAGCCAAAGGAGCTTGACAATCTCAAGGCAAAATGCAGCGCTTGCTGCCCTTCCTCAGTCGGTACTCGAAGGAGCCAANAACTCAGAACTGAGTCCAGAGCCAGTGATGTCACTCTACAAACTCCATATCAGGTTTCTTGATGAGTCTAAAAGCCAAAGGAGCTTGACAATCTCAAGGCAAAATGCAGCGCTTGCTGCCCTTCCTCAGTCGGTACTCGAAGGAGCCAAGGCAGTTAGTTCACTGCGCACCCGAGCCCCTGTTCACACCAGGACCAGTAAACACTAGCATGGCTCTCCTCCAGCCCCTCCCCAATTTATCAGTCCCAAGAGTTCCTTGTCATTCGAGTCACAGCACCACTGAACAAAGGCTGACAGCTTTATACTCAGGTCATGCCTCCTGGGTTGGATTTGAAAAGCCCTCCTGTCTAATCTGAGGGTAGGTGAGAAACCAACCCCATGGCTGGGCACTGCTGGGCCCTGGGACGTGCCAGCCTGAGCTAGGCCCAGTACGTCCCCTCTCCTGGCACTTAGCACATGTCCTAGTCTGCAGTGACATCGGGTCCCACTTCAGAGCAGTTCCACAGGGGAGACTTCTCTGGAGATACATCCAGGCTCAGTCGGCAGCTGTGCTGTGGATGGGGCCAGGGGAGCTCACTGCAGGGGGGCGCTCCCAGGGGTGCAGAACAGCAGCCCTCAGCACACAATCCAGCCCAGTGCAGAGCTCCAGCTGCTCTTCCAGTCATGTGCCCACCCCTGGGCTATGACAGGTGGCAGGAGGAAGGATCTTGGGGAGGCAGGCTGCAGGTACCCATTTAGGGAGGGCGTGTACCTGAGCTGAGCCAGATCCTCCTATGCTGCCCCGAGGGAGGGCAGGGGATCCTCTGAAAGGAAAGCGGGGTTCTGATTGGCCAAAACACAGCAGTGTCCATCACAGCCCGTTTCTATTTTGTACCCGGTAAACAAGTGAGTATTTGAAAGTTAGTTGCTCATTCGTGTCCAACTCTGCAACCCTGGGGACTGTAGCCCACCAGGCTCCTCTGTCCATGGAATTCTCCAGGCAAGAATACTTGAGTAGGTTGCCATTTCCTTCTCCANCACAGCCCGTTTCTATTTTGTACCCGGTAAACAAGTGAGTATTTGAAAGTTAGTTGCTCATTCGTGTCCAACTCTGCAACCCTGGGGACTGTAGCCCACCAGGCTCCTCTGTCCATGGAATTCTCCAGGCAAGAATACTTGAGTAGGTTGCCATTTCCTTCTCCAGAGTATCTGAAAGGACCATCTGAAAATGGTTACTCAGCTCCCAGCTTCAGCAGAGTGGCCCCCTCCTCCTGCCGTGGTGGCTGGGGGCAGATGCAGTCTCACCCAAATCCCCACGGGAGGCAGAATGGACTGATGGAGACAGCCCTGGGCTGCCGGTCAGGGGTCCTCAATAGGCCTCTGAGAAAGATACATCTGCTCCCTCTGCAGCAAAGGTCCGGGTGATGTGTGGGAGATGCTTTGTAAAGGCAACATATTGCCAACCACAGCCCACCATGCTGAGACAGGGAGGGAAAGTGTTTGTGGAAGAGGAAAGCCAACAGGGGCCTCATCAATGATGAATGCTCAGTGAATAAATAATTCAGAGCTTTGGGGATCCTTTTAGAAGCAGTATGTTTCCACTCAGCTCTCCCCGCTGAAAATGTTTTTCCAAAAGTGCATCTCCAGAATGAGATGCCTGTGATCAGCGCGCACAGCTGCAGGAAAGGCCTGCTCTGTTGTCCTCCGGGCAGCCCAAGGAGGACTCCATGACCCTGGGGAGTCTGCGAGGAGTCAGGGGGCGGTTTTGAGTCATCAGAGGGTTCGTCCGTGGCCCCTCCTCTCCAGGGCATCGGTGGCATCTTTCCGCCACCAGCCCCTCCACACTCCAGTACTCTCTGAAGCCTTGCCCACTTCCCCAGGAGAACAGCAGTTTGACTCACCTTGTTTCCCCACTTGGATGTGGTCCTGTGTGTCTGGTCCACGCCTGCATCTTTCACAGTCCAGTGCTGAAAGCGGACTGGCTGCAACCATCTTTTAAGTCTCTTTTTAAGGTAAACTTCTTATGGACACAAATGTTCACAAACCACATGTGCAAAGCTGGATTAATCCATGAAATAAATACACCTGTATAACCAGCACCCAGATCAAGCAAACAGAAATGACCGGCGCCCAGATGTCCCCTGAATTCTGTTCCATCACCCTCCACCCCAAAGTTAGCCACCATCGTGCAGTATAAAACCATACTTTTGCCTGTTTTGAACTTCATATAAAGTACATTTACTCTTTCGGAAGTGGCTTTTTTATTCCAATTATGTCTAAGATTTACCCATGTTCATTCTTATTGCCAAGGAATATCCCATTGTATGAATACACAATAACCCATCCATTCTATTGTTAATGGATGATTGGGCTGTTTCCAGTACTGTCTTCCTGTCTTTTTGGTGGACATATGTATGCATTTCTGTTGGGTCTAAACTTAGAGGAGTGATTTTTCAGGGTCAGAGGGCAGGTATAATTAAGATTTTTGAGCATATGCCTGCCTGTGTGAATAAACGAATGTCTCCAGCCTCAGGTACAAAGCCAGTAGCCCCTGTTCCTACCTGATGTCTGTTCCCTCCGAACTCTGCCACATCCATCTCAAAGGTCAGAACCTGGTGCCGATAGTCTTGGAGGGCCAGATCCCAGCCCCTGGCAACCTGGAGGACCTCATGGTTTGCCAGCCCGGCCTCTCTCTTGTATAAGAATGAGCCAGTCCATCATTCTTCAGTATTCCCCCAGTCCACCTCCACCTCCACCAGTGACTTCCTGAATTCCAGTCAACTTCCTCCCTTCCTCCTCCTGCCGCCGACCTCACCATGACGCTGTGACTCCCTTCTGAGGCCTCCATGCCCTGCCAGGCTGGCGTGGGGCCACGTGCTGTCCTGTTGGATGCTGCCTGCCGGTCACTCTTGGGATAGGTGGGTGAGGCTAAATCCCCTGGGGAAGAACTGACCTCTTCAAGACCCCCAGTAATCAGAAAGGACCCCCAGTGAATTCCAGTTGGAGTCTCTGATCCTGTTCTGATCTCCAGCAACCTACAGAGGAGCCACTCAAGGCCCTGTTCACTGGGGCCTTGGTCCCTTGGGAAACTCCAGTCCTCCCTACATTCGGTGCAGCTCCTACGTCGAGCTACAGTCACCACTCAGCAGTCTAGATTGCCAGCAAAACCAGGCCCTGAAGATCCCTATGAATCCCATGTGGCCTCAGGAAGCCCACCCTCTAGACGAACCACAGAACCCCAGACCTGCGTCCTCCCAGTGGTTCCAGGCCTCACCGCATGGCCTCTGAGAGCACTGCCGTGGTTCTTCCAAAGTCTTTTGCCGATACATGGTGTACCTACATTTGCTCGATGAATTTTGGCATTAGTTCACATAGGCAGACTCTAAACAGGGCCGAAACCCTTAGTCTACTACACAGGGCTCTTCCCCGTTCACGGCTGGATCATCAGTCGGGCCACAGTCCCCTGGGGTCAGCCGCCCCCAGGCGGCAAGCGTGAGGTAGGTGAGGACTGGTGCTTACCACAGGAAGCAGCTGGTATCCAAGGCCCCACTTCAGTGAGGCTGGGAGCTAAAGAAGGTAGAAGCCACTAACACCCAAAATGCTAAGATTCCAGGCCAATTCCCAAGAGGGTTCTTAGATCCACGGTGGGCCATCCTGAGCCTGAGTCTCGGCCAAATCCAGGCCAAGATCAAGCCAGGCTGGGCAGAAAGCTAGAGCAATAAACGGGTGCATCAGGTGATGCCCAGAGGGCTGGGCTGTGGTTCCTGGATGCCCCTGCCTGGACCCAGGGCTGGGAAGGGGTGGAGGAAGGCTAGGTGTGGGGAGGAGAGGCGCAGGTAAGGGAGAGCAGCAGGAGAGGGCAGGCGTGACTGCAGGGGCTTAACCAGTGAGGGCTAATACCAGCTGGATTTGGATGTTTGGACCATGCTCTGGACCTGCTACCTACCTGCAAATTATGAGCGACTCACTTGCCTTTACTGTCAACTTAGCCCTGGGATGCTTCAGCCATGAACTCATGAAGTTATCCTGTTCCACCTGGCACACACAGTTGCTGGGTTTAGCAGGTAAGATGGTGTCTGTGGAAATGCCTTGCTAAACTCCCCTTCAGATGCTGTGTGGCTTCGAGGATCCACGCCGCTGCACTTTCTGCCATCATCCTGCAGTGACGGTCCAGACCTTCCGGGCATGAATCCTCTGGGATGCACGCACTCTAGGTGATGGCTCGTTGTCAGAGAGGACTGAAATGTCCCACCAGAGACCTTCTGATCTGCTGTGTCCAAATCGACACGCACAGTTTAGGGCTGGGAACGGAGGACGACAATGAGACACAAATCCCCTCTCCAACCCCCTGGCTCAAAACCCTTCGTCATGGGTGGAGGCCTGGACTGGGGTCAGTCCCTGGGGAGGCCGGGTGGTTCCAGGACACACAGTCCGCAGCCCAGCCTTCACTAGCCCCTTCCCTAGGCAGGGGAGCAGGTGGGAAGCTGCCCAGACTCATGGGATCCCCACTCCCTCCCACAAACCTCCGGCGATATCAGGCTCCACCTGCACTGACTGTCCTGGGACTCATTATCTTCCAGCTTACAGGGTTTGTTTCTGAGTAAGTAATAATCAACTCATTCTTTGAAAACTAGGAAAATTCCAAAAAGCAAACAGAAGAACACCATGAATATACAGGCATGTAGTCTTACCTACCTGGTTTCTGAAGAATTCTGACTTCTGATTGCTTTTCCTTGACCCTCACCCCAGCAAGCCTGAATGCTAAGGTCCCATCTTACCCCTTCATTCAGCACAGAATCAGAGTGGCACTCCAAGGGTTAAAGGCATTACCAGTTCCCATTGATTGAAATGTAATGAGGACAAGATGCTAAATTAAAGTTTATTGCAGAATAAAAGTGTGTGTAGTCAGCATCTGTAAGATGTTACAATGAGATGCTTTCTAGAACTTAGCAATACAATTATGTAGAGAGTTAAATTAGTAGAATAGACACACAGTTGATGAGATTAGCTGTCTACAGAAGTCATTTTAAAAGATGTTATCTTTTGTGAAGGCAGGAAGAGCTAGCCTAGATTCACGATTAAACACAGAAGCAGCAATAGCCAAATCCAAGCACTGAGATATCTACAGAAAGTTGGCATGTGCGTGCACGCGCTTGTGTGCAAGTGCCCGCCTTNTAAAAGATGTTATCTTTTGTGAAGGCAGGAAGAGCTAGCCTAGATTCACGATTAAACACAGAAGCAGCAATAGCCAAATCCAAGCACTGAGATATCTACAGAAAGTTGGCATGTGCGTGCAGTGCACGCGCTTGTGTGCAAGTGCCCGCCTTTGGGGGGTGGGGGGTGGGGCTCCATGTGGAGCACAGAACAGCGGGAGGGAGGGAGAAGCCTGGCAGCATCTGGATGAGGAAGGGAAAGGTGTCCGCTGGGTCAGGGACAGAAAGGGGACCCTGTGCCCTGCTGCTCGCCCACTGTCTGCCTCCTGGCTCAACTCCCAAGGTCCTGAGAGTGGGAAGGCCTACAGGAGGAAGCAAAAGGCCCAGCTCATGGGCTCCACGGCCAAGCTGACTGGGTTCAAATCCAAGTCCCACTTACCTGCAGGCTGCACCACTCTGGGCAAATGTTTGCTTCCTGAGGCCTTCTCTGGGTGTGACAGGAGCATGCTGCGCCCTCTCCCGGAGGGCTGCCGTGGGGACAGCTCAGGAAGCAGGAGGGCGGCGGCACCATTATGACCATAAGCAGTGGCGTTACTTTATTACTGATGAACAGATTTATTTAGCACTCCCCATGAGCTCACTCAGTGAAAGCCAACCCCAAAGCTGCTCTGCTCCTCGTATGAATAAAAGAAATCCAGCTCTTGGACCTCCACGCTGAACCTTGGTGACCAAGTGATGGGCCCTGAGCCTCAGCAGGGCAGCGGCCACCCTGGCTGCCAGCCTGCAGTCAGAGCAGTCTTACGTGGAATATGTGAGCTGAATACACAGAGTGCGGTTCTGTGTGAAATAAATCCTATTTGTGAGGGAAGGTAATTTTTATTTGTATAAACCTAATGCAGCCAACAAAACAGTTCTTTAAAGGGTTCTGGGAGTTATCACGAGTGCTGAGCGTTGAGTGAATAGTGTACATAATAATAATTATCTGCAGTAAACTTCTGTAAAATTTAAATGGAATAATGATGTAAATGACTTATTTCCTAGCACACAGTAAGCACTGATTAAAACACTTTCACATTTTCCAATTTCTTTTTCATTTAGCTCACATTGTGTTACTATTTAATCAAACAGAACTTCTCCAAAGGTGGGGGTGGGGTGGGGAGGAAGGATATTCCAAAACTCAAAATAGCATATTTGTGCTGGTAAAAAAGGAAAAAATTCACGTTTATTTTACAAGATAGTATTCTCCTAAAGTATTATACAGAGAGGAAACTTGAGCTGCTTGTAGGAAAACAAGGTAATTTTAGGAAATTAGAGAAGAAGAATCAACATTGTGCTTAAAACTTGAAAACAGACAGGTTTTAAAAATCACACAGTAAGTGAATATTACAAGGTACGAACAGCCTTAGAAGTACATATGAACACCATGATATGGAAGCTCAGCATTAAAACCGCTAGAGATGACTTGCTTTTAGACTTGTCCAGCCTGTGAAGAGGGCACTTCCATCTGAGCAGAAAGAACTCAAAGCACGACCAGAGACGAGCCCTTTCCCAGCATAGCCAACTCTCGATTACCGTGATTACCCGTGATAATGAAAGGGAGCAGTGACACAGATTTTCTAAAGGTTAGTTATTCCACAGTTAGCTCTGAGTGCCCGTGTACTCGTGCTTGAACATGAGAAACACGGACATCCCTGGGCTCACGGCACTGACCAAGAGCACAGAGCGCCCACTGCTTTCTCTCTCCCCTCTCCAAGGGGAAGACACGGCACACAAAAGCCGCAGACACTACTGGCCTTCTTACTGCGCTGACACCTCCTCTGGAGTGTCCTCTGGGGTGAAACCAAGAAAGCTTCGGTTTCCTCATGTAAAGATCCAAAACATGTCAACAAAATTTTGCAAGTAAGATGAAATAAAATAAGTGTTGACAGTATAAATATTTTTTTTAATTGTGCTTTTTTTCCCCCTTGCCTAAAAGTATTTATACCACCAAAAGTTTCTGGGAATTTGATAGCTTTCTAAATTACCTGGTTGCATCCTACCTAAGTAGAGACATTTGCATAAAAGGAGGTTATGATCAAAGGAACTATGATGGTTCCAACAGGCCAAGAAGCAGAGATTAAGAAATAAAACCACCACTCTGGAGATAAAATCAAATCCTAGATCAAATCCAAAAAGGTACTTCAGGAAAACAGCTTCATGGTTTTGTTCTGGTTCTGCTGAGTTTATTTTGTACTGTATTACCTTGAACTACAGGTCATCCCCTTCTAGGAATGCGGCAGTTTTTCTACAGAGGTTTTTCTCAGATTTGCATTTCAAGTCTTGAATATACCTAGATTTTTTATTGTAAAGCTTCCATTGTTAATGTACCAAATAGTTATAACCACAAAAGCATTTTAATTGCTTTGTTATTTCTCAGAAAAGTCATGAACACATGTGAAACTCGAAAATGCTAAAAGAAATCTTGGTTAGATCAGAAAGCTAAACTCCACACAGTACTTATTTCGTATCTTCTCCCTAACAGCTTTTACGCCAACTTTCAAAAAGTGGGAATGGTGTCAGTTTTTGACAAAAGCCTGAGAGAGCAGTTTTTCCATTCACACAGCCCAACTCTTTGCCCCAGGTAAGCAAAGGTCCAAGTGATAAAGCTTTCATATCTCTCAATGTACAAGTATTAATCAAAAGCCTATTTAACATAACTGTGTTCAATGTCTATAATACACACTGCAGTCTAAACATTTTCTAAAGTGCCTATAAATATGCTTATACAAATGAGTAATGTAGTAGCAGGATTACAGAGAAATTCTTTCATATAATATAGAACAGAATAGGCCTAGAATTTAAGTTGAAACTACATATTTTTATACCCTTATCAGTTGTTTTGGAATGCAAGCATAAAGAAACAATTCTGGTTCAATCATATATGATTTTCAGATAATTATTAACAGTGATAGGACAAAAAAAATTCTTGTTTGTGCTTATTTAGAAAAGGCTATTTTGAGATCCAGGAGCATTTTATATTTAGAATCCAGTGGGATGTCTCCAATTCTATAAAATTGATAGTAGTAAGTGAATCTTAGTGAGTTTTTAATTATAAAGAATTTGTGCAAGTATTTAAAGTGATTATCAACTAGTGTTAAATCCAAAAATTCCATTAATATCCTGGCTAATCTGAATGGCAGTTCAGGAGTTTTAAAAAAACAGGAACTCAGGCAAAAGTCATAAACATGAATGGCCCAACCCTGACACAGCCGGCCTGAGAAGCGTGGCCCTGAGCCCATGGATTCCCACGGCTTTGGAGACCTGGTGGTTGACCCCAGCTATCAACACATTAACAGATGGAGGAGAGAACTGACAGGAACAGTGCAAACAGAGCCTTGTATTCCTGGCCAGGGATGAAATGAGCTCGCCCACGGCTGGGTGCAGACAGGATCCTGATTGCATGTGGCCAGTCAGTCCCGGCCACGCTGAGAGCCCGGAGCAGGGCTCATCAGCTCTTTGTCCCTAAGCCTGTCTCCCCACACCTGCCTCTGTCGCCCTGCCCTGGGCCCCGCTGGCCCTGGAGCTCCGGACACCATCTTCTTGGGTTGATGGGTTGAGTCTTTATGTCTCAGTAAGTGGGAACTTTATGCTGGCTGCATTCTCACCTAGCACACAAAGTGTTAAGTAACACTGCTTTCAAAGGAATATGCACACTCTGCTTTCTAAACCCTTAAGGATGTTTAGGGCACCTGAACCTAACAAAATATCCTAGCATTTTGTTGTATGTAGCACATACAACTAGGAAAGCAGGTTCTGCCTGGAGAGATTTGTGCAGGATGCCAAGTGGAGGCTTCAGGAGAGGACACAACAGGCCTCTTCTTGTTTCTTAAAACATGAACTAACGTGACACAGAAGAGTCGCGTCGTAACGCCGACAGCACAAGATGACGCCACCAGAGCACATGCGTGGAGGCTCAGGGCCCAGGAAACGACTCTGCCTCCAGCTTGGACAGTTCAGTTTCACGCGGCCGCATTTCAAATCTCCCGGATTCGTAACTGTGCCTCACAGGCGGTACATTTGGAGAAATGGCAGATAACCAACTCACACGGGAACACCTGGTATAAATGGAGATTAGGAGCAAAATTCTGAGGAGAGCTAAATAAGAAAGAATCAGTCACTATTTTATGCGTGTAAGAAAAGAGAACATTTACAATAGCCCATGAATATTACTGTAGTAAAGGGAAAGAATATTACACAAAATATTTTCTCCTGACTTAGCAGTGAACTATTTCAAATGTTTTTGCCTTGGCATAAAAAAATCCATGCATCATACTGAATTCTAATCCATTTCTCACCTAAGCCATTCTAATGCTTCATACAACCAAACGAAGCAGAGTTAATCAAACCTATTAGATTCATTCCTAATCCCTAAAGGACTGCTGTCTTTAGCATTTCCATGCTAACTACAACTATTTATTGATTTTTTTCCTTAAGACATCAGATGTGGCTGCCTCCTAAAAATAATACCTATATGACTTCCTAAAAGTCTCCTGCAGATTTGAACAATTTTAAAAAGCAGGGAAATGTTGGGGAAGCCACCCCCGAGGCCAGCTCAAATGCTACTCCTTCTCCAGCCAGCCCAAGCCAAGTGCATCTCTGCCTCCCCCGGGTTCCCAGGGCACTCTAGGTCCCCTCACCTGCATAGATTACCTTCCCTCGTGGACTATGGTCCCTTCCTGCTGGGAGTCAGGCCTTAGTCATTCTGTATCCACACAGCACCCTGGAGGGGGGGATAGGCTTTCAACCTAAGCGGGACTGAGCATGAAACAGATGATATCATCTCTTCTGGAGCCAGGTCTAGCCCAGCCCCAGGTCATGAAGGGCTGGCTGTGCAGACACTGCCTTAACTGGGGGCTGAGCTGGCCTCCAGGAAGCTGTGGCAACACTGGGCCAGAGCCAGTGCAAGTAGTAGGGAGATGAGGGAACGACAGAATGGCATGTGCCAGGGCACACCCTGAACTGGTCACGTGAACCAATTTTCCACCCGGGACTAGCAGGGTAGCAGTGCTCATCAGCATGCCAAAGGACTGCCAGAAAGTTGTTCTGCGAAGAACTGGCTATTTACAGAACAGTGTCTCCTCCACTCTGGGTATCTCCTCAACCTGATCCATGACGCTCTGTGATCATCGCTTCATTGCTTTCAAAGTTCCCAGTGAAATTAAGGCTGGGTCACAATTCATGACACCAGATGCTACATGGAAAGGAAGTGAAGATACAAAAGAAAACCATTTATAACAAAAGAATGTCTTAGTTATAAGACGAATTTAAAAGTGAAGCTAAGTCAGCAGACCACTGAACCACTGTGGTTGTTACAGAGGGGTAGAAAACACTGACTGCACTGGAAAAAGGATCCATCAGAAAAAAGTACAAAAGCTCAGCGCGGAGCAGAGGACGTGGCTTCCCGCCTGGCCCCTCACACGGTGGTTTCTATTGTTTCAATCACTTCCAGATCAGACTGCGAAGGGGAAAGAAGGGTGCACTCATCTGGCTCCCAGCTGCTCTCTGGACTGTAATCTTCCTCTGAACTCAGTTCTGCTCCTTCTTCTGTGTCCTCGTCACAGGATTCCACATAGTGAGCCCCGATCGCGTTGATCCCAGAGTCCTCGGAACTTGAGGGAGAAGAGCAGTGATCTATTTTTGGTGTATTGCTCTCTTTTGAAATAAAGGCATCGTGTGCAGAGACCTCCTCAGGGCTCATTTTGTGGGAATGTGGTGCCGGCTGCTTCTGCACGTAACACATCTTCCCATTAATACACTTAACCTGATAGTTGTCAATAAAGAGGTCAGAGATCATACAGTACCTTGGCGAGTCAGGGGGCAGAGGGGGCTGGAAAACAGATGCGAATTTCAGAAAGTGTTCAGTGAGGGAGACCGAAATCTGAATGGTGTTCGCAGGCTCCCGAGGCTTCGCAGGAATCTCAGTGCTGGGCAGTTGTTCCACAGGGGTCATCGGCTGATACACATACTTGCCTGTGGGGAGACACAGAAAGGCAACTGAAATCCAAAAGCACTACAGCTGCTAGGGTAAGGTGGCCATGATGATTTCTCTCAGAGGAACCATTTATGTTTTTAAAAATATTTCAAAACCATCTCCAAAGAAACTAAAAATAGAATCAACATGGTTATAATCAATCAAAAATTCAGCATGGTACAGAAACATCATGGTGTTTTCATCTAAAAACTCAACACACTTTACAAATCTTAATTTTATATTTGAGTCTTTTTAATGCCTCTGGAGCAGGTGGGTGGATATTATCATCCTTATTTTATAGGCATCTTGAAATGATTTATCCATCACACCAGAATAAAGAACATTTACAATATAATATGGTAAAAACACACTGTAAAATAGTATTGTTGTTGTTATTCAGTCATGTTCAACTCTTTGCGATCCCACGGACTGCAGCATGCCAGGCTTCCCTGTCCTTAATCACCTCCTGGAGTTTGCTCAAACTCATGTTCATTGAGTCGGTGATGCCATCCAACCATCTCATCCTCTGTCATCCCCTTCTCCTGCCTTCAATCTTTCCCAGCATCAGGGTCTTTTCTGGTAAGTCGGCTCTTTGCATCAGGTGGCCAAAGTACTGGAGTTTCAGCTTCAGCATCAGCCTTATTTTATGGTGTAAAATAGTATAATACGCCATAAAATTGTAATTCCATTTTATCTTTAGTGATGAGATGCTAATATAGAAACTTAAATGGGCTTCCCCAGTGGCTCACCAGGAAAGAATCCACCCGCCAATGCAGGAGACTCCAGTTCAGTCCCTGGATAGGGAAGACAGATGCCCTGGAGAAGGAAACGGCAACCCACTCCGTTATTCTTGCATGGGAAATATCAAGTACAGAGGAGCCTGGTGGGCTTCAGTCCCAAGGGGTCATGAAAAGTTAAACAGAACTTAGCAAGTACGCAACAACAGATATTTAAAATTTATCAGCAGGATTATGGAAGACTTTCATTCTTCAGGTTTCTAAATGTAAATCAGAATATACACACACACAGATTTAATAGGTAACAGCCTATAGGATTGTCCTTGTCACCCTCAGTGGCTGGAGTAAGGTACAGAGTATGAAAAGATCTCTTAAAACCCAAAGCTCATCAGTGACCTGAACAGGAGATACTCTTCCTAATGCCAGCGTCACAGGCACAGCCTCAGCCGAGCGGAAGTAAAGGCACGGGCAGGTGCAGAGTGACCTGCAGAGGGTCAAGTGACGCAGCCCCAAGCCTTCCCTCTGCTCTGGCCCTCAAGTGTTCTTCACAGAATCCATGTGGAAGTGAAGCCTAACTGGATCTGTTCCTACTGTCTCTTTCCTCATTTTCTTCACTCAACAGTCAACAAAGCCAACTCTTAACACTGTATAAAGTGTTAAGAAAATAGAGATAACAATTACCTGTAAGCCGAACCAAATCGATCACATGGATGACAGCTTTGTTTAACTTAATGAAACTATGAGCCATGTGGTGTAGGGCCACCCAGAACAGACGGGTCATGGTGGAGAGTTCTGATGAAACGTGGCTCACTGGAGAAGGGCAAACCACTTCAGCATTCTTGCCTTGAAAACCCCATGAACAGTATGAAAAGACAAAATGATATGACACAGAAAGATGAACCCTCCAGATCAGCTGGTGTCCAGCATGCTACTGGAGAAGAGTGGAGAAACAGTTCCAGAAGGAATGAAGAGGCTGAGCCGAAGAAGAAACAACCACCGGTCCTGGATGTGTTCGGTGGTGAAAGTAAAGTCTGAGACCGTGAAGAACAATCCTGCACTGAAATCTGGAATGTTAGGTCCATAAATCAAGTAAATTGGAAGTGGTCAAAGAGGAGATGGCAACAGTGAACACGGACACTTTGGGAATAGTGAACTAAAATTGACAGCAATGGGAGAATTTAATCCAGATGACCATTGTATCTACTCCCCTGGAGAAGGAAACGGTAACCCATTGCAATACGCTTGCCTGGAAAATTCCATGAACAGAGGAGCCTGGTGGGTTACAGCCCAGGGGGTCGAAAAAGAATCAGACACGACTTAACGACTGAACAATTTTATCTACTACTGGGCAAGAATCACTTAGAAGAAATGGAGCAGCCCTAGTAGCTAAAAGAGAGTCTGAAATGTAGTACTTTGGTGCCATCTCAAAAATGACAGAATGATCTAAGTTTCCAAGGCAAACCATTCAATATTACAGTAATCCTAGTCTATGCCCCGAACATGCTTAAGTTGAACACTCCTATGAGGACCTACAAGACTTTCTAGAACTATCACCAAACAAGATGTCAAATTCATCATAGGGGACTGGAATGCAAAACTAGGAAGTTAAGAGATACCTGGAGTAAACACAAGTTTGGCCTTGGAGTACAAAGTGAAGCAGAGCAAAGACTAACTGAGTTTTGCCAAGAGACTGCACTGGTCTTAGCAAACACCGTCTTCCAACAACATGAGAGACGGACTCTACACATAGACATCACCAGATGGTCATACTGAAATCAGATTGATATTCTTTGCAGCTGAAGGTGGAGAAGCTGTATACAGTACGTAAAAACAAAACCTGGAGCTGACTGTGGCTCAGATCATGAACTCCTTATTGCAAAATTCAGACAACTTGAAGAAAGTACGGAAGACCACTAGGCCATTCAGGTATAGCCAGTCCCTCCCATCAGCAAGCTTCCACAAGCTTCTTATCCTTATCCATCATAGGGCAGATGGATTTTTAAATTATACACAGATTACATCATGTGAAATGCCATGCTGTATGAAGCACAAGCTGGAATCAAGATTGCCAGGAGAAATATCAATAACCTCAGATATTGATGACAGATGACACCACCCTAATGGCAGAAAGTGAAGAGGAACTAAAGAGTCTCTTGATGAAAGTAAAAGAGGAGAGTGAAAAAGTTGGCTTAAACTCAACATTCAAAACTCTAAGATTATGGCATCTGGTCCCATCACATCATGGTAAATATGGGGAAGCAATGGAAACAGTGACAGATTTCTATTTTCTTGGGCTCCAAAATCACTGCAGATGGTGACTGTAGTCATAAAATTAAAAGACACTTGCTCCTTGGAAGAAAAGCTATGACCAACCTAGATAACATATTAAAAAGCAGAGACATTACTTTCCTGACAAAAGTCTGTCTAGACAAAGCTATGGTTTTTCAAGAAGTCAAGTATAGATATGAGAGTTGGATCATAAAGAAAACTGAATGCCAAAGAACTGATGCTGTTGAACTATGGTATTGGAGAAGACTCTTGAGGGTCCCTTGGACTGAAAGGAGATCAAACCACTCAATCCTAAAGGAAATTAATCCTGAATATTCACTGGAAGGACTGAGGCTGAAGCTCCAATATTTTGNTTATCCATCATAGGGCAGATGGATTTTTAAATTATACACAGATTACATCATGTGAAATGCCATGCTGTATGAAGCACAAGCTGGAATCAAGATTGCCAGGAGAAATATCAATAACCTCAGATATTGATGACAGATGACACCACCCTAATGGCAGAAAGTGAAGAGGAACTAAAGAGTCTCTTGATGAAAGTAAAAGAGGAGAGTGAAAAAGTTGGCTTAAACTCAACATTCAAAACTCTAATAAGATTATGGCATCTGGTCCCATCACATCATGGTAAATATGGGGAAGCAATGGAAACAGTGACAGATTTCTATTTTCTTGGGCTCCAAAATCACTGCAGATGGTGACTGTAGTCATAAAATTAAAAGACACTTGCTCCTTGGAAGAAAAGCTATGACCAACCTAGATAACATATTAAAAAGCAGAGACATTACTTTCCTGACAAAAGTCTGTCTAGACAAAGCTATGGTTTTTCAAGAAGTCAAGTACAGATATGAGAGTTGGATCATAAAGAAAACTGAATGCCAAAGAACTGATGCTGTTGAACTATGGTATTGGAGAAGACTCTTGAGGGTCCCTTGGACTGAAAGGAGATCAAACCACTCAATCCTAAAGGAAATTAATCCTGAATATTCACTGGAAGGACTGAGGCTGAAGCTCCAATATTTTGTCCACCTGATGCAAAGAACTGACTTATTAGAAAAGACCCAGATGGTGGGAAAGAGTGAAGGCAGGGGAGAAGGGGACAACAGAGGATGAGCAAAGAGTCAGACAGGACTGAATGAATGAACTAACTGATTAAGGTATGACCTAAATCTAATCCCGTATGATTATACAGTGGAAGTGACAAATAGATTCGAGGGATCAGATCTGATACAGTGCCTGAAGAACTATGGACGGAAGTTTGTACCGTTTAGGAGGTGGTGATCAAAACCATCCTGAAGAAAAAGAAATGTAAAAAGGCAAAATGGTTGTCTAAGGGGGCCTTATAAATAACTGAGAAAAGAAGAGAAGCTAAAGGCAAAAGGAGAACAGGAAAGATATACCCATCAGAATGCAGAGTTCTAAAGAATAGCAAGGAAGAGATAAGAAAGCCTTCCTAAGTGAACAATGCAAAGAAATAGAGGAAAACAATAGAATGGGAAAGGCCAGAGATCTCTTCAAGAAACTCAGAGGTATCAAGGGAACATTTCATGCAAAGATGGGCACAATAAAGAACAGAAATGGTATAGACCTAACAGATGCAGAAGAGATTAAGAGGTGGCAAGAACACACAGAAAAACTGTACAAAAAAGATCTTAATGACCCAGATAATCACAATGGCATGGTCAATCACCTAGAGCCAGAGTGTGAAATCAAGTGGGCCTTAGGAAGCATTACAACAAACAAAGCTAATGGAGGTGATGGAATTCTAGTTGAGCTATTTCAAATCCTAAAAGATGATGCTGTGAAAGTGCTGCACTCAATATGCCAGCAAACTGGGAAATTCAGCAGTGGCCACAGGACTGGAAAAGGTCAGTTTTCATTCCAATCTCAAAAAAGGGCAATGCCAAAGAATGTTAAAATTACTGCAAAACTGCACTCATTTCACATACTAGCAAGATAATGCTCAAAAGTTTTCAAGCTAGGCTTCAATAGTACATGAACCAAGCACTTCCAGATATACAAGCCAGATTTAGAAGAGGCAGAAGAACCAGAGATCAAATTGCCAACATCCACTGGATCGTAGGAAAAGAAAGAGAATTCTAGAAAAACATCTACTTCTGCTTCAGTGACTACACTAAAGTCTTGGTCTGTGTGGATCACAACAAACTGTGGACAATTCTTAAAGAGATGGGAATCCTAGACCACTTCACCTGTCTCCTGAGAAACCTATATGTAGGTCAAGAGTAACAGTTAGAACTGGACATGGAACAATGGACTGGTTCAAAATTGGTAAAGGAGTTTGTCAAGGCTGTATACTGTCACCCCCCTGCTTATATAACTTATATGCAAAGTACATCATGTGAAATGCCAGGCTGGATGAAGCTCAAGCTGGAATCAAAAGACTGCCAGGAGAAATATCAACAATCTCAGATATGCACATGACACCACCCTAATGGCAGAAAGAAGAGAGAAACTAAAGAGCCTCTTGATGAGGTTGAAATAGGAGAGTGAAAAATCTGACTTAAAACTCAACACTCAAAAGACTAAGACCATGGCATCTTGTCCTATCACTTCACGGCAAATAGATGGGGAAAAATGGAAACACTAGCAGATTTTATTTTCTTGGGCTCCAAAATCACTGTAGACAGCTACTGTAGCCATGAAGGTAAAGATGCTTGCTCCTTGGAGGAAAAACTATGACAAACCTAGAGAGTGTATTAAAAAGCTGAGACAACACTTTGCCAACAAACGTCTATATAATCAAAGTTACGGTTTTTCCAGTAGTCATGTATGGATGTAAGAATGGACCAGAAAGAAGGCTTACCACCAAAGAATCGATGCTTTCTAACTATGGTGTTGGAGAAGACTCGAGAGTCCCTTGGCCAGCAAGGAGATCATACCAGTGAATCCTAAAGAAATCAACCCTGAATATTCACTGGAAGGACTGATGTTGAAGCTGAAGCTCCAATACTTTGGCCACCTGATGTGAAGAGCTGATTCACTAGAAAAGACCCTGATGCTGGGAAAGACTGAGGGCAGGAGAAGAAGAAGGCAACAGAGGATGAGACGGTTGGATGGCGTCACTGACTCAATGTATATGAGTTTGAGCAAACTCCAAGAGATAGTGAAGAACAGGGAAGCCTGGCGTGCTGCAGTCCATTGGGTCACAAAGAGTCAGACAAAGACTGAGCGACTGAACAACAACAAAATATAATATGATTTAAAAATATAAATCTGGAAGAAAAAAGTACTAAAAGTCCTAGAGACTAAAACCACAAATGTGGGCACCACCCTGTGTTTATTCCCCTGGTTTATCAATCAGTCCATGTGATATCGTCCACACATACTTATGACTGTTTTTTTAACCTCAGTGCTGTCGCCATTTTGGACCAGATAACCCTTTGCTGAGGGGCTGCCCCTTGCACTGTAGGATGTTTGGCAGCATCCTTGGCATCTACCCACTAGATGCCAATAGAACCTCCTCCCAGGGCTGACATTAAAAATGTCTCCAGCTGTTGTTCCATGCTCCTGGAGGCAAAATAACCCTTGTTGAGAACTGCTGGTTTATGACCTTCTCATGAGCGTCTCTTTGCAGGCAAATCATTCTCTGTGCTCTGTTCCCATTTGTTTTAGTTCTCCGTCAAATTGAAAGTTCGGGATCACATTTGTAAGGAAAACTACCTTCGATGTTTGAAGAGAAACTTTAGATCAGACATGTAAACAGCAAACTGTGCCAGAGATAGTACGACATCACTCATGTATTAAGATCAGTCAAGCCTGTCTGTATTTTTTACCTTTGTTTCTTGGCTCCTGTACACAGAAGTAGGCTTAGATGCCACAACTTCTTTGTAGTTACATTATTCTAAAAATATCCTGGGCTTCATTCTGGAGTAAGGGAACTTCTCTGGCTATCCAGTGGTTAGGCCTCCTTGCTCTCACTGCCAAGGGTACGAGTTTAGTCCCTGGCCAGGGAACTAGAACCTGCAAGCTGCACAGTGCAGCCAAAAAACCAAAAACCCAAAGAGTTAATTTAGGGGTGAAACTGTTAAACCTTTGGGGTCCCAGGTCTGCTTCCAAGCCTGGATATATTTCACACAAATCCTACGTTTACCAAAAATACAAGCAAGAAGAACCATAATGCTTGCTTGGGAAACTGTTTTAAATATATCAGGAATCTTCAACACTGTTATCTGTAAAGGAGGGCATTACTCCTTGTCAGGCAAAGTTCAAGTCAGGCAAGATCTAACAGTTTGCTATGGCAGGACCTCTGCCTCTAAGCAGAGAGAGCAAAAAGGCAGACCCTCGAGCTCACCTCTGACCCACCAGCCCCAGGATTACAGAAAGATGAGGCTGGGCAGGGGACAGAGAAGGGACTGGGAGAATGTAAGGGCCTGCTGTCCACAGAGCAGTGAATTCAACACCTGAAATGGCGGTTTGGTCTTCTCACTCCTTGGCTGGTAGACTGCTGGTTACTGAGTTCAGGAGGCTGCGGGTGGCAGATGCTCAAGAAATGCTTGTTGCAGATGCTGATTAAACACATTCTGGCCCAAGTAACCTCTGGGTTAGTCACCTACTTGTTATGGCCTAAGAGGATCTTAAGACCCAGAAGGACTGGGGCTCTGCCTCATCCAAAGGTGGAGGGCGTCCTGCAGCCTTGGGCCGTCTGCCCAGCCTCTCCTACACTCACTCACGCTCCTTGCTGCCCCCGCCCCTTACCCTCCTTTGTGTTTCTTCATAATTTGCCTTTTTTTTTTTTTCTCGGTTCTTCTACCCGTTACTCACTCTTATCCTCTCTCTTCCAAAGTACCATTTTTCTTTCTTGAAGTGTAGTAAAAGTAAGAGAAACACAGCTTGGAGAGAAAGGTGTATGTTGCATTCCAGATAACATTTTCTTCTACAAGTTACACCTACTAAATGTGTTTATTCAGGGTGGTGGCAGCGGCGAAAAAAAAATAATAATAATTTAAAATAATAATCAGTATGATTCACTCTATTAGCAGACTGAGGACAAAAATCTGTATGATGCAGAATGTATGAAGAATTCTTACAACTCAAAACCAGGAAAAATAACCCAACTTTTTAAAAGGAGGTTACCTAGACAAGGGCAACAGGAGTATCTTTGTGGGATGGGAATGCTTGTACCTTGATTACCCCACCGTCAGTATCTTAGCTGTGATGCTATACCACTGCGTTACAACTACCGTTGCCCCTGGGGTAAAGGATACATGGGCTCTCTCTCTGGAGTTTTCTTACAAATGCATGTGAATCTATAATTTTTTCAAGATAAAAAAGCATAAGGGAAAACAACGGGGGGAAAACACCGTCACTGAGGTGGCGCTGCGCCCTTCTCGTCATGCAGGACTGTAGCAGGAGGCACACGCTACGGCCAGGCCTCATTGCAGATGGTGTTAGCCCGGAACGCTTGTTTAAATGTGGTACTGCCTAGGTTTCCCCACTGTAAAGTTAGGTCTTCTCTCTTTGTAATGTCAAGTGTCTTGAGAAGAGATATTCCAAATATCCTGCTTCTCATCGTACCTCCATCTATTACTTTTCGCAGACATACATACATGGGTGGATGTGGTCTGCAACAGTCACTACTGGGCTGGCTGCCAAACAGTGACTTTCTATTTCCACCACTTCTTCTATATTTACTAATGAGAATTCTACCCTAGCAGGAGCTGTTCCTTCTCCCTCATTTATTTATTCAAATGTATTCAATTGAAATGTATTCAATTATTTACTCATAGAAGCATGGACTCACAGATATTTATTTTTTCTAGGGATTGTAATCCGTTACTACTATTACTTATTTTGTTGTTCAGACTATCCCAGACTTAGCTCTTGCAAGCTCCTTTCAGTTAGCCCCTGTGTCATTTCAACATGCCCCTATTTTCATGACAACTTCCTCATTTTGTGACAATGTAAGAAGTTACTCGCTTCCCCTGGCCCAGTCATGGAATCAGCCATTTCTCCAAAGAGCCCTAACTCCTTTCTTAAGAACTTATACAGTCTAAAGCTTATTCTCAAAATACTCCTGTGAAGCAGAATCTTAGTTTGCTAAAGACTCATTCAGTCACTCACAAAATTCATCCATAGGAAAGTGAGGACTAAACCTCATTACACTATTTAATGCTCATTTTAAAAAATAATATAAGAAGGGACTTCCTTGGTGGTCCAGTGGCTAAGACCGTGCTCTCAATGCAGGGGCCCGGGTTCCATCCCTGGTCAGAGAGCCAGATCCCACATGCCGCTACTAAGGATCCCACACGCTCAACTATTAGTACAAGATCTCTCGTGTCTCAACAGAGATCAGACGATCCCATGTGCTGCAACTAAGACCCAGCACAGTCAAATAAACCGTGTTTAAAAAATAATAATAAATCAAATAATATAAGAATTAAAAATAAAGTTCATAACCCAATTAATTTTTCTGAGATCTTTTTCAAGGGAGCTGAAATCACATTCTCAATAATGAAACTAATCACAATAGGTTTCTGTGATCACTAAGTGAAAAATAAATTCTGTATATGTTTCTTTTCAGGAAACTTGGTTCAACACTTTCAGCTCTTTCTCAGCCAAAAGCCAATCAAAACCACTAAGTAAGTAGCTTACACTACTCTTTTAAAGTCTTGGTTCATAATTTTCCTGCTTATTCTTCCCAATGGTGTTTAGCAATAATATGTAGTACATACTCTTTCCACAATGACGTTTTCATCCTGGTGGAACGGAGGGAGGACAAGTGGCAGGGGAGACTTAATTACTTTCTCTAACTCACGTAGTAAGTCAGAGGTCAGTTCCAGGACCCAAGCTTTATGACATCCTGTGTTCTTTCTTCATGAGAATACTCATTTTTAAAAATCAATTAATTTAATTGGAGGATAATCAGTTTACAATATTGTGGTGGCTTCCGCATACATCGACATGAATCAGCCACGGGTAATACCTGTGTCCCACCATCCTGAAACCCTACCCCCCCACAACTCCCTCCTCACCCCATCCCTCTGAGTTGTCCCAGGGCACCAGCTTTGGGTACCCTGATTCATGCATTGAATTTGCCCTGGTCATCTACTTTACATATGGTAATACAAATGTTTCAATGCTATGCTCTCATATACTCATTTTTAATTAATAAGATTTACTTAATGCTCTTATTAGTTTATATTGTCATCCTCTACCATTAACTTCAGCTAATACTCCAATTTGTAGCAGGGTAGATACATTTCCTTGAAGGAGTTTCTTTTGGTTTTAGAGCACAAAGTAGGGTAAGGGATGTAGAAAATGATTTATATAGCCCCTTAAGCTGTTGTACGTACTTTGTTAAGCTATTTTTTTAGGAGCTTGCACATTTTGATTCTTTAAAAAAAAAAAAAAAAGATCCTCTGCAGGCAATGAGAATTTTGCTTTTACAGACAGTTTTATGACTGTTAAATGTGTGTCCCCTTGACACATGAAGAACACTGCTCTCAGGGAATGCAAAGTGATTTTAAAATTAGCCTAAGCAAAACATAATTAAAAAGGTAAATCTACTGAAAAAAATTGAGTGGCCTAAGGGAAATTGCATCCACAGTTTTGGTTCTTTGATTTTATATAGTGAATCACAGAATGCTTAATTTAGTCCCAAGGGCAATCATTATATTGAAAGCAATATTAAATAATCTTATCCAGCTATTTCTGCCATGTGCATTATTTACTTAGTTATCTAGCATATCATGAGCTAAAAGCAAAAGAACCTAACATTTATATTTTTTGTGGCCTCACCCTCCTCCACCATGCTCCACTAGCAATCAATATATCAATATTTTTGTACATCAATCTATAAGAACAATAAAGTTCATATATAGCTCAATATATTGAAGTCCCCAATCAGAAATTTATGCAAGATCCTAGTTTCTTCATTTTTCAAATTGTGTAATCTTTCGTGTGGTGGAACATATACTAATGTAAAGCAAAACCCTAGTGAGACACAGCACCAGAGCATGGTTTATTTACTTATTTAACCAATGTTTACTGACTACCACCTTCCCTAGTGGCTCAGATGGTAAAGAATCTGCCTGCAATGTAATGTGGGAGACCTGGGTTCAATCCCTGGGTTGAGAAGATTCCCTCCAACCCACTCCAGTATTCTTCCAGAGAAGTCTGGTGGCTACAGCCTATGGGGTCTCAGAGAGTTGGACAAAATGATTGAGCAACTTAACACTTTCTTTCACTTTGGGCTTCCCTGGTGGCTCAGACAGTAAAGTATCTGCCCACAATGCGGGGAGACCTGGGTTCGATCCCTGGGTCAGGAATATCCCCTAGTGAAGGAAATGGCAACCCACTCCAGTATTCTTGCCTGGAAAATTCCATGGATGGAGGAGCCTGGTAGGCTACAGTCCATGGGATCGCAAAGAGTCCGACACGACTGAGCAACTTCACTTATCACTTAAAATGTGCAGTCATGCTTTAAGTGGCTTCCAGTCAAAGTGCAGGGAGAAAATAACAAATAAAGTAAAAATAAGGGCTTCTCTAGTGGCTCAGATGATAAAGAATCTGCCTGCAATGCCAGAGACCCGGGTTCAATCCCTGGGTCAGGAAGACGCCCTGGAGAAGGGAATGGCTACCCCCTCCAGTATTCTTGCCTGGAAAATCCCACTGAAGAGGAGGAGCCTGGTGGGTTACACCAGTTGAGCAAAGTTGTAAGTATGCACGGCCTTCACCATGCCGCAATATAGGATTCCAGGCTTCACAGAAGGCTCGTACCTGGCTGTTAAAAGACACACATCTGTGGAGCAGCAAGTGGGACTGCTCCAGGCCATGTCCAGAGCCAGAACATGTAGCTGGCATGTGGGTTCACAGGGCCAACCAAGAGAGCAAAGGAGGATAAAGTCTGTGAGGAAGGCAGAGGCTGGACAGGGCTTGGAATGCAAGGCCAAAGGGTTTGTGTTTTGGTAACAATGGGGAACCACTGCAGATTGCTGAGGAGACAAGTAATGACAAAAGAAGGACCAGAGAATTCAGTCTGGTAAAGATGTGCAGAGGGACTGGAAAGAGAAGAGATGGTACAGGGAGGCTTCCAGGGGTTTTCAAGCATGACATCTGCCTAAGTCACCTGGCTCAGAACAGGAAGGAACCCAGGAGACGCTCCTAGAAAGGTGCCAGACCCTGGGGGTTCATGCGGAAGGACTGGGGAGCCCACTGCACCTGGATTGGCATCCCAATCTGCTAGTACTGGTTGCCCAGCCTTCACCAAATCATTCAAGTCCCCTGCTTCCCACTTCCTCGGGGTAAAGCGGTCAGTGCTCTCTCCCTTCTAAAGCACTGACNTCATGCAGAAGGACTGGGGAGCCCACTGCACCTGGATTGGCATCCCAATCTGCTAGTACTGGTTGCCCAGCCTTCACCAAATCATTCAAGTCCCCTGCTTCCCACTTCCTCGGGGTAAAGCGGTCAGTGCTCTCTCCCTTCTAAAGCACTGACGCAGTGTCGGGCACAGTGCAGACTTTCCACCACTGGCGCTGCTTGTAGAAGACAGGAGCTGCCTGCAGGTCTCCAAGCCCCTTGAGAGGCTTCCCAGCCTCGCTTTCTGCTCACTTCCATTTCTGTCTGCTCCATTCACAGGACAGGCGCAGATAAGCTAGTCTGAAATGCAAATCAGACTTCGGCAACCAAGCTACCACCCTCTCTGGGTTGGTTTCACACTCAGATCTGGAGCTAAGGTCAACTGGTGAGAGGAGGAATGGAAGAGGTGGAGGAAGGATCACGCAGCAGGTGGCGCAGGGCAGGAGCCTCACCAGCAGACCTCCACAGTCCGCACTGCTCCGGGCCACGATTCTGACACCCTGAAGTGTGGGCAGCTGGTACGGTGAGGCCTACCTTAAAAATAACATTTCTGGAAGTGCCAAACCAACAACAGAGAGAGAAGCTCTTCCCCACATTTACCAAGTGAGAGCAGTCAATCTGAAGAGAGATAAGATGAAGGCCCTATCCCTTTTGAAATTATGTTTAGTCCTACCTGAAGTCATCTTATGGTGTGAGGGGCAGATGTATGTCCAAAAGAATTTTGTGTATTTTAGAAAGTAACTACCATGAACGACTAGGGGTAAAGAGAAGCATAAAATACATCCTTCCTAGCATCCAATTCAGGTCACGCAAACACATGCAAGCACAAGAGGAAGGAGAAGTATGAAGTCAGGAAGTATTCACTATATACGGTGCAGGAGTCCACAGAAAAGTGAGGGCTGGAAGGGCTGAGAAACACGGAATGTACACTTAAGAGCGAAGGCTTGGACAAAAGGAAGTAAAGTGGCAGGCTCTGTGCAAAATCCAGAGGTGGACAAAGTGTGGGATGTCTGAGGCACGGTGCAGTAAACAGCCTGACTGCAACAGAGGTTCTCTTGTCACTGAGACCAGTCCCAGCACCCAGGTAATTTGGAAGGCAGCTGTGTTCACCACTGTCCCACCAATGCCACCCAGACAGTCTGGAGGGAGAGCAGGACCCTTCCCTTGCCGAGGAAGACTGGATACCATAAGAGCCATTCTGCTGAATAAACTGACACAATGGAACTCCTTGAATCTGTAGACACAGACAATTCCAGTTGGGAAAGAGCCTCTTGTAGGACCAGAGAGTTCAGAAACATCCAACAGGCAAGTCTGGCTATAACAGGCCATAGTTAAAAAAAAAAAAAAAAAGAAAGGCAGAGATTGAGAAGTCTCTTAGGCTTCCAGTCCCTTTTGAGGGCAAATAAAGGTTTCATGGGGCAAATACACACCCACTGGGAGCTATTCTGTAGAGCTGGTTTTAATATAGTAATTGATTAGAAAAGGGATGGCTGAGGGAGTCTTCTAAGGATGGGTGACTGAGGGGGAAATAAAACATGAAAGCCACAGGCTCAGAAAGAAAAAGAAGGCTGCTGACAGTGCCCAGAGCCTCAGCCAGTATGCATCCCTCCTCTGCAGGTGGCATCACAGGGGAACTCTGGGAGAAAAGCCTGATGGGGGGAGAGGAGCGAGGAGAAAGGTGGCTGATGATGTGTCATCACAAGCTAAGGAGAGCGGCGTGTCACCTCGCTTTTCTGCCTGAAGATAAGACGACGATGATGCTAATCATTACCTTCGGTTTCTTTATAACAGGCCTTGACCTTATTGGCATTTTAGTAAACCATCTCAGTTTCCTACCTTTCTCTGCGAAAATCAACAGTGGATGGGCTGAGTTACCAGACTGGACAACAGATATCTAAAATTTCAAATAGAAAAAAATTGAGAGCAAAGAAGTTTCCGATGGAAGGCAGCACAAGTGGAGACTGAGAGCAGGAAGACTCCAGGGCAGTTTCTGCCATTTTGCTAGCACACAGCTGTGGGGTTCTACAGACCCCCCAAGTAAGTTGTTAGCAGCCATTAATCCAATGGACAGGTATTCCTGACAGTCTAAAGCTAAGCTAAGGGAAACAGTTTAAGACATCTGCCACATTTATCTGTTGATCTGGGGATAAAATGTTCAGAAATTCACAAGAAAAGGATGCTAACCAGTCAACCTGATCTAAGAAAAGTACGATCCTGAAGCATCTGTGCTCCGCATAGGGGCTCAGTAGGGACTCAGTAGGTGTTTACCGAATGTAAAACAATACATCTTTATTAAAGGTTAGTTTTGTAAGAAGTGTGTCTGTATGTTAGTCAAGAATGTCATTTTCAAATTTATACAAACCAACATGGCATTCTGGAACTTTATTTTTTTTCTTAGTCACAATAATAAAACACATTCTAAGTATCAATGAGATTTAATTTAAAATCAAACTATTAATATTTACATAATTGTTATACTCTCAAGGTAGGTTGGGAGCAGCATTCAGTACCTTTATGAATGAGAGCAGAACACTGTGGCTGGCAAAGTACAGTAGAGCTCTTCCCTGGAGCCTGGAATACAACTGCCTACAAAGAGGACAACGGAGGGAGACAGGAGAGAGTGGCCCTGCCTGTAAAGCAGGTAGAACATAAAAGAACCATCTGAGAAAAGAAACCCGAATTACATGTGACGTCCTAGACATAACCGGACCATGTAGGAGCAGCAGGTGAAGTAATCCTTCCCAATCAACACCGTGCTTAGCACTATGCCAGCTTTACAGCTATCTGCCCACATTGTGTGTGGTCATTTATGACTAGAGAGGTTGTCTGCACGCGTTCAGCTTTATGATACAACAATGAGATTTGATAACATGATAATGAATGCAGATTTTCAAGGCTGAATAAGATTTCTCTGGGGGATGAGTTTTTCAAATTATTACTTGAATTGACAAGGAAAAAAAAAAGTACCATCATCAAAAATATCTCCCCTGAACAGAAAGCTACAGGCCTTCGGGGGCTAGACAGTGGCTTAAAAACACTCCCAGAGACACCACCCTTAGAGCAAGGATGAAGCATATCCAGGTGCAGTTGTTGTTACGTGCCTGGACTAATCTCAGCAAATAAAGCCATCCTGAGAATTGTCTGTGCAGATGGCTAGCTCAAAGAGGTCCCCAGCTGTTCCCACCAGAGGCGTACCAATTGTGGAATTTTTAAAATGTTGCCAATAAACAATCAAACAGGATTCCTGTGAATCCTTTACAGACCACGAACCTAAAATGTCAGGTGAGATCTTCTTGATGGTTTCAAACAAAGACTGATGAGGCTTTCATTGCTTCTGTCTGGAATATAAACAGGCCACATTCTATTCAAAACAAGTATCTCCAAGAGTTCACTGATTAATGCCAATAATTCAAAAAAATCTAGTGTCCCCATAAAACCTTAAAGGATTACAAAATGATGTGACAAAGGAAGACATTTTTTTCCTTTACAGTAAACATTTTTATATACCTGGCGGGGGGCGGGTATTGGGGGCAGACATATTCATATACTATACTGCCTAAGGAAATTTATCACAAAACTATTCATTTTACAGTTTGGTGGATGTGATGGTAAATTATGTGTGTCACAGGAGGGTTTTTCGGATGAGACTAACATTGAAATTGGTAACCTCTGGGTAAAGCAGATCACCGTCCATAATACAGGTGTGCCCCACCAAACCAGCTGGAGGCATGAAGAGAGCAGAAAGACCAGCCTTCCTAGCCAAGAGGCAAAGCAGACTGTTTGGGACTTCATCTACAACACTGACTGTCCTGGGTCTCCAACCTGCCAGTCCACACTGCAGATTTTTGGACTCACTATTCTTCATAATTGTGTGAGTCAGTTTCATATAGTAAATCTCTTCCTATTGGTACTGTTTCTCTGGAGCACCCTAAATAATATAGTGGAACTGATTTTACTTGCAATGGGGATAAGGTTTGTATAACCTGTTGAACATTAACCTCTACTACTGGGGAAACAATGTACCCAACTCTTTCGTCTAGTGCCCATTTTTCTTTGATTAAATCACCCCAAAAAGGGATCTTCTACTTCAGCTTTAACTGTCTCTCAGGCCAGCTGGTGAGAAGCAGCACTGAGAAATTCCAAACTTTGTTCTTTTCAGGGAAAACCGGAAAAAGGACAAGATGGTGGAGTAGAAGAACCTGAGCTCACCTCCTCTGATGAAAATGCCAAAATCCTTTTTTGGAATCTACCAAAAAAAAAAAAAAAGATATTCTACTTTCAAAGACAAAGAGAAAGCCTCAACGAGACAATAGGAGGGGCACTTTTGCAATAAAATCAAATCCCATACCAACGGGACAGGCAATCCACAAACTGGAAAAACACATACATCACAGTTTCTTCCGCAGGAGGGAGAGTTCCAAGCCCCACATCAGGCTTCTCAGCCTGGGGTCTGCAATCAGGAGGAAGTGTCTCAGAGCATTTGGCTTTCCAGGCCAGAGGGGCTTGGGTGCAAGAGCTCCATAGGACTGAAGGAAGCAGAGACACCACCTTGGAGGGCACACATAAGGTTTCAGTGCCCTGAGACCCAAAGCAGAGCAGTGACTCCACAGGAGCCCAGAACAGACCTACTGGTGGGTTCTGGAAGATCTCCAGAGGAGGCAGGAGTTGGCCATGGCTCACCAGTGGCAGAGGCAGCAGGGTGGCAAGGACACTGGTGGCAGAGGCCCCAAGGAATATTCATTAGGTGAGCAGTCCCAGAGGTCATCATTTTGGCACCAAGCCCCAGCCCCACTCAACAGCCTGCAGGCTCCACAACCAATAGGGTGGGAAAACAGCCCCACCCAAAGACAGATAGGCTGCTTAAGTCATCCAAAATGCACTTGTTTGGTCAATCAGTGTCCAATTCTTTGTGACCTCATGGACTGCAACATGCCAGGCTTCTCTGTCCTTCACTATCTCCCAAAGTTTGCTCAAACTCATATCCACTGAGTTGATGATGCCAGCTGCCTCTAAACACAAGCCTTGACAGGGCCCTGCCCATTAGAGGGACAAGACCCAGCTCTACTCACCAGTGGGCATGCCAGACTCTCTAATCAGAAAGCCTAAACAAGCCTCTTGGACAGCCTCACCCACCAGGTGGCTGACAGCTAAAGCAAGAGGAGCAGCTACAACCCTGCAGCCTGCAGAACAGGGACTGCAATCACAGAAAGCTATACAAAATGAGATGACAGAGAAATATGTTCCAGATGAAGGAATAAGATAAAGCCTAGGAAAAAATAACTAAATGAAGTGGAGATAGTCAATCTGCCTATAAAATAATTCAAAAAAATGATAGTAAAGATGATCCAAAATCTTGGAAAAAGAACAGAGGCACAAGGAACTCCCTGGTGGTCGGTGGTTAGGATGTCACACTTCCACTTCAGGGGCACAGGTCTGATCTTTGGTCAGGGAACTGAGATCCTGCATGCTGCACGGCATGGCCAAAAGATAAATAAAGAATGGCGGCAGAGACCAAGAAGATACAAAAACTGTTTAACAAAGAGCTAGAAGATTTGAAGAAAAGAGATAACACAATAGCTGAAATGAAAAGTGCAGCAGAAGGAATCAACAGAAGAATAACTGAGGCAGAAGAAAGACTAAGGAAGTGGGAAGACAGACTGGTAGAAGACAATGCCGCAGAACAGAACAGAGAAAAAGAATTAAAAATGAGAAGCAGCTAAGAGACCTCTGNAACAAAGAGCTAGAAGATTTGAAGAAAAGAGATAACACAATAGCTGAAATGAAAAGTGCAGCAGAAGGAATCAACAGAAGAATAACTGAGGCAGAAGAAAGACTAAGGAAGTGGGAAGACAGACTGGTAGAAGACAATGCCGCAGAACAGAACAGAGAAAAAGAATTAAAAATGAGAAGCAGCTAAGAGACCTCTGAGACCATCATTAAATGCACCAATATTTGCCTTACACGGTGTCCCAGAAGACAAAAGAAAGGATCCGAGAAAATATCTGGAGAAAGTTAGCCAAAACCTTCACTAACATGGGAAAGGAAACACTCACTCAAATCCAGGAAGTGCAGAGTCCCGTAGGGTATAAAGCCCAGAAAGTAAGTCAGTCAAGTCGCTCAGTTGTGTATGACTCTTTGCAACCCCGTGGACGGTAGCCTACCAGGCTTCCCTGTCCATGGGATTCTCCAGGCAAGAGCACTGGAGTGGGTTGCCATGTCCTTCTCCAGCCCAGGAGGAACATGCAAAAAGAGATATGACAAAAATTAAAGACAAAGAGAAAATATTAACATCAATGAAGGAAAAGCAACATATAAGGAAATCCCCACATGGTTATCAGCTTATTTTTCAGCAGTAAATCTGCAGGACAGAAGGGAATGGCCTGATATATTTGAAGTAATGAAAGGGGAAAACCTACCACTAAAAATATTCTATGCAGCAAGACTCTCATTCAAATTCAAGGAAAAAATCAAAAGCTTCACAGAGAAGCAAAAGCAAAGAGAATTCAGCACCACCAAACAAGCATTACAACAAATGCTCAAGGAACTTCTCTAAGCAGAAAAGAAAAGGCCACCTAGAAACAAGAGCATTTTGAACAGAAAAGCACACCAGTAAAGGAAAAATACAGCAAAGGCAGGAAATCATCCACACACAAGCATGATATCAAAACAAGTAATCCTGAGAAGGAAGTTCAAATGTAGGATATTGGAAGTACATTTGAAATTAAGAGACCAGCAACTTAAAACAACTATATATATAGACTGCTATATCAATGCGTCCTCATGGTAATCACAACCAAAACATGTAACAGATACACACCAAAAAAGAAAAGCAATCCAAACACAACTCTAATGATAATCATTAAATCACAAGAAAAGAAAGCAAAAGAGAAAAGGAAGAAAAAAGCCTACAAAAACAAATCCTAAACAATTAAGAAAATAGCAATAAGAACATACATATCAGTAACCACCTTAAATGTAATGGGATTGAATGCTCCAACCAAGAGACACAGAGTGGCTGAATGGATACAAAAACAAGATCTGTTTACATGTTGTCTACCAGAGACCCATTTCAGACCTAGGAAAACATACAGAGTGAAAGTGGTGTTATTATGTTGTTACTATTGTTGTTCAGATGCTAGTTCAGTTCAGTTCAGTCGCNCGTTTTGGAGTCTTTTGTTGACCACGATGGCTACTCCATTTCTTCTGAGGGATTCCTGCCCTCAGTAGTAGATATAATGGTCATCTGAGTTAAATTCACCCATTCCAGTCCATTTTAGTTTGCTGATTCCTAGAATGTCGACATTCACTCTTGCCATCTCTTGTTGGACACAATGGACTCTTACTCAGCCATAAAAAGGAACACATTCGAGTCAGTTCTGATGAGGTAGATGAACCTAGAACCCATTATACAGAGTAAAGTCAGAAAGAGAAAGATAAATATCATATTCTAACATATATACGGAATCCACAAGAATGGTACTGAGGAACTTATTTATAGGGCAGCAGTGGAGAAGCAGACACAGAGAGCAGACTTACGGACTCAGGGAGGGGGAGGAGGGAGTAAGATGTATGGCAAGAGTGACATAGAAACTTACCCTACCATGTGTAAAATAGATGGCCAACGGGAATGTGCTGTGTGTCTCAGGAAACTCAAACAGGGGTTCTGTATCAGCCTAGAGGAGTGGGGTGGGGAGGGCGATGGGAGGGAGGCCCAGGAGAGAGGGGATATATTTTTACCTATGGCTGATTCACGCTGANAAACTTACCCTACCATGTGTAAAATAGATGGCCAACGGGAATGTGCTGTGTGTCTCAGGAAACTCAAACAGGGGTTCTGTATCAGCCTAGAGGAGTGGGGTGGGGAGGGCGATGGGAGGGAGGCCCAGGAGAGAGGGGATATATTTTTACCTATGGCTGATTCACGCTGAGGTTTGACAGAAAACAACAAAGTTCTGTACAGCAATTATCCTTCAATTAAAAAAAGAAACATAAAAAAAATTATGCTAAGAAGTCAGACACACAAACCGTACATTGTGTGACTCACTTTATATGAAATGTCAGAACAGGAATATCCATAAAGAGAGGAAGTACATTAGTGGTTTCCTAGGTCTGGAGAGATGGCTGGGGGGGAGTACCAGGGGAATAACTGATAATGGGTACAGAGTATTTTGGGGGAGGATACTTTTTTTAAAGTAGCCAGAGTAAAAAGACAGAGGATCGAATACAAGAAGGAATAAAGATTTCTTGTCAAAATATGCAAACAATAAACCAGTAGAGCATTTTTTAAGTACTGTCAACCTAGAATTCTATACCCTGGAAAATACCTTTCAGAAGTGAAGGGTAAATAAAGATATTTTCAGATATACAAAAGGTGAAAAAATTCATTACCAGCAGACCCACACTACCAAAAAAAAAAAAATCAAAGGACATCCTTCAGGCGGAAGGAAATGGTAACGGATGGAACTGTGAATCTATACAAAGGAATGAAGAACACTGGAAATGGAAACCTTGTGTATATATACATAAAATTATTATTATTTTAATCTTATTAAAAGGCAAATGATCATTCGGACAACAAAAAACTCCCAGTGTATTACGGGATTTACTAATATAACATGAATAAAAGTAATATGGATGACAATAATAGCACAAAGGCCAGACGGGGAGAAATGGAAGTATACTATCACAAGGTTCTTATACTATACGTAATATGATGTGTATTACCTGTAATTTAATACATACACTATATGATATATCATTGAAAGTAGACTATGGTAAGTTTGATAACTTAAACTCTAAAATAACCAGTAAAATAACAAAGAATCACCTAATTGGGCAACAAAGAAAATGAAATGGAATCAAGTAATTCAAAAGGAAAGAGAAAAAGGGAAGAAGAATAAATATATCGACATGACACTTGTAAAGCTAAGCACATCAATAACTACAATAAATGTAAAAGGTTAAAACCCAACTAAAAGAAATCATCAAGTTGGGTTTTTCAAAAATACCCAATTCTGGGCTTCTGCCGATGGCTCAGTGGTAAGGAATCTGCCAGCAATGCAGGATCTGCAAGGTTCAATTCCTGGGTCAGGAAGATTCCCTGGAGAAGGTAGGGGAAACCCACTCCAGTATTCCTGCCTGAAGAATCTCACAGACAGACGAGGCTGGCAGGCTACAGTCCCTAGGGTCACAAAGAGTTGGACATGACTGAAGCAACTTAGCACACATGCTGTCTAACAATATGATTTCAAATAGAAAGACACAAATAAATTAAGAGCAAAAGGACATAACACTAATCAAAAGAAAACTAAAGTCACTACATTAATATCAGACAAAATAAATGTCAAAGCAAAAAACATTACCTTGGATTTGAAATAAGTCATTTTACAATGACAACAAGGTAAATTAATTACAAGGACATAATTTTAAAAGTTATGCTCCTAAAAAGTTTCAAAATATTTGAAGCAAAAACTGATGGAACTGCAAAGAGAAACAGACAAATCAACATTTATAATCAGATGTTTCCATAACTCTCTCTCAATAAGTGAGAAAACAAGCAGAAGGAAAATCAATAAGGACAGGACAGAATTAAACTACACTATCTGCCACCAGGACGTCACTGACTCTTACACAACACACCTCCCAGAAAGAGCAGAATAAATATTATAGTCAAGTGTATATGAAATATTTTCCAAGACAGACCTTATTCAAGGCTGTAAATACAGCCTCAATAAATTAAATTTATTAAATTCATGTCATACAAAGCATGGTTCCTTGACCATAAATTCAAACTAGACCATATCTTGGAAAATACACCTGGGCTTCCCAGGTGGCGCTAGTGGTAAGGAATCCGCCTGCCAATGCAGGAGACTCAGGTTTGATCCCAGGGTCAGGAAGATCCCCTGGAGGAGGAAATGGCAACCCACTACAGTATTCTTGCTTGGAGAATCCCATGGAGAGAGGAGTCTGGCAACCTGCAGTCCATGGGTTGCAAAGAGTTGGACAAAACTGAGGAAGCACACACACTGGAAAATACAAAACACTGTTGAGAAAAATCAAGGAAGACCTAAATAAGAAGAAAGATATCTTACTCACAGGTTTGAAAACTCAGTATTATTGTCAATTCCTCCCAAACTGATGTATAAATTCAACACAATCTCAATCGAAAGCTCAGCAGCTGAAAAGTGATTGTAAGTCATTAAGTGCGTTAGTCACTCAGTCATGTAAAAGTCATGTGAAAGTGGAAGGGCCTAGATTAGTCAAACTAACAAAGTTGGAGGCTTATCACTACCTGATATCCAGACTTCTTATAAAAACCTAGAGTAATGAAGACAGCACTACTGGCATCAAGATAGCCAAGGAGCTCAATGGGACAGAACTGAGAGTCCAGAAACAGTTCCATACATAGAGTGGACAACTGATTTCTGACAAAGATGGAAAGACAATTCAGTGAAGAAATACTAGTCTTTTAAACAACTGATACTGAAACAACTGGGCATTTAAAAAAAAAAAAGACATCTGATCCATACTTGACACCCCATACAAAAATCAACTCAAACTAAGGTCATAAATATAAATGTAAAACTTAAAACCATTAAATTTCTATAAGAAAACATAGGACAATTTTTATGACATTAGGTTGTGGAAAGCTTTTAGATGACATCCGAAGCATGATTCAAAAGAATAAATTGATAAACTAGACTTCATCAAAATTACAAGCTTCAGCTCTCCCAAAATAGTGTTAGGAGAATGAAAAGACAAGCAACAAGCTGAAAGAAAATATTTGTAAATCATATATCTAGTAAAGGACTAGTATCCAAAATATATAAAGAACTTTCAAAACTCAATAATAACAAAACAAATTAAAAACTGAGCAGAAAATTTGAATACAGGCATCAAAGATACACAGATAGAAAATACATGAAAGCATGCTCAACATCATTAGTCATTATGGAAATGCAATTTAAAATGCACAATCCAATTTAAAAATCACTACATATTTGTTGTTATTTAGCCCCTAAGTCGTGTCTGACTCTTTTGTGACCCCAGGGACTGTAACCCACTAGGCTCCTCTGTCCTGGAGTGGGTTGTCATTTCCTTCTTCACGGATCTTCTCGACCCAGGGATCAAACCTGCATCTCCTGCACTGGCAGGTGGATTCTTTACCACTGAGCCACCTGGGAAGCCCAGGTACTTACTAGAGTGGCTCAGATTCAAAAGACTAACTGTACCAAGTGCTAGCAGGATATGGAGGAACTAGAACTCTCACACCTTGTTTGCAGACATACTTTGATACTACTTTGTGAAATACTTTGAAGGTTTAAACATTCTTTAGACATATGATCCAGATAGTCTTATTACTAAGTATGAATGCCCACTGTACTTGCATTTGCAACATCCCAAACCTGGCAATAACACAAATGTCCATCTACAGGTGGTGAACAGATAAACTGTGGTATATCCAGATGAGGTAATAAACAATATTTTACGTAATAAAAAGGAAAGGACTAATGAGAACATGTAAGACATGGACAAATCTCACAATTATGCTGAATAAAAGAAGGGGCTGGAGAAGTACATCCTGTGTGATTCAGTATGATTTCAGATATCATACTCTGAAACAGCTATCAGCAAGTTTTTTCTGTGAAGGGTCAAATAGTAAGTATCTTAGTTTCTTAGTATCTTAGTATATGGTTTCTGTTGCAAACACTCAATTCTGCCATTATAACACGAAAGCAGCCATACACAGATCAGGTTTTGCAGTGTTCTAGCAAAACTTTACTTGCAGACACGATAGCAGGCCATACTTTGCCAAACCCTGCTCTAGAAATTTGAAATTACTCTACAGTGACAGAAAGCAGACCAGTGGTTGCAGCTGGAGGTGGAGAGGAAGAGGGGTGACACAGAAGGGGATGGAAGAAAGCAGGGCTTACAGAGGGACACAACAAGACTTTGGGGATGGATATGTTCACTATCTTGACTGTGTTGATAGTTTAGGGGCTGTGCACATACGTAAAAACTTATCAAGTTGTACTCTTGAAATATATGCGGTTTACTGACTATCACATATATTCATATAAAGCTGTTAGAGAATAATGAGGAGTGGATTTTGGGAGGGAGGGAGATAACGTTAAAAGTCTTATACATGTTGAACTTGAAGAAACTGTGGATATTCACATGCAGACATCTAATAAGCTGCTATGACATGTACCTAAAACACAAGAGAGATGTATCTGAAGGAGATAAAAAATTTTAAGAGTCCATAAGGTATCTGAAGCCATGAATATGAACATTATCATCCCTGAGCATGTACACTGAGAACGGCAATTACTTTCTCTTCAAAATTAACTCCCTTGCAGTGAGATGACACCAGGGGAATAGCTAATTAGTTAGGCAAAAGTTCATGTTATAGTTTCTATTTTATATCATTAAATGGCTCAATTACCATACTTTACTGATTTAAATCCTATCAGTGCTTTTCCTATTGACAGTTTCCCTAAATTATATGGGAAACATTTTGTTCTCTGTCCAACATTATCCTCATTTTGAAATTTTTTTAAAAAAGCATTTAAATTAAGGAACTACTATGAAGTTTTAATTTTTTGTCTTTAAAAGGTGAAAAAATAAGCAAAGGGGGAAAATGTTCAAGTGTAAAAATTATAAATCAAACCACACTCGATTGACATTAGAGAATTCAGCAATGAATATTTATAGAGTGACTATTTTTAATGCTATATCCCCCCGCTTTTTAAAGAAATCTGCATCGTTATGCAGTATTAGAAGCACTTATGTTTGTATCAGCAGCATATGTTTATACCCCAAATGAATTAAAACATTAAAAAGAAAAGGCAAAGATAGTTATTGAGTAGATAACATGATCATCACTCCTGTGGTGGCATATTCTATATAATACGACTTCAGCAGAGGAAAAGCAGATGAGCTACCATCACTGTCATATAAAAGGTACTAAATAAATGCTTATTCAATGACTTCAAGTTAAAAGAAGTGTGTCTTAATGGAAACACTCTGGAAAGATATGTGATATCCTAGCTACAAAAATATTTCCTTTAGTATGTGTGGATGTGAGAGTTGGACTGTGAAGAAAGCAGAGTGCCGAAGAATTGATGCTTTTGAACTATGGTGTTGAAGAAGACTCTTGAGAGTGAGTCCCTTGGACTGCAAGGAGATCCAACGAGTCCATTCTAAAGGAGATCAGTCCTGAGTGTTCTTTGGAAGGAATGATGCTAAAGCTGAAACTCCAATACATTGGAAAAGTCTCTGATGCTGGGAGGGATTGGGGACAGGAGGAAAAGGAGACGAGAGAGGATGAGATGGCTGGATGGCATCATTGACTTGATGGACATGAGTTTGAGTGAACTCCGGGAGTTGGTGATGGACAGGGAGGCCTGGTGTGCTGCGATTCATGGGGTCACAAAGAGTCGGACACGACTAAGCGACTGAACTGAACTGATGTCTACTCAATAGCTACTCTGAAGTTAAAGATGCATCAATGAAAAAGCTGCTTTTAATAGAACTGTTCTGGCACATCAGGTAACTCAAAGCAAATAGTTGAGAAAATACAAATTTTAAAACTAAATTTGTTAGAAAAATTTTGCCTTGGAAATCTATCTTAAAATTAGTAATTTATGTAGCACATACTTATTTAGAGATCCCCCCACGGGAAGGTTCTTGGCCTACTAAAGCTCTCCCATTAAAACTTACCATAAAGATTCTAAGGGAAGTTGTACAACTGTAAATCTAAGTGGTTCAAGTGTTACACTGTCATGAGGAGTCCATGGGGAATGGGATACATATTGTTAAGTTCTGGTCACAGGCCTGCCAGAGTAGAAGGTGCAGTTGTAGGAATCATACCCTGAAGAGTATGCAGAGGATTTAAACACAACTGTGAAAATCAGGAATGTTTTCAAACTTCAGTATTTTGCCCAATTAAAGAAAAATAAACAAACAACAACAAAAAAAAAAAATAGGGAAACTTACCTAGACAGAAGGTTTAATAGTCATATTTTTTCTAGTAGGATTTTTAATTTTTTTGTTTTCTAGTTGGGTTTTGTCTTATTTGAGGTTTGATTTGGTTTTTACAAGTACAGAGATGCATTCTGATGCTGAAGGGAGAAACTTTTCATAATTTTACTGAAAGCCTGCCTCTTTTTGCTATACCAGTGGAAAGTGGTAAGCACAGAAGAGAATAAGGGAACAAAGGAGAGACTTAATTGCCAAAGATCAATTCTGAGATAAGGTAATGGTAACTGTGCAAAACTATTTTATCATGCAAGTTGCATGCCTATCTACTTTTTATGATTTTTTTAAAAAGTATTGTAGACTCAAATTTCTTAGAAGGCAGTCCAGTTTCCAAAAGATTTCTTAAGCAAGCTAGCTCTGGAACCCTGCCAATGGAAAGTCTGGATGACTTCTTCAGAGCTGGGTAAGCCCTGTGTTTGTCAGCACCAACAGAGGCTGAGATTTCAACTGGGCTTCTGAGTCACTCCTACTCCAAAAAGATAAAGAATCTTACATGGAGTGAAAGGTACTGATTTAAGCCTTGATGTAAAATGACATGCTCAGGGAGAAAACAAATCAGCTCATATTAACAAGGGAAAAAACCCCCAAAACAGAGAGACTTAAGTGAAACTTGTGTAGGTTGTTCTTTAGGAAAGTTCAGACTTCTCTTTCACCTGCATCCCTCCCAGTCCTAAGACTTTGACATATGTCATTGACGACTTGTGTATGCCTCTGTGGCTCACTGTGTGACAACATTCTGACTATAACAAGAAACTCGTTAAGTGAATATCTGCCACCTGCTCTCATTTCCTTATTTCCCAGCAAGCATCACTTTTCTTTATTCCGGCTCTCTTTCATCCTGTCTTTTAGACTTGAAACATTAGGTTTCCATTGCCAAATAATTCCACTATTTTCAAACTTACCTATAAAATTTATTTCTGCAAAGCTTTTTCTACAAATAATTCATATAAGCATGCCCAATTGGCTAAAAAAATTACATTTAGGGTGTCTGCATATTCAACCTATTCTTATACAGTCTACTTTCAACATTTTAAAAATAATAACTGTGAAATATCTGTCTTACACAAAAGTATAAAGAAAAACATAATGAACTTCCATGCACCCACCACTTAAGTTTAAATATAAAACTAGCAATATAGTTGAAATTTCTGATTCATTCCTAATTTCATTCCCCTCTCCCTCTCCAGACCCTATCACAAGAGATAACTTCTATCTTGAGTTTCTAATGTTTTTATTTATTTTTAATTGAAAAATAATTGCTTTACAGATTTTTTTTTTCTGTCAAACATCAACAAGAATCAGCCATTAGGTACACCTATCTCCCTTCCCTCCAAAACCTCCCTCCCATCTCCCTCCCCATCCCACCCCTCTAGATCGTCAAAGGGCCCCTGTTTGAGTTCCCTGATTCATACAGCAAATGCCCGCTGGCTATCTATATTACATATGGTATTATACGTTCCCATATTACTCTCTCCATACATCTCACCCTCTCCCTCCTCCCTTTCCCATGTGTCCATAGGTCTATTCTCTATGTCTGTTTCTCCATTGCTGCCCTGCAAATAAATTAATCAGTGCCATCCTTCTAGACTCCATATACATGTATGTGATATTTATCCTTCTCTTTCTGACTTACTTCACTCTGTATAATAGGCTCTAGGTTCATCCACCTCATCAGAACTGACTCAAGTGTGTTCCCTTTTATTGCTGAGTAATATTCCATTGTGTATATGTATCACAACTTGTTTATCCATTCATCTGTCGATGGACAGCTAGGTTGCTTCCACGTTCTAGCTACTGTAAATAGTGCTGCAGTGAACAATGGGATACATGTGTCCTTTTCAATTTTGGTTTCCCCAGGGTATATGCCTAGGAGTGGGACTGCTGGTTCATATGGTGGTTTTATTCCTAGTTTTTTAAGGAATTGCCATACCATCTTCCATAGTGGCAATGAATTTATATTCCCATCGATAATGCAAGAGGGTTCCCTTTCCTCCACATCCTCTCTAGGATTTATTGTTTGTATACTTTTTGATGATGGCCATTCTGATCAGTATAAGCTGATATCTCATTGTAGTTTTGATCTGCATTTCTCTAATAATGAGCGATGTTGAGTATCTTTTCATGTATTTGTTAGCCATCTGTATGTCTTCTTTGGAGAAACGTCTGTTTAGATCTTCTTTTTGATTGGGTTGTTTGTTTTTCTGCTATTGAGTTGTATAAGCTGTTTGTACATTTTGGAAATTTATTCTTTGTCAGTTGTTTCCTTTGCTATTATTTTCTCTCCTTCTGAGGGTTGTCTTTCCACCTGTTTGTAGTTTTCTTTGCTATGCAAAAGCTTTTAAATTTAATTAGGTCCCACTTGTTTGTTTTTATTTCCATTACTCTAGGCGGTGGGTCATAGAGTATCTTGCATTGATTTATGTCATTGAGTGTTTTAATTTCATTCTTTTGCACATAGCTAGCTGTCCAGTTTTCCCAGAACCACTTATTTAAGAGGTTATCTTTGCCCCATTGTATATTCTTGCCTCCTCTGTCAAAATATAAGGTAACCATTGGTGCATGGGTATATCTCTGGACTCTCTATCTTGTTCTATCTAATATATATATATATATATATATATTGGCACATGAAATTTTTAGTCTCTCCAAGCAACACGTGGTCTCACCTGTAAGTTTAGACAGGAATTATCTGTCAATTTTTAAGAAAAGATAATATTTAGGCCATGTCCTAGTCCTATGCTATGCAGTATTAGGTACACTGAATATTTCCAGTGGCCACTGGTAGCTCTTGATCACGTGAAACGTGGTGACTGCCATACGTAGAAATCGGATTTGGATATACTGGAGGAAATAGTTTTTATCCGAAAATGACAGTGTACATCAAACAGCAGCTTTCATTTTGGGACAAAAACGTTAAAAATCTAACTCATGTTCGGTACTCAAGTTTGAAATAATGTCATGGGAATCTTCCTGCAGTTGCAGATTCTGAGTTTTTTTTTTTTTTTTGAAGTACCATGATTATTATTATTGTTTATAATATACAAAAAAGAAAATATTTTAACCAGTCTAAACATCCAAAAAGAGACGGACACAACGAAGTGACTTAGCATGCAAAACATTATATCCCTGGACTTATCCATATATAGACTAATTATTTTCTTTTGGTATATATAAATATAATCAATAATAACCATTGTACTTGAAAAAAAAAATCCCAGAATATGCAAATGTAGAGACTCCCATGGCATTATCTCAAACCTGAACTCACTGAACATGAGTTAAATTTTTAACATTTTTATCCCAAAATGATAGCTGCCACTTGACATGCACACAAACCCTATAGAGAACTGGGACAAAACCAAAGTACCTATCTAATATTTGCCTTCCTGCAGAAACTTTCACCTACACTAGAAAAAAGGAAAAACAGGTAGAAAGTTAAAAACGAAAAAAAGTGAGACTTGTAAAGAATTAACTGTGTCATATTAGAATTATAAGATAGAAGTTGAAAGAAACACAAGATTGCTTAAACAAAGTATTCCTTTTCTTCTAACATGGCTGAAAAGAGCAGGGTCTTGATTCCTGCCTCACTTGAGGTTTATTCAGAAGTTAGAAAAACATTATCCAGTCATAGAATTATGGACAAGCATAAAAGGCTCTATAAATAACACTTGTGGAATCATCTAATGAAATAATCCTATTCGTTGTTCTTAGTGAGTTTTTAGTAGAATGTATCATCAGATAGTGACAAAGGAAAATCCCAGTTATGATATACATGGAAAAAAGACAGAGTGGACTATCAACACCAAGGTATAAAATAGTAATACAGCTAAAGTGAAAGCAAAAGTCACTCAGTCATGTCCGACTCTTTACGACCCCATGGACTATACAGTCCATGGAATTCTCCAGGCCGGAATACTGGAGTGGGTAGCCTTTCCCTTCTCCAGGGGATCTTCCCAATCCAAGGATCACACTCAGGTCTCCTGCATTGCAGGCATATTCTTTACCAGCTTAGCCACAAGCTAAGTCCGAGAATACTGGAGTGGGTAGCCTTTCCCTTCTCCAGGGGATCTTCCTTACCCAGGAATTGAACCTGGGTCTCCTGCATTGCAGGCGGATTCTTTACCAACTGAGCTATCAGGGAAGCCCAGCAGTGAAGCTAATCATCATTCATTAAGCACTTCTTAAGCACCAGTGATAGAACCACGTGCGGCAGGGAAGCGGGAGGTACATAACAACTCAATCCCTGTAAAATATAGACCCTGCCCTTAAGAGTCAGAAGCTAAAACAATTCAAAGTAACAATTTAAATTAAAAACAGTACTTTCTAAGATGATTACTATAAGAAAATAAATGAACACAAACGTAACTAAAAGAACAAACTGGATTAAGTAATTTTATCTCAAGTTTTATTTGTATACTGAGGAATATGGAAAGTGAAAGTGTTAAGTCACTCCTGCACAGTCTTGTCTAACTCTTTGCAACCCTATGGACTGTAGCACACCAGACAAGAATACTGGAGTGGGTAGCCCTTTCCTTCTCCAGGGGAACTTCCCAATCCAGGGATTGAACCAAGGTTCCCTTCATTAAAAGGCAGATTCTTTACTCACTGAGTCACCAGGGATATTAGGGTAACATTAAAAAGATTCAGGTAACTATTTAGATATTTGAATATAACCAGACTTGGAAATATCCAAGAATTGGCAGCATTTTTCTCTGATATTCCATACCATGTAAACACCTCCCTAAAGGGTACCTGTACAGTAAATTAATGCAACAAATTAAAGAAGCTCAGATATTCAAGGTATTATAATTTTAAATGGTGGCAGCAGCTAGATTTTAATGATTACTTTAAAGATTCCCCACCGGAAACCTATCCTACAATATTTCAGTTAAAATGGATTAATGTATCAAAAACACCTAGCATCACACTGCTAGATTCTTAACAGAAGTTAAAACAACAGCAGCAATTAACCCTATCTAAGATGCAATAAAGCTCATGCATTGAGGGCTTCCCTGGTGGCTCAGTGGTAAATAATCTGCCTGCCAATGCAGGAGACAAGAGGTTCCATCCCTGATCAGGGAAGATCCCACATGCCTTGGAGCAACAAAGCACATTTGTGTTCTGGAGCCCAGAGGCCTGAATTACTGAAGCCCGTATGCCCCTAGAGCCCATGCTCTCCAACAAGAGAAGCCACTGCAGTGAGAAGCCTGTGCACTGCAGCTAGAGAACAGGCCCCACGTGCAGCAGCTAGAGAAAAAGCCCACACAGCAATGGAGACCCAGCACAGCCAAAAATCAATAACTTTTTAAAAAACACTTCATGCTTTGAAACTACAGAAGTACACAGTTTCACCATCTAAAAAAGTAAATCTTTTCTAACACAGTTTTTGTCTGGTTTTTTGACCACTTTGCACAGCTTGCAGGATCTTAGTTCCCTGATCCAGGGACTAAACCAGGACCCATGCAATCCAAGTGCCAAATCCTAACCACTGGACTGCCAGCGAATTCCCTAACACAGTTTCACTAAGAACCTTGAAAATGATCTTGTCTAACTAACTTCTCTATTTTAAAAGGTAAGGAAACTGAAGTCTAATGACTTGGCCAAATAGCACCAGAGCCAGGATTCCTGACATGCTTTTGCAAATTCTTTTGCTGAGCTAACTTAGGAAGAAAAAGAAAAAGGCAGACCTACCAAAAGATTTGTTTTCAGTAAGAAGCACTGGACTCCGAGGCACAAGGCCAGATCCTTACTCCAGCTCTCACTATAATTATAGCCTTAGGCAAGTTACCAAACTCTCTGAGAGTCTGTTTTTTTACATAAAATGAGAAGGCCAGAATGGATCAGTGATTTTCAGTCTTGGGTATGCAGCGGAATCCTCTGAGTGGCTTTTTATAAAACAGCAATACATAGGCCCTACCTTGCAAGGTTGGAGAAGGCAATGGCACCCCACTCCAGTACTCTTGCTTGGAAAATCCCATGGACAGAGGAGCCTGGTAGGCTGTAGTCCATGGGGTCGCCAAGAGTCGGACACGACTGAGTGACTTCACTTTCACTTTTCACTTTCATACATTGGAGAAGGAAATGGCAGCCCACTCCAGTATTCTTGCCTGGAGAATCCCATGGATGGGGGAGCCTGGTGGGCTGCCGTCTATGGGGTCGCACAGAGTCGGACACGACTGAAGTGACTTAGCAGTAGCACCTTGCAAGATTATATTTTAAATGGTCTGAGATGGTGCCTTGACATCAATATTTTTTAAACACTTCCCAAGTTATTGCAATGTGCAACCAAGATTATAATCCACTAGAAAAAGTAATTTGTAAGATCTCTTTTATTATCTAAAATTCTAATTCATTTTTCCTAGTTTTAGCTGTAGTCATCTGACTGTGGGTTAACTAATGGATCGATTAAACACAATAAATGCACATAAATCCAGAAAGGGGGGAAAAAAAACTGTCCCTTTCTAGACCTTGCAGACATTCAAGGTATGGGTAGATTCTATACCTCAGCCCCCTAACATTTATTGAGGCCTGTTACAGAGAAAGTGTCTGCTTCTTTCCCTGTGTGTCCTGTATGTGCTAAGTTGCTTCAGTCACATACGACTCTTTGCGGTACTTATGGACTGTAGCCCGCCAGGCTCCTCTCTCCATGAGATTCTCCAGGCAAGAATACTGGATGGGTTGCCACGCCTTCCTCCAGGGGTTCTTCCCAATCCAGGAATCAAACCCATCTCTCATGTCTCCTGCGCTGGCGGGTGAATTCTTCACCACCGGCACCACCTGGGAAGCCCTATGTTTCCTATAGAGGGAGCTCAATTAGTATCAAACTCTTGGCCCTCTCTATGTCGTTCCTCCTTCCATCCAAGGAAAGAGAGAATGGTTTACCACTTGACAAATCTGGAAGAACAAACTATGTACACCGGGCTCAGCTCCCTCCTTTTACCTCTTGGAAATGAGCCGATCATAGAACACAAGTCTGACCTACTTCTCTCAGGACAGTCTCGGCAGTGGCACTCACCTCAGTCCAGTGCTGCTGTGACTGGGTGGATAAGCCTTCCAACTCTGAGCTTCAGAATCTGGAAGCCTAGCTGCCAGCAAATGTAAGCGGCATCCTCTAATTTCGATTTTATTAGAATGAGGGTGAAATTTTGGTTCCCAGATACTGATTCTTGTCTTATTTCTCAACTGCTTCAGAACTCAGTGTAAGAAGCGGAATGCTATTTATTGTGTCCTTCAGCTATCTCAACAAGACCTCCTCTGTATTTCATAATATCACAAAAATACAAAGATGATGTGCTTAGTGATTTGGCAATGTTGAGAGTGAATGAATGAACAAAGGAGCAAATAAATGTTATAGCTGTTACGGACTGCATGTGTCCACCCAAAATTCACATGTTGAAATCTTATCCTTCAATGTGATATTAGAAGGTGGGGCATTTGGGAAGTAATTGGGTCATGAGTGCAGAGCCCCCATAAATGGGATTGGTGCCCTCATAAGAGACAAAGGAGTAATAATCTCTTTCCACCATGTAAGGACACAGCAAAAAGGCAGCCATCTATAAAGCAGGAAGAGGGCCCTCTCCAGAACATGACTGTGCTGGCACCCTGATCTCTGCATTCTAGCTTCCAGAACTGTAAGAAATAAATAGTTGCTGTTTAAACCATCCAGCCTGTGGCATATTTGCTACAGCAGCCCAAGGTGACTAAGACAATGGTAGAGAGAGAATATCAGATCTACTGAAGAATTATATTTTAACCAAAGGAAGTTTCATCAACCTTGTCTTATTTCTAGGTTTCCCAACATTCTGGGATGGAAAATTAATGAGTTATGACTGACATACAAAAAGCTGTACATATTTTAATGTATACAATGTACACAACTTGATGAGTATGGAGATAAGCATGCTCTGTCGAACCATCACCACAGTCTATTTCATAACATATCCATCATGTCCAAAAGTTTGTTAATAATGCTTTTAGTGGAGAGCCGTCCTATACATTGTAAGAAGTTTAGCTGCATCCCTAGCCTTTACTCATTAGATGGGAGTAGCAGCCCCCCAGTTGTGAGTGTCAAGAATGTCTCCAGATACAGCCAAGTATCTCCTAGGTAGCAAAATCATGCACTGGTGAAAACCACTGCCTTAATTTGATTTGTCAGTGAAGAAAGCCAAAGTGTGACTGACTACCACTTGAAAGAGCAAACACACAATCACAGTTTACAATGGCCAGAGAGGTCATTAGAGCTCAGCTAGTCCAACATTCTGAATTTTCAGTAAGATACAACAGTTAAGGAAATATTAATATTTATTACCAGTCATTCATTGAAGCAGAAACTCTTACTTTTAAAATCAGCAACCTTGTCAATAAAAATGCAAATATAAGCATAACCCAGTCATTTCCTACTTGTTTTTCCCTCCTGAAAAGATTAATCAGTAATTATTTCTGGGGCCATGACATAGCACTTTAAATACATGAAATACATTTCCTCCTTGTAATACCTATAAGAAGTCCTCAGAAGCCATGCCCACAGCTAAAGGTAAAAACCATGGTTCTTACCATATGTACCACCAAAAACAAATAAGTGAAGACACAAATGAGTGGCCACTGACAGTGCAGAAATGAAGGAACTAAAATGTTAATTAAAGGTACAGAACCTAGCATGTATTACTTGGCAGAGAAACAGATAGGTTTATTAACGTAATCTTGCCTTCTCCAATCAATCTTCAACAGTGAGCTTTCTCAAGAAAATCCTTCTAAAATACAAATTTGATCATGTTTCTCCTGGACTCTCCCAATATTGGTTTGCAATATCTATCATCCTCAAGATAAAAACAAAATTTCCTAGAATGGTACGCAAAGCCTTCCATGGTCTTGTTCCTGCCCACCTCTGCAGCCTCATTTCCTGCCCCTCCCGGACACAGACCCTACATTACAGCCATTCCCACGAACCTATGTTGTATAAGAAGAGTAAAAGTGAGATCAACACAACTGTGCATAGTATCTGTTTACAAAGCCGTCCTTCAGCTGTCAGGTTCAGGGTCACTTCCTCAGGGACAACAGCCCCAACCCCAACTCTAATAGATGGTCTCACAGCACCTTAAACCTCTCCTTCACTGCTTTTATCACAGTCACAGCATTCGCAGTTATGTGTGTGACTATTTTATTCATCTATCTCCATACAGACTGTAAGGGCCATTAGGACAGGAAGTGTGTGTTTTCATGCTCAAGTACGTTCCCAGTGGAGGTACTATATATGCCTGGCATAAAGCAGATGCTCAATAAATATCTGTCAAATAAATGAAAGTTCTTTTACATCTAACAAGTCTTTTCACAGTGCTATCTCCAATCTGTAAAGACCCTCCTTTCCTTACCTGGTCAGTTCCCATTTTCCTTTAAAATTCAGCTCAGTATCCTTCACCCTGGAAGTCTTCCCCAACCTCTAAGTCTAAGTTGCTGCTGCTGCTAAGTCGCTTCAGTAGTGTCCAACTCTGCGACCCCATAGACAGCAGCCCACCAGGCTCCCCTGTCCCTGGGATTCTCCAGGCAAGAACACTGGAGTGGGTTGCCATTTCCTTCTCCAAAGCGTGAAAGTGAGAAGTGAAAGTGAAGTCACTCAGTCATGTCTTGACTCTTTGCGACCCCATGGACTGCAGCCTACCAGACTCCTCCGCCCACGGGATTTTCCAGGCAAGAGTACTGGAGTGGGGTGCCATTGCTGCTAAGTCTAACTTAGATATTCCTTTTCTGTGCTCTCATAGCATCCTGGATATGTTTTCATATGGCATATACACTTAACGGTAGCTTTCCATTTATTTGTCTCTCTCCCTGACTCTCCCAATAAGGGCTGTGTCCATCATCTGTATATGCTCTGTAGGTGCCACAAGTGCCTGACATAGAGGGGCATTCAGTAAAGGTTTCAGTGCACACAGATGTGCATATACGGCCTTTTATTACACAGGTTCACACCTGTCTGCACAAACCTCTACTCAGTGAGAACATTATAGGGATAAAATAAAGCTGGAAATAAACACTGACATTTAAATTACATTGAAGGTCTTCAAAAAGGACTGTGGCTTAACAAAATTGCTTTTAAAAAAATGTTACTTCTCCTTGGTGTGCTCTAATAACAAAATTTTAAAGCCCATATCAGAGCACTATATAAAATCTAAAGAAACAATTTAAAATAATAAATCAGTTCTAAGAGAATAGGAAAGTTGAATGTTGTACTTGGTGGAAGTTGAGTCATTTTAAAATAATGATATTATCTCAAGAACCATTCTACCATGTTATTTCATTATTGAAAGGATACTTTAACTTAAGAATTTGCCAGAAAATGACTTTACCCCTTTTACAGATGATGTTAATGACTTCTGTAAATTTCTCCTAGGTCTTTATATTAAAAAGAAGAGTTGGTTGCTAAAGCAACCTCATTTTTCTTAACACATCGTCTATCCCTCCAGACTTTTGAAACATTAAATGTTCCTCCAATGATTCTTTAATGGACATAATTAAAACAATATAAAGATGGAAGCTTTTGTTACTTGGCTGCTTCTATCACAGCTCACAAATGACTACATGTTTGCCCTACTTACAAGCCACTCTCCTAAACCCAGAACAACCAAAGCTTTCAAGAAACCAATAAAAGGTTAATGACCAGGAGTCTCTCCTTTTTTCTATCTTACAACTTTATTTAAAATGCAGTAAAATGAAAACTGGTAGAGAGAGGGGACACAGCTAGGACCTAAAAGAAGAGTGATGGGGAGAGGGGCATTAAGCCTGACAGAGAAGGAGTGTCTTCAAAAAACCACCCAAAGACAACTCCTCTCCTGGCGGCTCAGATAGTAAAGAATCTGCCTAAAATGCAGGAGATTCTCAGTGCATTGAGACATGAGCTCAATCTCTGGGTCAGGAAGATCCCCTAGAGAAGGAAACTGCAATCCACTCCAGTATTCTTGCCTGGAGAATTCCATGGAAAAAGGAGCCTGCCTGGCTGCAATCCATGGGGTCACAAAGAGTCAGGACACGACTGAGCGACTTTTACTTTCATGACCCCTACCCCATCACCCCTCCATAGCCTCTCTCCCAAGCACCCTCCATTCTCCTCCTCTTTGGCTGTGAGAGGAGGAGAGAAAGAGAGCAAAAGCCTCTTAGCAACACAGACCCTCTCTGTTGCTGCTGCCGTTGGCCCTGCCTGGAGACACCTCACTACTTGCAGAAGCAGCCACTTTCTCAGCTCCCCTCTGCCTGCGCCTCCTCCTCCTTCATCCCCCCTGCCCTTTATTTCCCTTTGTGTAATCCTCCACAGCTCCAAGGAAAACACTCAAAAGCAGGGAGCAGAAAAGATGCTTACTGAGGACATCAGTTTCTATGCATGAGAAGTAGATGCTGAAGGTCGTATGGTTTACAGACAAGATCCTTAAAAAAAGATACTCAAGGACCAAGGACATAAACACCCAAGGCCAAGAGCACAGAATATTTTCCCTCATCAACTCATAGAACCATGATACTCCTCTAATTTCGTCAAACGCAGAGGAACGACCACCTTGACGGAAGTTCACAAAGGATGTCAACGATGCTTTGGAGTCGTCAGAAAGGCAATCAGAGCATAGCAGGTATGGGCAGAGACAAGACGGCAAAGTGGGACAGGCGCTCACCTCCTCTTAGGAGAACACCAAAATAACAGCCAACTGCTAAACAACCGTTGACCCAAGAAACACTAGAACCTACCAAGAAAAGATACCCTACATCCAAGACAAAGAAGAAGCCACGTCGAGACAACAGGAGGGGCTCAAAGGCGATAAAACCAAATCCCATACCTGCCAGACGCAATACTCAAAATGGAAAATAACTGTATCACAGATGCTCTCCAGCAGGAGTAAAAGTTCTGAGGCCCACATCAAACTCCCTAGCCTAGGGGTCTGGCATTTGGAGAAGCCCTCAGAGCATCTGGCTTTGAAGGGCAGCAAGGTTTGACGCCAGGAATTCAAAGGACTGGGAGATATAGAAACTCTACTTGTGGAGGGAGCATACTAGGTCTCATACACACCAGTATCCAGGGAAAAAAGTAGTGATCTCATGAGAGCCTGGGCCAGACCTACCTGCTATTACTGGAGGGTCTCCTGCAGAGGCAGGCAGTGGCTGTGGCTCTCTGTAGGGACAAAGACACTGGCAGCAGTAATTCTGGGGAGTGCTCATTGGTGTGAACTCTCCTGGAGGCCACCGTCTTCTCACCAAGACCTCATCCCACCCAATAGACCACAGGCTCCAGCACTGGGGTGCCTCAGGCCAAATAACCAACAGGGCAGGAACACACCCCCATCTATCAGCGGACAGGCTGCTAAAAGTCTTCCTGAGCACATGGCTGCCTGCTAGCCACACCCCTTGACATGGCCCTGCCCATCAGAGGGGCAAGACCCAGCTCCACTGACCAGTGGGCAGGAACTAGTCACTCTCCAGGAGGCTTGCACAAGCCTCTTACACAGCCTCATCCACTAGGGAACTGACAGTAGAAGCAAGAACTACAACCCTGCAGAATGGAAACTGCATCACAGAAAGTTACACAAAAAGAGATGGCAGAGGGATGTTTCAGATGAAGGAACAAGATAAAACTGCAGAAGAACAACTAAGTAGAGACAGGCAACCTTTCCCAAGAAAGAATTCAGAGTTATGACAGTAAAGATGATTCAAGGTCTTGCAAAAAGAATGGAGGCATAGATCGAGAAGCTAACAAGGCCTAGAAAAACTTAAAGAACAGAGAGATGAAGAATACAGTAACTGAAATGAAAAATAATCTAGGAGTCAATAGCAGAAAAAATGAGGTAGAAGAATGGGTAAGTCAGCTGGAAAACAGCATGGTGGAAATCACTGCCATGGAACAATAAAAAGAATGAAAAGAAATGAGGACAGCCTAAGAGACCTCTGAGACAACATTAAACACATCAACATTCACATTATAGCGTTACCACAAAAGGAGAGAGAGAGAAAGGATCTGAGAAAATATTTGAAGAGGTAACAGCTGAAAAAGTCCCTAATATGGCAGAGTCATCCAAGTCCAAAAAGCACAGAGAGTCCCAGGCAAGATAAACCCAAGGAGGAAGAAGGAAACTATTAGAGCTTATTAATGAATTTGGCAAAGCTGCAGGATATAAAATTAATACACAGAAAGAATCCTCTTGCAGTCCTATACACTAACAACAAAAGGTGTAGTAGAGAAATTAAAGAAACAATCCCATTTACCATCACATTAAAAAGAATAAAATACCTAGAAACAAACCTACCTAAAAGACTTGTACTCTGAAAACTATGGGCTTCTCTGGTGGCTCGGATGGTAAAGAATCTGCAAAATGCTGGTGAAAGAAATCAAAGACGACACAAGTAGGGTAGAAAGAATTAATCCTGTTCTTGGATTTGAAGAATTAATATTGTCAGAATAACTGTAGTACCCAAGGCAATTCACACTCAATGCAATTTCTATCAAATTACCAATGGTATTTTTCACAGAACTAAAAAAAATAGTATTTTAACCTGTATGGAGACACAAAAGATCCTGAACAGCCAAAGCAATCTTAAGAAAGAAAAACAGAGCTGGAGAAATCAGGCTCCCTGACTTCAGACTATACTACAAAGCTACAGCCATCAAGACAGTATGGTATTGGCACAAAAAAAGAGAAACACAGATCAACAGAACAGGATAGGAAGCACAGAAATAAACCCACACACTCATGGTCATTAATCTATGACAAGGTAGGCAAGACTACAATGTAGAAAAGACAATCTCTTCAATAAATGGTGCTGGGAAAACTGAACAGCTCCATGTGTAAAAGAATGAAATTAGAACCATTCAAAAAATAAACTCAAAATGGATTAAAGTCAGCTAAGTATAAGCCCAGATACTATAAAACTCTTAGAGAAAAATATACGCAGAACACCCTTTGACTAAATCACAATATCTTTTTTGACCTGTGTCCTAAGAGTAACAGAAATAAAACCAAAAATCAACAAATGGGACCTAATTAAACTCAAATACTTCTGCACAGCAAAGGAAATCATAAACAAAACAAAAAGACAACCTACAGAATGCAAGAACACATTTGCAAAGGATGCAACTGACAAGGGATTAATCTCCAAAATTTACCAATGGCTCATGCAGCTCAATATCAAAAAAATTAAAAAAAACCATTTGAAAAGCAGGCAAAATTCTTAAACAGACGTTTCTCCAAAGAAGATACAGATGGCCAAAAGGCACATGAGAAGATGCTTAACACTGCCAATCATTACAGAGATGCAGATCAAGAGTACAATGAGGCATCACCTCACACTAGTCAGACTGGCCATCATCAAAAAGTCTACAAACAATAAATGCTGTGGTGACAAGGGAAGCCTCCTACACTGCTGATGGGAATGTATACCCACTATGAAGAACAGTATGGACGTGCCTTATAAAACTAAAAATAGAACTACCATATGACCCAGCAATCCCATTCCTGGGCAGACAACTGGAGAAAAATACGGTTCAAAGGATACATGCCTCTCTATGTTCACTATCACTCTGTTTAAAATAACCAAGACATGAAAGCAATCTATATGTCCACCGATAGGTGAATGGATAAAGAAGATATGGTACATATATACAATGGACTATTCAGTTCAGTTCAGCTCCTGAGTCATGTCGACTCTTTGTGACCCCATGGACTGCAGCACGCCAGGCCTCCCTGTCCATCACCAACTCCCAGAGTTCACCCAGACTCATCTCCACTGAGTCAGTGATGCCATCCAACCATATCATCCTGCCTTCAATCTTTCCCAGCATCAGGGTCTTTTCAAATGAGTCAGCTCTTTGCATCAGGTGGCCTAAGTCTTGGAGTTTCAGCTTCAGCATCAGTCCTTCCAGTGAATATTCAGGACTGATTTCCTTTAGGATGGACTGGCTGGATCTCCTTGCTGTCCAAGGGACTCTCAAGAGTCTTCTCCAACTCCACAGTTGGAAAGCATAACGTCAATTCTTTGGTGTTCAGCTTTCTTTATAGTCCAACTCTCACATCCATTCATGACTACTGGAAAAACCATAGCCTTGACTAGATGGACTTTTGTTGGCAAAGTAATGTCTCTGCTTTTTAATATGCTATTACTCGGCCACTAAAAGAATGAAATCTCACCATTTGCAGCAAATGGACCTAGAGATTATCACACTAAATGAAGTCAAGACAAAGACAAATATCATATGATATCATTTATATGGAAAATCTAAAAAAAAAAAAATCACACAAATGAACGTACTTACAAAACAAAGGAGACTCACAGACTTCAAGAACAAACCTATTGTTACCAGAGGCGATGCACGACGTGACAGGTAACTCTGGAGTTTGTTGGCATATACACACTGCTGTATTTAAAACAGATAACCAAGGATCTACTGTACAGAACAGGGAACTCTGTTTAGTATTCTGTAATAACTTAAATGAGAGAAGAATTTGAAAATGAATAGATACATATATATGAATAACTGCATCACTTTGCAATACACCTGAAGCTAACACAACACTCCAACATAAAATAACTACACTCCAATATAAAACAAAATTTTGGAAAAAAAAAAAAAGAGTAATGGGAACAGATTCAGCTTCAAATCTGGAAAACCCATGGCCAGATCACTTTCTTACTGGAAAACAGCAAGAACCGGATGACACCAATTGAGAAATGTTTTTTCAGTTTCTTTCCTGTATCTGATTTGATTCATGAGATAAAAATACTCTTTAGGAAGCTGTCTTGTTCTAGTTTCTACTTAACACATGCAGCCCATGCTCCCCACTCTTACTCCCTGACCTGAGTGAAAACCCCAGAGGCCAATATCCAGTCCAATTACTGTCTCATGGGCCTTTAGACTTTAACTTCCAATCTCTTGAGCTCCCTCTGGCACAAAGAAATTTGCATTTCCTGTCTTCAAACATGGTCATGCATGAAAAATTTTTTTCTTGCTGCTATATTTAATCCAAAATGTATCCGTGTTTGCAGCAGCAGCAGGACATTCCTGTATTTTCTTATTCCATTATCTACCCAGAGAAGTTTCTAATTGTGATAAGTTACTCTTTAATACGTCATGTTTAACATTTTAAGTCCTCACTAAAGTCCCTCAAAAGTAAAAGTATTACTTTCTAAATTGACTGTCCCGCTTCCCACCAACAATGCTGATTGACCCTAATGACTGACTGGTGATACACTGGCTCGAACATCTAGTTCACTACCACTCTGTTAGTCACGATAGATCAAACAGTGTACCATATTTTAATGTAAAAATGAACTGAAAAAGCGTGTTTAAGTGATTATGAAGTTCTGAGGTAGGCTTCAATTAATCCAGTGCTGAATCTAAACATACATCACTCATCTATGTTTAGTTTTCTGCCTTTGTACCTTCATTTTTCAGAATTTTGGTACTTTCAGAAAAATGAAACTAAGTTTCATAAATGTTTTGTAAAGACCCTATACTAGGTCACAGAACACTAACATCACTAAAGGTTACTTGAGAGACATGACTGCTAATGAGCAAAAGGTAATTCAGCAGATATAAATGCATCTCTGCCTAATGGATAATATATACAATGGAACAAGTGTACATATATTATGGTCATGTAACACTCAGAAAGAACAAGGTTTTGAAAAAGCATTTATTCATTCAATAATCATATATTATATATCAGACATTGTATTAGTGAATATTAAACATTCAATGTAAAATAGATTCTTTTACTTCCACAACATTGGCATTCCAGTGGGAGAAGGAAGAGCGTATAGTAAACAAACAGACATCCAAAGCAAATACACAGACACTGTGACTGTGACTAGAACGGAAAAAGGCATGATGCTACTCCAAAGAACAGAGAGGGCCTACTCGAGACAGGCTCATCAGGAAAGGCTCCTGTGAAGAGATGGTGTATAAAAGGCATGGTATGAAGCACAAGAAGGGTGTGTATCCTGTTACCAGCTTACAGCACAGGAGGCTGGAGGGAGGAGAGATAGGAGGATGCCATGGGGTGTGAGAATGTTCAAGGCAGACACAACAGCAAGAACAATGGCTTACAGCAGGGAAGAACGCTCTAGTGAGTCCTACAAGCGGAATTCAGGCTAGTCTGATGGGAGAACAGTGGAGAGGGAGAGTGCAACGAGATATGTGAGGCTGCAGAAGTAACGAGACCAAGATCATACAGGACAATCAAAAAGTTACAACGCCAGGCTATATAAAAAAGCAAGGCCCAACAATACGCTGTCTATAAAACATCCACTTTAAATATTTAGACGTAAACTAGAAAAAAGTAAAAAGATAAAGAAACTATACTATACAAAAGTTAACCAAATGAAACTGGAGTGACTATAACAACAAAGCAGATTTCAGTTCAAGGACTATTACCAAGGATAAAGAGGGATATTACATAAGAGGGCCAACTGACTAAGAAGACATAATAACCCTAAATATCTAGCCTAACATTAGAGCTTCAAAATACACAAAGGAAAATCAAATCTCTACAAACTGATCTACAAACCAATTCAATGTAATTCAAATCCCAGAAGACTTGCTTTATTTTATAAACTGAGAAATTGATTCTAAAACGCATATTTTTCAACAATTTTGAAAAAGAACAATAATGTGAGTAGGACTCAACATTACCTGATTTCAAGACTTACAACAAAACCATAGTAATTAAGACAGTGTGGTACTGGTGAAAGGACAGACACAGATCAATGGAACAGAATACTGAGTTCAGCACCCTTACAGTCAAAAGATTTCCAATAAAGGCACCAAGGCAATCCAGTGGAGGGAGGAGAGTTTTCAATGAAAGGCACTGATACAACTGAAAACCCATATGTTTCCAAAAAAAATGAATCACAACTAATAATACCCAACACTATATGGCAACCCACTCCAGTAANGTCCTCCGACGTGGGGTAGCTCCTCTGGGCCGCGCTGAGTGGGAAGTGGGGTGGCTCCTCTCAGCTATTCCTGTGCCGTGGCAGCCTGGCACTCTCAGCCGCTGCCCCTGACCTCGGAAGTGAGGTGGCTCCTCTCAGCTGTTCCTGCGCCGTCACAGCCTGGGACTCTTGGCCGCTGTCTCCTGTTGTACCTTTATGATCCACAAATCTATAAAAGTTAATTCCTATTTCTAAAACCTAATCAGAAATGAATTTTACTCTGTTGTAAATAAATTATTCACAACACATATATCCTTTATTTCTGAGATAACTAAGCAACAACTATAGTTGTAAAAACAATGCCTCTAAAAATATTTTAAAAGGTCATGAAGAAACAGTATACATCTATGTAGAAAGGAATATATTTAATCCCAGAAATCATTCAACAATTTATCCCTACCCTATCCTAAAAACCTTTTAAACCAGTAAAAAAAAAACTTGCCAGTAAGACACTATCTTCAATAACATTAAAATAAGCAACCAGAAACAACATATACCTTTGAAAGCAGGATACAAAAAGTGAGATTAAGAACTCCTATGCTATGACATCAAAACAACAAAAATGACTCCCTCTATTTATACATACATACATATACATACACCAAAGAATGTTCAAACTACCACACAACTGCACTTATCTCACATACTAGCAAGGCAATGTTCAAAATCCTCCAAGCTAAGCTTCAACAGTATATGAGCTGAGAACTTTCAGATGTTCAAGCTGGATTTAGAAAAAGCAGAGGAACCAGAATCAAATTACCAACACCCAATGAATCACAGAAAAAGCAAGAAAATTCTAGAAAAACATCTACTTCTTTTTTGACTACACTAAAGCCTTTGACTGTGTGGATCACAACAAATCCTGGAAAATTCTTCAAGAGATGGAAATACCAGACCACCTTACCTGCCTCCTGAGAAACCTGTATACAGGTCAAGAAGCAACAGTTAGAACTGGACAAGTTAACAATGGCTGGTTCTAAACTGGGAAAGGAGAATGTTAAGAATGTATACTGCCACCCTGCTTATTTAACTTATATGCAGAGTATATCATGTGACATGCTGGGCTGGATGAAGCACAAGCTGGAATCAAGATTGCCAGGAGGAATATCCATAACCTCAGATATACAAATGACACCACCCTTATGACAGAAAGCAAAGAGAACAAAAAAAGTCTCTTGATGAATGTGAAAGAGGAGAGTGAAAAATTAGCTTTAAAACTCAACATTCAGAAAACTAAGATCATGGCACCCAGTCCCATCACTTCACGGCAAATAGATGGGGAAACAATGGCAACAATAACAGACTTTTATTTCCTTGGGCTCCAAAATCATTGTGGATGTGACTGCAGCTATGAAATTAAAAGACTCTTGCTCCTTGGAAGAAAGCTAAGACAAACCTAGACAAAGTATAAAAAGCAGAGACATTACTTTTGCCTATAAAGGTATATAGTCCATATGGTCAAAGTCATGGTTTTTCCAGTAGTCACGTATGGATGTGAGTTGGAACATAAAGTAGGCTGAGTCAAAGAATTGATGATTTCAAACTATGGTGTTGGAGAAGGCTCTTGAGAATACCTTGGACTGCAAGAACGTCAAACCAATCAATTCTGAAGGAAATCAATCCTGAATATTCACTGGAAGGACTGATGCTGAAGCTTAGGCTCCAATACTGTGGCCATCTGATGCAAAGAGCTGATGCACTGGAAAAGACCCTATGCTAGGAAAGATTGAAGGCAGGAAGAGAAGGGGACAATGGGGACAAGACGATTGGATGGCATCATCGACTCAATGGACATGAGTTTGAGCAAGCCCCAGGAGACGGTGAAGGACAGGAAAGCCTGGAGTTCTGCAGTACACGGAGTCACAAATAGTCGGACATGATTGAGCAACTGAACAACATACATACATACATATATATCTACATACACACATACACACAAATATATGATTTGTTGCACTAGGAGTTAAATCTGAATAAAAAATCTAAACACTGCATAGCTTCCTCTGCCCAATCTATTCTCTTCAAACCTACTTAGTCCATTTGCCATTTTTGGTGGTAACTAACTAAATCATCTAGGACTCAAAGTCTCTGTCTCCACCTTCTCTTTCCAAATCTGCAGACTCACTATCTTTGTGGGCCAGAATAGTAAATAATCTTTTGGCTTATACATTTTCAAAGAAAGGAAAGCAACTGTTTTTGCATATCGGATGTTCTTTTCCAGTTTCTGTTAAGCTAGAATAACAAAGTACAGTGAAAATGTTTCCTTAACTGATTTTAACTTACACTGACACAAAGAACGTGAAAGTGAAAGTCATTCAGTTGTGTCCAACTCTTTGCAACCCCATGGACTACACAGTCCATGGTATTCTTTAGCCCAGAATACTGGAGTGGTAGTCTTTCCCTTCTCCAGGGGATCTTCCCAACCCAGGGATCAAACCCAGGTCTCCTGCATTGCAGGCAGATTTTTTATCAACTGAGCTATGAGGGAAGCCCCTTGACACTGACACTGACACAGGATATGGGTAACTGAGGTCATTCCTCATTGAGACTAATGAAAAGAAAAAGTCAACCTCTCCAGGACAAATACGGAAGGAAGGGAGACTCCAGCTTGACCCATTCACCCTCAATGCTCACTCTCCATTCTCTACTTGCTTAGCTCAGTTTCAATAACCATCTACTGAGTGCCCACTGCATTCCAGTCACTGTTCTGGGTACCCGGACTACAAGATTATTAAGACATAGTCCCTGCTTTATTGAAGTTTGCCTTCTGGAATATCCCTTTCCCAAGTGGAATTTTCCTCATCTATCCTTAATACATCCAATTAAGGATTCCTTTATCTAATTCACATTGCAGAATTAAGTACGCCCTCTTCTGAATTACTGTTAACCATTTACACCTCTCAAACTCTCTGAATACCACTGTCTTATATCAATGTCCACTGAGTACAGGTGAAGGGAAAGAAACAGTTAAATTCTATCTCCATCAATGAAGATTCTATCTCCATCAGCTATTTAACCTTTAGCAAGTTAATTAACTTCTGAGTCTCAGGTTCCACATCTGTAAATAATGACATGCACTGAACGCTTACTATGTGCCACATTTTGTAATCTCTTTGCTCATATTAATTTATTAAATTCTCACAATAACTCTGAGAGGCTGGCTGTATTATTACATCTTACAGATGAGGAAGCTGATCTCCCTAGAAGTTAAGGAGCCTACTTGCTGCATGAAATCATGTTGGGGAGTCCACATTCAAATAGTCAAGCTGTTGACTCCATATTCTGAACCCCAGTACTGTCTGTACCTCAAAATGAGGTAATGATACTCACTCACAGAGGGTCATGTTTGATAATACATGTAAAAGCATTTAACACACTGCCCAGCATACAGTAGGTACTCATTAAATTAGTTCTCTTCCATCTCTCTGCTGCTGCTGCTGCTAACTCGCTTCAGTCATGTCTGACTCCGTGCAACCCCACAGACAGCATCTCACCAGGCTCCACCATCCCTGGGATTCTCCAACTCTCTCAATTCAGTTCAGTTCAGTTGCTCAGTCATGTCCAACTCTTTGTGACCCCATGAATCACAGCACGCCAGGCCTCCCTGTCCATCACCAACTCCCAGAGTTCACTCAGACTCACATCCATTGAGTCGGTGATGCCATCCAGCCATCTCATCCTCTGTCGTCCCCTTCTCCTGCCCCCAACCCCTCCCAGCATCAGTGTCTTTTCCAATGAGTCAACTCTTTGTATGAGGTGGCCAGAGTACTGGAGTTTCAGCTTTAGCATCATTCTTTCCAAAGAAATCCCAACTCTCTAGGAGACTCTAAATTCCTCTAAGGAAAAGGCTGTTTTTCACTCTTTTTATCTCTGAACAAATCTAGTGCTTGCCTGGCAAACAAAAGGTGATCAGTACTGTCAGCCCTCCATTTTCACAGGCTATGCATCCATGGATTCAATCAACTATGGATCAGAAATAGAAAGTTCCACAAAACAGAAACCACAGAGAAAAGTCCACGCATCTATGGACATCTTATCTTTGACAAAGGAGGCAAAAATATACAATGGAGAAAACACAATCTCTTTAGCAAGTGGTGCTGGTAAAACTGGTCAACCACTTGTAAAATATGAAACTAGAACCATACACAAAAATAAACTCAAAATGGATTAAAGACCTAAATATAAGACCAGAAACTATAAAACTTCTAGAGGAAAACATGGGCAAAACACTCTCTGACATAAATCACAGCAAGATCCTCTATGACCCACCTCCCAGAGTAATGGAAATAAAAACAGAAATAAACAAATGGGACCTAATTAAACTTAAAAGCTTTTGCACAACCAAGGAAACTATAAGCAAGGTGAAAAGGCATCCTTCAGAACGGGAGAAAATAATAGCAAACAAAACAACTGACAAAGAATTAACCTCCAAAATATACAAGCAGTTCATGCAGCTCAACACCAGAAAAATAAATGACCCAATCAAAAGGTGGGCCAAAGAATTAAACCGACATTTCTCTGAAGAAGACATACAGATGGCTAAAAAAACACATGAAAAGGTGCTCAACATCACACATTATCAAAAAAATGCAAATCAAAACCACACTGCAGTACCATCTCACGCCGGTCAGAATGGCTACCATCAAAAAGTCTACAAACAATAAATGCTGGAGAGGGTGTGGAGAAAAGGGAACCCTCCTACACTGTTGGCAGGAATGCAAACTAGTACAGCCACTATGGAGAACAGTGCAGAGATTCCTTAAAAAACTGGAAATAGAACTGCCATATGACCCAGCAATCCCACTGCTGGGCAAACACACCGAGGAAAGCAGAATTGAAAGAGACACGTGTACCCCAATGTTCATCACAGCACTGTTTACAACAGCCAGGACATGGAAGCAACCTAGATATCCATCAGCAGACAAATGGATAAGGAAGTTATGGTATATATACACCATGGAATATTACTCAGCTATAAAAAAAGAACGCATTTGAGTCAGTTCTAATGAGGTGGATGAAACTAGAGCCTATTATAGAGTGAAGTAAGTCAGAAAGAGAAACACCAATACAGCATACTAACACATGTATCTGGAATTTAGAAAGACAGTAATGACAACCCTGTATGCGAGATAGCAAAAGAGACATGAGTGTAAAGAACAGACTTCTAGACTCTGTGGCAGAAGGTGAGGGTTGAGATGATTTTAGAGAGTAGCACTAAAACATGTATATTACCCTATGTAAAAGAGATGACCAATGCAAGTTCGATACATAAGGCAGAACACCCAAAGCCAGTGCTCTGGGACAACCCAGAGGGATGGGGTATGGAGTGGGGAGAGAGATGGGTGGCGGATTCAGGATGGGGGAATACATGTGGACCCATGGCTGATTCTTGTTGCTGTATGGCAAAAACCACCACAATACTGTAAACTAATTAGCCTCCAATTAAAATAAATTAATATTTTAAAGAAAGAGATTAAAAAAATTTCAAAAAGTTCCAAAGGCAGAACTTAAATTTGCCATAAGTAGGCAACTATTTACACAGTATTTATATTGTATTCATAACTATTCACATTGTATTTGTGATGCATTATGTACTACCAGTTATCTAGACATGATTTAAAGCAGGGGTCCCCAACCTCTGGGATATAATGTCTGATGATCTGAAGTGCAGCTGATGTAACAGTAATACAAATGAAGTGCTCAAGAAATGTAATGTACTTGAATCATCCTAAAACCACCCCTCTCCCCTACCCCACTCCTGTCCGTGGAAAAACTGTCTTCCACGAAACCAGTTCCTGGTGCTAAAAAGGTTGGAGACTTCTGATTTAAAGTATACAGAAGGATGTGCACGGTTTCTATGCAAATACTGCACCATTTTATATAAAGAACTGAGAATTCTTGGATTTTGGTATCCATGGTCAGAACCGGGTACTGGAGCCAACCAACCAGTCCCCCTGCTCTCCCTTGCAGATACCAAGGGACAGCTATAAATGAGTCTAGTGTTCATACACTTGACCCACTGGGACAAACCGTCCATAAAATGGATAGCAGAGGAGACTCATCTAGAACCAGCCCCCACCCATATGTGGGCATAGGGACAAGACTCATTTATTTTCCAATTTGACCTATTGCTGGTCTAGTAGGATCTTCTTGTCCTACAAAGATACTGGAAAATAGAAAATTTTTTCTTTCACCCAGGGATGGAGACAGTGTTGAATAAGGAACAGGACAGCAAGACCCATGATGCCAGTTTCTAAGGGATAAATTGGAAATAGAGCCCTAGTAATCCCAGGATTTCACATTTTACAGTGAAGTATAAATTGGTTCTGCTATGCCTGAGGTAGACAGTTTTTTATATGGAAATTTCTGAGCCCACCTATTTCTTAGTATTCTGAATCCTGCATGTAACAAGTGTTATATTCTACTTAGAAATATATAAGAAATCCTTCTTTTTGAACATAAAGATCTACTTTCATTTATTTTTCTTCACTATCAATAAATGTTGAACAAAATAAGCAGTATCAGTGCAGAAGAACACTAACATAGTAGCATGCTTAGGGCATCCGTGTGTCTTGGTTCAGTCTTGCATAAAGCTATTCTGTATCAGAAGGAAATACATAGTTTTACACTACCATGTATAGAGTTACCTGTTCTCCCTGCCCTAGGAACCTCAAGTTTCGATATGATTGTCCTTCCAATGTTACTACAATAAAATCAACCATCTGGGAAAATTTTAGGTGTTGAATAAAACCTTTGTTGTAGCTGTTGTTCAGTCACTCAGTCATGTCCTACTTTTTGCAACCCCATGGACTGCAGCACACCAGGTCTCCTTGTCATTCACCATCTCCTGGAGTTTGCTCAAACTCATATCCACTGACTTGGTGATGCCATCCAACCATCTCATCCTCTGTGGAGCGTCAGAGTCAGCTCTTCGCATCAGGTGGCCACAGTATTGGAGCTTCAGCTTTAGCATCAGTCCTTTCAGTGAATATTTAGGGTTGATTTCCTTTAGGATTGACTGGTTGGATCTCCTTGCTATCCAAGGGACTCTCAAGAGTCTTCTCCAGCACTTCAGTTTGAAGGCATCAGTTCTTCAGTGCTCAGCCTTCTTTACTGTCCAGTTCTCACATCCATACATGGTTACTGGAAAAACCATAGCTTTGACTACACAGACCTTTAGAGGCAAAGTAATGTCTCTGCTTTTTAATATGCTGTCGATAAAATCTTAGTAGCTACTTTCAGACCCTAATTATAAGTTAGGACAATATTTCTTGAAAAAGTGTATTCTACCTAACTAAAAAAGCAAATTTAATAACACTGTCAGCCAGTTTCTAAGTGACAGACTGCCTATGGTGTCAAAATGTGATATTTGAAATGTCACTAAGGATAAACAGATTTTAATATGTAAGAAAAATCTTAAGAAAAAAATCCATGATGAATTTCACTCTTATACCACTGTGTATCTTGCTGCTGTGTTTAACTACAACTTTGATACATCTCCTGAGAGTTATATTTTCAAGGTCTCTGGCCCATGACAAAAGGAGTAAAACAAGCTCAAATCATCTGGATTAATCAACATGAAGCCAGACACATGGTACGAGGTGAAGAAAAGCTGTTCTCAGCTAAAGGTAGTATACAAAAGTAGATAAGGTCATGCCAAAAGCTGAGAGCAAAAGCTGTGATGAAAAATTTTGCACCCAAGGCCCTTGGTCACAGCAGCCAACAGAAATTCCTATCTGTGACTTCACTGATGATAGACAATCAAAAAGCTTCTGCTACCTTTTAAATGCAAATTGTTGAAGTTGATCTGATCAACTTTTTTGCATTTTAAAGGTCTCACTGATTTCCAAAAATGCTCCTTTACTCTAAGTATCCAGTTGCTCTCCCAATGAATGGAGTAACTCAAATGATGTCTGGAAACATTTAAATCTTAGACCCTAGGCCCTGCCTTCTTATTGTTTATATCATTGTTGGCTATAAATATGAACTACAGAGAATACAGTGATAACTATAATGATGTCATTACCAATACCACGAAGTATTACATTGTTTCTAATTCTACAATATATGTATTACCAACTCAGTTGACAAACTAGTAAATTAAAGCTCAGAGAAGTTATTTACCCAAGACCACATAGCAAATAAATATAAGCACAAAAGCTAGAATTCAAACTTGAGTCAATCTGACTACCAATAAAGACCATACTCTTCCCGTTCTCATTACCTTTCATAATACTGCTGTGATCATAATATACTATCCAAATATTTGTTTAAAAAAGAAGCTACACACACACAAATCTCGCTAGTACCTGAGATAATACCAAAGACTTTTTTTAATGACAATGATCCCATAAAAGCAACAAACTTACATATCATCACTGTTAATAACCACTAGAAAGTCCATGAGGATGGGGATTTTTGTATTCTATTCACTGCTGAAGCCTCAGCTTCTAGAATAGTACCTGGCACCATTAGGTATTCAATAACTATTTGTCGAATGAATAGCAAAAATTTATAGTGGCAGGGCTTCCCTGGTGGCTGAGTGGTAAAGAATCCGCCTACCAATCTAGGAGACGTGGATTCAAACCCTGATCCTGGAAGATCCCACATGCCTTGGAGCAACTAAACCCAAGCACCATAACTATCTGAGTCTATGCTCTAGAGCCTGGGAGTCACAATTACTGAGCCCATGCGCCACAACTACTGCAAGTCCCCAGAGCCCATGCTCTGCAACAAGAGAAGTCACGGCAATAAGACTGAGCACCGCAACTACAGAAAAGCCTGTGCAGCGATGAAGACACAGCACAGCCAGAAATNTAACTATCTGAGTCTATGCTCTAGAGCCTGGGAGTCACAATTACTGAGCCCATGCGCCACAACTACTGCAAGTCCCCAGAGCCCATGCTCTGCAACAAGAGAAGTCACGGCAATAAGACTGAGCACCGCAACTACAGAAAAGCCTGTGCAGCGATGAAGACACAGCACAGCCAGAAATGAAGAATTTTTGTAAATTATGGTGGGAAATTTTTAATTATTGAAAGCACCATGCCTTGTGCAAGACACATTCTGTAATTCTCGTTCATGTTAGGATGTGACTAAAAGTCAAATATATGCAATAAAGAACAAATCAAGTACTAGTTCTCGCAGTAATTAAAGAATGAACAACAAATTTGTAGGGAGAAGTATACTCTTCAACAGCGCAACAGTTTATGTTCTGAGAAAATTGAAATAGAAAAAAATATACTTTAGGTTTACATTAAAACATATGAAATATACTGCAAATACACAGTTGCTTTGTTTTCTAGAGACTGTACACATACAACTTTAAAGTTCAGGGATAAGAGATAAGCAGAGCTGTAGCCCATGTATAAACCATCCACAGAACAGACACTCTCGAGAAGGACTCTTACAGCTAAAAAGACATTAAACACCTAAGTGAAAATATCTCTGGAGAGGCAACTAACAAATAAANGCTTGACAGCGGGAAGAGAAGGGGACAACAGAGGATGAGATGGTTGGATGGGATCACCAACTCAATGGAGATGAGTTTGGGTAAACTCTGGGAGTTAGTAATGGACAGGGAGGCCTGGCGTGCTGCAGTCCATGGGGTTGCATAGAGTTAGACACAACTGAGCAACTGAACTGAACTGTACCCTGATTCATGACAGCAAAGGCCAGGAAAGTTGAAGAACCTAGACTTCTATACTTGAAAGATTCTAATGAGATATCTCAACACTCTGAACAGGTAAAATCAGAAACCGAGTGGAAACACAGGATGAGGTCATCTCTACCCTCATGTCGGTAGAGGACACAGGGAGAGCCCAACTCCCACCCAGCAGTAACAGAAAGCAGCCACTCCATTTGGTGTCAAAGAGGCAGCACTTTCCTTACTCTGCTAGAGTAGTACCAAGAAAGTCAGTAAAAAATAGGTATAAGATCCAGAATCTTATAACAACAAGAATGTCCAGGTTTCAACTGAAAATCAGTAGTCACAGCAAGAAAACAAGAACTTAAACCAATGAGAAATGATAGCAAATGCCAACACCAAGATGACAGAGATATTAGAATTATTTGACAAGGAATTTAAAACAGCATGACTTTTCAGTGCTTCAGTGGGTCATTACAAAATGCTTGAAACAAAGAAAAACACAGAAAGTCTCAGAAATCATCTCAAAGGGACAGAAGAATAAACAACCACACAATACGAGAACTGATACAATAACCAAAACAAAAATCCCTGCAAATAGGCATCAACAGGAGAATGGAAAAGGAAGGTTTCAAAGAACTGGAAGAAAGAATAATAGAAATTACCCAATTTTAACAGAAAGAAAGTATTCCCAAAAAGAATGAACAGAACTTCAAGCACTACAGGATTATAAAAAAAAAAAAAAAAAATCTAACATTCATTTTATTGGTGTCCCAAATGGATAGGATAAACAGATACGGTTGCAAAAGCAGAAGAAATAATGGCTGAAAACTTCCTGAATTTGACTGGAAACATAACCTACAAGATTAAAGGGCTGAGCAAACCTCAAATAAGACAAATCCAAAGAAATCAGGTCAGCCCATCATATTCAAACTTTAGATAACCAAATGAACAGAAAAAAGTCTTAAAGGGAGCCAGAGAAAAACAACTCCTTACCTAAAAGGGAAAAATAATTCAAACAACACTGGATTTATCCTCAGAAGCCATTTATCACTTATTATCAGAAGGAAGGAGAACGACTTGTTTTCAAGTGCTAAAAGAAAAGAACATCAGTCGAGAATCCAGTTCAGTTTCGCTGCTCAGTTAGGAATTATATACCCAGTAAACACATCCTTCAGGAATAAAGGAAAAATCAAGATATTCTGAAATGAAGGAAAGCTAAGAGAAATGTCATGAGCAGACCTGCTGTGAAAGAAGGGCTAAAGTGAAAGTTTAGTCACTCAGTCGTGTCCGACTCTTTGCGATTTCATGGACTATAGCCTACCAGGCTCCTTTGTTCATGGGATTTCCCAGGCAAGAGTGGAGTGGGTTGCCATTTGCTTCTTTCTAAACAAAAAGGCAACAATAAAAGAAGGAACTTCTGAAAATCAGAGAAAACAATATAGGAAAACAAAAAAGTAGATAAATATATTTATTTTGCTCCTGAGTTTTCTCAGTTATATTTGACAGTTAAAACAGCAATTATAATCCTGTATGAAATGGTTCTAAACATGTGGAAGAAATATTTAAGATGGTTATACTATAAATGGGTAGAAGACAAGGACTATACAGGGAAGTAAGGTTTCTATTGTTATTTATTTTTATTTATGGGGGCTCCAAAATTACTGCAGATGGTGACTGCAGTCATGAAATTAAAGGATGCTTGCTCCTTGGAAGAAATGTTATGACCAACCTAGACAGCATATTCAAAAGCAGAGACATTACTTTGCAACAAAGGTCTGTCTAGTCAAAGCTATGGTTTTTCCAATAGTCATGTATGAATGTGAGAGTTGGACTACAAAAAAAAGCTGAGCACCGAAGAATTGATGCTTTGAACTGTGGTGTTGGAGAAGCCTCTAGAGTCCCTTGGACTGCAAGGAGATCCAATCAGTCCATCCTAAAGGAAATCAGTCCTGAATATTCACTGGAAGGACTGATGCTGAAGCTGAAGCTCCAATACTTTGGCCACCTGATGTGAAGAACTGACTCATTGAAAAAGACCCTGATGCTGGTAAAGACTGGAGGCAGGAGGAGAAGGGGACGACAGAGGATGAGATGCTTGGATGGCATCTCCAACTCAATCAACATGAGTTTGAGTAAACTCCGGGAGTTGGTGATGAACAGGCAGGCCTGGCGTGCTGCAGTCCATGGGGTTGCAAGCAGTCAAACACGACTGAGCGACTGAACTGAACCGAGGTTTCTGTACTTCATTCAAAATGGTCAAAGGATACTAACAGATCATGATAAGCTATGTATACCTAAAAATTAAACACAGAGAATACTAAAAAATATTACAGATATAATGGAAGTCTACAAAATGCCCAAATAACTCACAGGAAGACAGAAAAAAGAAAGAGCAGAAACAAACAAAAAGAAACAAAGAAAAAAGACAGAAAACAAAAAAAATAATGCAAAATTTAATCCCTAATTTATCAATAATTACATTAAATATAAACGGTCTAATTAAAGACAAAGTGGCTTTAAAAAACAACTTATGCTGCATAAAAGAAATTCACTTCAGGACTTCCCTGGTGGTCCAGTGGTTAAGAACTCACCTGCCAAAGCAGGGAACATGGGTTGGATCCATGCTCCAGAAAGATTCCACATCCAGTGGGACAAATAAGCCCACACATAACAACGACTGAGTCCACACTCTGGAGTCCTCAAGTCACAGCTACTGAGCCTGCATGCTGCAACTACTGAATCTTGCCCTAGAGTCTGTGCTCTGCACAAGAAAACCTAGCACAATGAAAAGACCATGCACCACAAATATAGAGTATCCCCTACGTACCACAACTAGAGAAAAGCCCACAGTCAGCAATGAAGACCTAGTGCAGCCAAAAATAAATTAACTAAAATTCAAAAAATAAAGAACCTCACTTCACATTTAACAATATAGGCAGACTAGAAATAAAAGGAAGGGAAAGCTATGTCAAGAAAATATTAATCAAAGGAAAGCAGGTATGCCTCTATAAATATCACATAAAGTAAACTTCGAAGCAAAGAAAGTTACCAGAGATAGAGAGATATTAGAGGGCGATAAAAGGGTCATTTTATAAAACACAGCAATTCTAAATGTGTGTGCACCAAACAACAGAGCTGCAAATATATATGAAGCAAAAACTGAAAGACCTGAAAGGAGTAAAAGACAAATCCGTAACTAAATATAAGACATCAACAATCTTTTTCAACAAATGACAGAAAATATTAGAAAACAAACAAGGATGTACTAAACAACACAAGCAACCACTAGAATCTAACAGACATTTATAGAACACTTCACCTAACAGAATACCCATACTTTTTAAGTGTCGATGAACTGATGAATCGATGAATTGGACCAGTTGTTGCTGTTTACCTGCTAAAGCCATGTCCAACTCTTTGCGACCCCATGAACTGCAGCAAGCCAGGCTTCCCTGTCCTTCACTATCTCCTAGAGTTTGCTCAAACTCAAGTCCATTGATTCAGTGATGCCACCCAACCATCTCATCCTCTGGGGCCTTCTTTTCCTCCTGTCCTCAATTTTTCCCAGCATCAGGGTCTTTTCCAATGAGTCGGCTCTTTGCACCAGGTGGCCAGAGTATTTGCGCTTCAGCTTCAGCATCAGTCCTTTCAGTGAATTTTCAGGACTGATTTCCTTTAGGATTGACTGATTTGATCTCCTTGCTGTCCAAGGGACTCTCAAGAGTCTCCTACAGCACAGTTCAAAAGCATCCATTCTTTGACCTTCAGCCTTCTTTATGGTCCAATTCTCCCATCTGTACACGACTACTGGAAAAACCACAGCTTTGACTATAAGGACCTTTTTCAGCAAAATGATGTCTCTGCTTCTTCATATGCTGTCTAGGTTTGTCATAGCTTTTCTTCCAAGAAGCAAGCATTTTTAAATTTCATGGCTGCAGTCACCATCTGCAGTGATTTTGGAGCCCAAAAAAATAGTCTGTCACTGTTTCCATTTTATCCCCATCTATTTGCCATGAAGTGATGGGACTGGATGTCATGATCTTAATTTTTTTAATGTTGAATTTTAAGCCAGCTTTTCACTCTCCTCTCTCACCTTCATCAAGAGGCTCTTCAATTCCTTTTTACTTTTCTCATTAGAGTGGTATCATCTGCATATCTGAGGTTATTGATATTTCTCCCAGTTTTAAGTTTAAAAGAATTAAAATCACACAAAATGTGTTCTGTGATTAAAATGAAAAACCAACTAACAAAATTATTATATCAAGAAAACCTCCAAACACTTGGAAACTAAACAATACTTCTAAAGAATCCATGAATCAGAAAGATATATCAAGAGAAATCAAAATACGCGCTTAATGAAAGCTAAAATAAAACATCAAAATTGTGGTGTACACCTAAAGCAATGTTAAGATGGATTTTTATAACAATAACTGCATACATCAGAAAAGAGGAAAAGCCTCATCAAAAAGTCATCTAAGTTCCCACATTTAAGATCATTAAAAAGTGGGCAGCACAAAATAAACTAAAAGCAAGCAGAAGAGAAGGAAGGACATAATAAAGATGAGAGATGAAATCAATGACAATGAACTCAGAAAAATAATAGAGAAAATAAATGAAACAAAGAGCCAGCTCTGCAAACAGGTCAATAAAATTAACAGACCTCTAGCAAGACTGATGGGTACCCTGGTGGCTTAAGACGGGAAAGAATCCGCCCACAATGCAGGAAACCTGAGTTCAATCCTTGGGTCAGGAAGATCCCCTGGAGGAGGGCATGGCAACCCACTCCAGTATTCTTGCCTGGAGAATGCCATGGACAGAGAAGCCTGGCGGGCTACAGTCCATAGGGTTGCAAAGACACAACTGAGCAACTAAGCACATATGCAGCAAGACTAATAAACAAAATTTTAAAAAAGACACAAACTACCAGAACCAGGAATGAAGCAGAGGATATTACTAAAGACCATTCAGACATCAAAATATAATTTGATCAAAATATAATGTAGAGTTTGTACTATTCCCTAACTATAAACTCTACACACACAAATTTGACAACTTAGAATGAAATGGATCAATTCCTCAAAAATTACAAACTACCACAACTCACTCATTGGCAATAATTTGAATATTGTTTAATAAGGAAACTAAATTATTAATTTTTTAGGCTTTTCATCAAAGTACAGTTGATTTATAATGTTGTGTTAGTTCCTGGTTACAGCAAAGAGATCCATATATATATGTATATAAATAATATTTTTCAGATTCTTTTCAGTTATAATTTATTACAAGACACTGAATATAGTGTCCTGTGCTATACAGTACTGAAATAGTAATTTTAAAAATTTCCAGACCCAGATGACTTCACTAGAGAATTCCACCAAATGTTTAAGAAAAATGAACATCAATTCTAAATAAGTTCTTTTAGAAAATAGGCTAGGAATAAAAAATTCCCAATTCATTGTATAAAACTAGTATTACTATTACCTTTATATCAAAACCACACAAAGTCTAAAAGAGAAAACTATAGACTAACACTCCTCATAAATATAGACATAAAGATCCTTCACAAATTATCAACAAACAGAATTCAGCAATACATCAAAAGAATTACACACCATAACCAAGTGATGTTTATTCCAGGGGTGCAAAGCTGACATATCTAATAAAATTTGATACTTATTCATAATAACAATTTTGATAAAACAGGAATAGAAAGGGATATTCTCAATAAAAAGACACCACAAAAAAATCTAACACTAACATTGTACTTAAAGATGAAAAATCTAATGCTTCCCTCCTAAGGAGAAAAGAACAAGGCACAGATATCTGTTCTTATTCAACACAGTTCCAGAAGTTCTAGCCAGTGCAACAAAGCAGAAAAGGGGGAAAGGGAAGAGCCATATGAATTGGAGGCAAAAAACATAAAAAAACTGTTGCCACCTCCAAATGAAATGACTATCTAAATAGAAAATCCCTCCCAAAAAGTTTTTTTTAACTCTTGGAATTAATAAGTGAGTTCAGGTAGGCCACAGAATGCAGAATAAACTGAATGAAAAATGAAAATCACTTACTTTTCTATATCCTAGCAATAAACATATACAAGCAATAATTTGGCAATAAACACCAAGATTAAACACTCGATACGTGACAGATTCATGTTGATGTATGGCAAAACCAATACAATATTGTAAAGTAATTAACCTCCAATTAAAATAAGTAAATTTATATTAAAAAAATAAAAACAATACATTTGTAATTTTTAAAATTTTAAATATGAGTGAGTGAAAGTCATCAGTCGTGTCCAACTCTTTGCAACCCCATGGACTGTAGCCTGCCAGGCTCCTCTGCCAGGCAAGAATACTGGAGTGGTTAGCCATCTCTTCTCCAGGAGATCTTCCCAATCCAGGGATCAAATCCAGGTCTCTCATACTGCAAGCGGATTATAAATACTTACGTATGATTCAAACAAAATATATACAGGACTTATATGCTAAAAATTATACAATGTTGATGAAATAAATCAAAGATTTAAATAAATGGAGGGACATACTATGTTCACAGAACTAAGACTCAACACAGGAAAGATTTTTAACTCTCCCAAAGGTGACTTCGGAGAAGGCAGTGGCAACCCACTCCAGTATTCTTGCCTGGAAAATCGCAGGCTGCAGTCCATGGGGTGGCGAAGAGGCAGACACAACTGAGCGACTTCACTTTCACTTTTCACTTTCATGCTTTGGAGAAGGAAATGGCAGCCCACTCCAGTGTTCTTGCCTGGAGAATCCCAGGGACGGGGGAGCCTGGTGGGCTGTCATCTATGGGGTCGCACAGAGTCAGACACGACTGAAGCGACTTAGCAGCAGCAGCAAAGGTGGCTTACAGGTTTATCACAATTCTTATCAAAATCCTAGCAAGAGTTTTGTATTGGGTGGCTAAAAAGTTCATTCTGTTTGATTTTTTGATTTTTTTTTTTTTTTGGTAACACTGTACGGAAAAACCTGAACCAATGTCTTAGCCAACCCAATAGATACAGAAAATGTTATTCTACAATTCATATGGAAAGGTAAAGGAACTAGAATAGCTAAAACAAATCTGAACAAAAACAAAAAGCAAGGTAGGAAGAACCAGACTACCAGGTTTAAAGACATGTTCTATCGCTATAGTAATCAACACAGTGTGGTATCAGCAGAGGAATAGATGCATAGATCAGTGGGACAGAATAGAGAAACAGACAAAGGTGCAAAAAGCAGTTCAATAAAGGAAAGGCTGCCTTTTCAACAAGTACTGCTACAGCAATTTGGACATCCATAGGCAAACAAAAACAAAAAGAATCCACAAAACCTTGATCTAAAATGGACATCTTATACAAAAACTCAAAATGGATCATAGACTTAAATGTAAAACTAAAACCTGTAACACCTTTAAGAAAAAATGTAGGAAAAAAAATCTCTAGGCTCTCAGGTTAAGCAAAGAGTTCTAAAAAGCACCAAAAGCATCATCTACAAAAGGAAAATTTCATAAACCTGACTTCATCAAAATTCTTAAATTCTGATCCACAAAGGACTCTGTAAGAGGACGAAAAGACAAGCTACAGAACTATGGGAAAATGTGAACTACTGCTCTGACAAAAGACCAGTACACAGGATATATTAAGAACTCTCAAAACTCAATAGCCAAAAAAAAAAAAAAAATTAAAGAATAAAAGAAGTCTCTTCAGCGTATTGGAACAACTGGATATAAACATGCAAAAGCAAACAAACATAGACATAGACTTCTTACTCTTCACATACATCAACCCTTTAAAATGAAGCATAGGCCTAAATGTAAAATGCAAAGCTATAAAACTCCTAAAAGATAACAAAGGAAAAAATCTAGATGTCCTTGGGTATGGTGATGCCTCTTTAAATACAGCACCAAAGACATGATCCATGAAATAAATAACTAATAACCTTGATTTATTTAAAATTAAAAACTTCCGCTCTGTGAAAAATATAAAGAGAATTAGAAAACAAGCCACAGACTGGAAGAAAATATTTGAAAAACACACACATGGAACAGCCCAAATCTGGAACACGGACACCAGCAAAGCTGGACAGGGTGTGGAGAAACAGCAAATACATTTCCGGTAGAAAAGAAAATAATACAGTCATTTTGGAAGACAGACTCTTACCATACAATCCAGCAATCACACTTCTTGGTATTTATTTACACAAAGGAGTTGAAAACCTACATTCACGCGAAAACCTGCACACAGATGTTCATGGCAGCTTTCTTCATAACTGCCAAAAATTAGAAGCAACCGAGATGTCCTTTAGTAGATGAATGAAGAAACTGCAGTGTGCAAGACCTCAGATAGCCAAAACAATCTTGAGAAAGAACAAAGCTGGCGGTACCATGCTTCCTGGCTTCAAACTGTACTTCATTCTTGGTGATGATTCTTTCAGATTTGATGTCAAAAGCAAAAATAAGAAAGTGGGAACACATCAAACTAAAAAGCTTATGCAGAGAAAAGGGAACCATTAACAAAATGAAAAAGTAACCTTCCCAATGGGGGAAAATACCTACAAATCATATAACTGATAATGGGTTAATATCCAAAATATATAATGAACTCACTAAATTCAATACCCAAAGTAATCTGGTTTAAAAATGGGCAAACAATCTGAATAGACCTTTTTCCAAAGACGACACACAGATGGTCAACAAACACATGAAAAGGAGCTCAACATCACTAATCATCAGGGAAATCCAAATCAGAAAAATGAGATATCACATCACACCTGCCAGAACAGCTGTTACTAAAAAACACCCAAGAAATAACAAGAAATAAGCTCTGGTGAGGCTGTGGAGAAAAGGGAACGACTGTGTGCTGTTGGTGGGGATGCAACCTGGTGCAGCTACTATGGAACACAGTATGGACGTCTCTCAAAACATCAGACACAGAACTATATACGATCCGGCAACTCCAGCTCTGGGTGTGTATTTGAAGAAAATGAAAATGTTGATTTAGAAAGACATACACATCCCCTGTTCACTGCTGCATTATTTACAATTGCCGAGACACTGAACTAACCTAAGTGTCCACCAGCAGATGAAGCGATAAAGAAAATGTGCTATTTGTGAGGAATATTATTCAGTCATAGAAAAGAATGAAAGCTTGCTATTTGTGACAACATGGATGGACGGACCTTGAGGGCACTACAGTAAGTGGTATAAATCAAACAGAAGAAGACAAATACCATATATTCTCACTTACACATGGATTAAAAAACAAACAAACAAACCTGAAAACTCACAGGGAGGGGAAACAGACTGGTGGTTGCCAGAAGCACAGCGGTGAGAGAATGGGGCAAAATGAGTAAGGATGATCAAAATGGCCAGATTTAGGTTATAAAATAAACTACCATTAGGGATGCATGAGCGCTAAGTTGTTTCAGTCATATCCAACTCTGCGACCCTACAGACCATAGCCCGCCAGGCTCTGGTGTCCAAGGATTCTCCAGGCAAGAACACTGGCGGGGGTTGCCATGCCCTCCTCCAGGGGATCTTCCCAACCCAGAGATCAAACCCACGTCTTCTATGTCTCCTGCATTGGCAGGTGGGTTCTTTACCATTAGCACCATCTGATAATTGGGAATAGTAGCTTCAGATATTGTTACTATAATAATAGTTAATAATACTCTACTGTATATTTTCAAGTTGCTACCAGAGTACATCTTAAATTAAAAGTTCTCAGCATAGGAAAAAAATCTGTAACTATGTATGGTGATGGATGTGAACTAGACTTACTGCGATGATCATTTCACTGTATACACAGATATTGAATTACTATGCAAAGAATTGATGCTTCTGAACTGTGATGTTGGAGAAGATTCTTGAGAGTACCTTGGACTGCAAGGAGAGCCAACCAGTCCATTCTAAAGGAGATCAGCCCTGGGTATTCTTTGGAAGGAATGATGCTAAACCTGAAACTCCAGTACTTTGGCCACCTCATGCGAAGAGTTGATTCATTGGAAAAGACTCTGATGCTGGGAGGGGTTGGGGACAGGAGGAGAAGGGGACGACAGAGGATGAGATGGCTGGATGGCATCACTGCCTCGATGGGCATGAGTCTGAGTGAACTCCAGGAGTTGGTGATGGACAGGGAGGCCTGGCGTGCTGCACTTCATGGGGTCGCAAAGAGTCAGACACAACTGAGTGACTGAACTGAACTGATGCTGTACCCCTGAAACAAATGTCAGTTATACCTCAATTTACTTTTGTAAAATAATAATTTAAAAAAAAAACCTGTGGTACATCCAGGTGGTAGAATATTATTCAGCACTAAAAAGAAATGAGCTACCAAGCCATGAAAAGACATGGAGAAATGCATATTAATAAGTGAAAGAAGCCAGTCTGAAAAGACTATATACTGTATGATTCCAACTATATGACATTCTGGAGAAAATAAAACACTGGAGACAATGAAAAAAATCAGTGGTTTCCAAGGGGCGGGGTGAAACAGTGCACAGGGTATTTTTAGAGCAGTGAAAACACTCTGTTATGATATCATAAATGATGCATGTATGTCATTATTGTCCATATTCATAGAATGTACAATACCTAGAGTGAAGCCTAAAGTAAACTGTGGACTTTAGATGATTATGATGTGTCACTATAGGTTCATCCTGGGTTAAAAAAAAAAATGTACAATTCTGATAATAACAGACAAGGCTATGCACATGTGGGGGCAAAATACCCGGGAAAGCTCCCTACCTGCCTCCTGATTTTGCTGTAAACCTAAAATTGCTTTTAAGACTTTTCAGTCTTAAAAATTAAAGACACTTCACCAAAGAGGATATACAAATGGTGAATAAGCACACCAACGTTAACTATCAGGTAAATGCAAATTAAAATCAAAATGAGTAATCAGTACACATCTATCAGATCACTAAAACAAAAATAGCAACACAACCAAACACTGACAGGAAATGTGGTGAAGAAACTGGACCACTCATACATTGCTGGGAGGGATGTAAAATGGTACGGTAACCATAGAAAACAGTTCAGCAGTTTCTTAAAAAACTAAATGTGCAACCTCCACATAACCAAGCATTTGTGCTTCTGGGCATTTATTCCAGAAAAATGAAGGCTTTTGTTCACACAGTAAACCATACACAAAAGTTTACAGCAGGCTTATTTATAATAACTAAAAACTAGAAACAACTCAGGTATCCTTCAGTGGGTGAATGGGTAAACAAACTGTGGTACACGTACAGCATGGAAAACTACTTAGCCATCAAAAGGAACGAGCTATCGGTATACCCAAAAAACAGAATGAATCGCCAGAGTTATTACGCGGAGTGAAAAAAGCCAACCCCCAAAGGTTACATAACATATGATCTATTTATATAACATCCTGGAAGTGACAAAATTAAAGAAACAGAGAAGAGATTAGTAACTGGCAGGGATTAATTAGGGCTGGTGCAGAAGGGAAAGTGAGTATGGCTATAAAGAGGCAACATGAGGTATCTTTGCAATGCTGAAACTGTTCCTGAACCTTTATGTATTGATGACAATTTCCTGGTTGTCATATCATACTACAGTTCTGTGAGACGCTACCACTGGGAAACTGGATACAGAATATGTGGGATCTCTGTATTATTTCTCACAACTGTATGTGAACCTACAAATTATCTCAAAATTAAAAGTTTAAAAAAGATTAAAAAAGTATACTTGAAATTGATTCAAATCAGAAATAAATGAACCCAACTGATAACATGACCACACAGAAAAAAATTAACTCAAGAAACTTTTGAACAGAGTTTTCTGACTACATACATCCTTTTCTATCTTGAACTTTAAGTCATCAATTTGTTGTTGGTAGTGAAACCAACATACTAATTCCTAAACTATTTTATGGGTAGCTGAAAATAGAAGAAATGAGTAAATATTATGATATAATGGAAACCAGGGTTTTTACCCACAGAGAAGGAAGGCATTACTATGGAATGGGGCAAGATGAACAAGACACACACTTTCTAAGTCTGTCCACTGAAAGTAACATGCAGCAGCATCCCAGCAGAAATAAGCACATTAAAAACCCAGATTAAAAAAAAAAAAAAAACAGATAATGGTTTCCATACTATTCTTCACTGAAAGGAATATAGGTTTCTTGAAAAAATGACTCATATCTGGCCTGGGGTGAGGAAATTACCAGGTAAGCCTGGAATATCTTGTTTCAGAAAGCAGTAAAATAAAATGATAAGGACATGTCAAAAGGTCACAGAGCCATCTTGAAGAAGTTCTCATTGCCCAAATGTAGGACAATTTGAGCATCAAATATGATGCTTGATTATAGCATATTAAAAAGAATCAAGTTGTCTATCATATTACCTAAAAAAGAAGAGATACAAAGAAAAGAAACCTCTTCAAATGCCATCAAATGTTAGGAATGACAGAATTAGAATATCACTATCAACACAATGTAATAAGTGATTCACACAGACTCTCCAGTCAATACTAAAATCAATGGGTTAAAGTTTATTGGAGAACAGGATATTCACTCAGTGTCAAAGTACCACTCCACAGTTACTTATTCTTACTAAGTGATTACAATAACTCTACAAAAAAAGTAACAAAGGAGAAACAATATGTCTATACATATTGGATGTGGCAGCCATGACAGATGTGGCAGTCATCACCCTATCTAAGGAGAACACAGGGACCTATGCCTCCTCCTATAATGCTATGCCAGGGATACAATAGCACAAATTTAATAACTAGGCAAAATGCTTAACCTAAATCTAATAAGGCAAATTTAAAACATGGGATATACTACAGACAGTTAATCTGGACTCTTCAAAAACTTCAATACCACCCAAAAAAGTATGATTATTCTAGAATGTTTAAAGGGGAGACTGAAGTGGTACAATAATGAAGTGTGATGCATGAGTGTTTTTATTCCACTAATTTTATTTATTTCACTTGTTAAACCATTTTACTGAGGTATGACTGACACAGAAAAAGCTGTACAGATTTAATACATAAAATATGATGAGTGTAGAAGTAAGTATACACCTGTGTAACCATCACCACAGTCTAGGCCATTAAAATATCCATGTAATATATGAATCTTGATTGGCTGTTGAATTGAAAAGTCAGCTATAAAATTAATTTTTTGACAATTAAGGAAACTGTATGTTAGATGGTGTTGCTGAGTTCATGTTACTATCTTACACGTGATTAGTATTGTGGTTTCACAGGAAAATGAGAGCTATGCTGAAATATTTAGGTGAAATGTCATGTCAGCAACTTACTTTTAAATGGCTTAAGGAAAAAAAGCACGTGTATGGGCATATATGTGTGTGTGCAGACAGAAGGAAAAAACATGAGTCTAACAGACACAAAATACCACAATTACACAAAATACCAAATTATTACAAAACTCTTTTAGTGTTTTCATTTCACTAAAGGTCTGTTTAAATGAGATACAAAGGAAGAAACAACATTCTCTATCACACCAAGAATCAATAAGCACTAGGGAGGTTAAAAAATTTGTCCTGAACAGACTTTTTCAGGGCATTGTGCAGATATAGCTGGAGAGATTTATTGTAGCTGCTGACCACTTCAGACATTGCGTGTTTTTGGTAGTGTGCTTACAGAATACTGCTAAATATCAGAATACTGAAGATCAAACCAATAATAAGAACAAAGGAAACACAAAACAAAAATCCTGTGAATTTTAGTAAAGCAACTTGCAAAAACAATTAAATCTACTTTGTCCACCATTCTAGCATCCAGGACTCCTCCTAAAAAGCATAGTTTTATACACTTTGCAACCACTGCAAAAACCTTCATGTTGCATATAACTAGCACTTTGCCATTTTTCTACACAAAATCAATATTCCAAATGATAGCTAAATATTGTTACAGGATAGCAATCATTAAAGTTAGTATGTGCAGCTTCACTTTAACAGCTTTATAATATTCTGATCCTTTGAAATGTATTAACCCATTGTTGATATAATACTTCTGTATTAACTGGTGTATCTAATTAACCAGAATTATCCATTGCTTAACAATGGTGGAAAATAGAATAGAGCAAGGGAGTGGAAGAGCACAAAATAAAATTCCAAAATAAAAAGTAGATAATGATCACTAAGTAGCTATTATGAAATAGACCTTTCCACCATGAGGACAACTGAAAAACTTGATTTCTAAAGGTCATACTATCCAAAGTGTATATTTTTACCATCTGTGTTGTGTTGAAGTGTGTAACTGAACAAATGAGTATGGTTACAAAATGAATTCCAGATTAACCGGGACATTTGTGCAAGGTGAAGCAGTTGGAGTTTGTGTTTTTGATATATCACCACTATGATAATATAACAATGTTATCATCCACATATTAAAAATGATGAAACTGAAAGAGTAAAGTTAAGTAACCTCCCCCAAACCATGTAACTCGTCAGTGGGCTGAGCTAGGATTAAAACACAAAGCCCAACTGCAGAGCCTGTCCCTGGGGCGACTATACTATCTGGTATTTCCATCGCTTGTTTTGAGGAGGGGCTGATGCTGAACACTTGCACTAAGTACTCTGCTTATGTCATTTAGTCTTCACAACAACCCTGTGAAGTAGGATTTTTATTCCTATTTTTCAGAAGAGAACAGTGAAGCTGAGAAGGGTTGAGTAACCTATCCGAAGCTATCCTGCCAATGAATGGAAGAACCAGGACTGAACTCAAGTGTGTCTGACTCCACAGCCCTCGCTCTTTCTACAACCACACTCTGCCCTCACATTTTATATATAAAGCACTTTATTTTTCAAGAAAGCATATCTTCTTCTAGATAACTGTTAAAGTTAAACATATATCCCTGTGTTTATCTGGAATTAATAACACTTAATTTCTCCAGAGATATTCTTTCTTGTGAATTAATGAGGTCCCACAACATGAGAAGATAAACTGAGGGTGTTATAATGCAGGGAATAATCATAAAAGGGTCCTCAAAAGCTATTTGGTTCAAACCTTTTCAAGTTCATCAGGCTTGGAAACCAGCAATAATTAATGGTACACATGCAAAGCTCACCAAAAGAGGCCTGCACTAAGTTAAGGATCATCTGAAGATATGACATGACTGAACCTCCATATTATACAAATACATCATTAAATATCTTTTATTTAACTTTTCATTCTGTATTAGAGTATAGCCAATTAACAATGTTGTGATGGTTTCAGGTGAGCAGCAAATGACTCAGCCATATGTAAATACATGTATCCATTCTCCCCCAAACCACCTTCCCATTCAGGCTGCCACATAACATTCAGCAGAGTTCCCTGTGCTATACACTAGGTCCCTGTTGGTTATCCATTTAAAATAGAGCAGTGTGCACATGTAGATCCCAAACTCCATTAAATGCTTTTCAAAAGCATAGTTGTAAAGTTTGCAACCACTCCAAAAAGTTCATATTGCATATAACTGCCCTTCTCTTAAAATAAGAGAATATTTTTACTTATTTATTTAAATCCTCCTTATTCCAAAGAGAATCTGAAATCGCTGAAATCCTTCTCACTGTACCTTGAGCAGAACCAAGAAACCCAGAGCCTGGTTACCAGCTGGTCTATAAGACTCTAACACACTGACCACATGTGACCAGGGCTACTTCGTGGGACCTCCAGCAAGTTTCCACCTAAAAAATGAGGATAATAATAATACCTACTTCACAAGGCTGTTGCGAAGTGTAAATGAGCTAACACATGCATAAAGTTACAATTGTGCCTGCATATAAACAACAAGTGTGCTGCTATCTATTATCGAAACACCGCTTAGATGGAAAAACACCTATGAGCTTTCTCTATCTCTGGATAAAAGATTTGAGGAAACTCAGATACTGACTTCACCTCTGCACTGGCTAACACCTGAATCCTCTTCCTTTAACTACCAGACATAGAAAGAGGCCTCATTAGAAGGAAAAAGCTTCAGCTGACTCCTCCATCTAATCAAACTACCACTCCCTTTTTTGCCAGTTTTCACTGTCAGACATCTCAAATTTATTTTCTGTAGCTTCTGTTACTGATATGCCTGAGCTGTCCTTTGGGAAAACCAGCTGGCTTACCCCGGGGAAGTCAGAACTTGATTTGGGGGGTTGAGTAGAAGCAGGAAAATAGAACAAAAAGAGTAATGCAAAAACCATAATGCTAATACACTAGCTAGTGGACAAAACTATACTTGCCCCAAGGTCCTGACAGTTAAATCCTCTAATCAGCTTTCTTTCCCTATAGGACATATAAAAATAGGAGGCCAAATTATAACCAAACACTTGCTGAGACAGTCCAGTCACAGGACCAGACATTTACGCCTCTAGGCAGTGCCACCTTCTCTGAAGAGTCCTGGGAAAAAACACTTCCAAATTCGGCCTCTCCTACTCCCATTTTTCTGTAATTCAATGCTGCCCATCCACCTTCTGCTTTAACAGCCTTTCTTTAGAAATGTTAATATCATCCATTAGACTACATCAAGTCCCACTCTTCCTGCTTTCAACCTGAAAGAGACATCTTTTAAGATGTCTTCTGCAGAAAACTGAGCTCACCTATTGTGTGATTTTATTAAGCCAATAAAGCTGAGTTCTGCTGGTGCTACAGACATCGCATCACATACATGACCCCACCTCTACCTATCCATCCCCCCTCACCCCCAACACCCTCTCATCACTTTCTCTTTGATAGTTCTTAACTTGGATTTCACTCCTCACCATATTCAGGGATCTCTTTACAGTTCCCATTCTTCTGTACTTCACTATGGCAATTGATACAATTTGCCACCTATTTCTTAAAAACTTTCCCCATCACTGGTTTTAACAAAGCCAAAAAACTGTTGATTTTTCTCATTAACTTTAAATTGCTCTGGAGTACCTGTAGTGGTTAAGACTCCAGGTCCAAGAATCAGACAGACACGACTTCAAATCCAGGTTCTATTCTTACCAGCTACATGCCCACAGGAAAGTTACTTGATTTCATTAAGCATTTCTCCTCCACTATAGAATGGACATAATAACATAATTGATTACTGAATGCTTAGCATAATCAGCTTACTCTGGCACAAAGTAAACCACTCAATAAATATTAACTACTATCTTTGTGTCCTAATTCTCTTATCCTGGTATTTTATTCCCTTTCTACCTTGAAGAATTCATGATCGCAAATAGCTATGCTATAATTAAGTATACTCCTTAAGTTACTGTTGCAAAACTAAACCTTACATCCTCTTCTTCAGTAATAAAAAAAAAAAAGACACTATTTCTAGTTTCATCAATATCTAAGAAATAACCTGCTGAAACGAATTTCATCTTCATATTCTTTCTTAAAGCACTCCTTTCCCTTGGCCTCTGTAATACCATGCTTTCCAGATTTTTCCTTCTTTGGCCATCTCTTCTTAAACTCAATTGCCAGCTCATCCTCCTGTAACCAGCCTCTAAATGCTAAGTGTTCTAAAGGGAAAGCCTAAAGGGTTTCTTCATTTCTCATACTATAACCTCTCTGTTGGCAATCTCATGCTTCATCATGGCTACAACTGCAATCTATAAAGAAGTTAATGACTTCCATATTATCACCAGTGCAGATTTCTCCAAGTTCTATATCTTCTATATACAAATGCCTACTGACATCACCATGCAATGACAAGGCAACATAAACTCAATAGATACAAAATTGGATTCATGGCCTTTGTGGACTCATGATTCCATGATCATCCAGACCTAGTTCTTCTCCAGTATTCAGTTGTTAGTGAATGAACAGCATCACCATCCATCCGAGCTGCTTAAGGCAAAATTCTAGAATCCATCCTTTATAACTATCCTCTTCCTCCCCCTCGAAATCTAATCTGTTCTAATTTCCATTAAATAGACATTGTTGCATGAATTTCAACCTATTTTCTTACACTAATATGAAAACATTCTCCCATGCTGATTTCATTCCCCCACTACTCATTTCACCATTATAATGCCAAGGTCTCTAGCAACTGGAACTTCCCCACTGTCCAGTTCATCCCTCTCTAACACTTCAACAATCAAATTTCTTTTTCTTCTAACATTCTATCTACTCCAGTCACAAAAAAAGCTACTTTACAATATCTACATATGATTTATTGTTTACCATCCCTCTTCCCTAGCCAAACCACATCTTTTTCTCTCTCAAAACTCTTCTTGGAATCCTTCGTTTATTAAATCAACCCAATACCACTCCTTAAAAAAAAAATAAAGGTTCAGATTCAGGGCCATAGTTCAATCAGCCCAATAATCTATCTCTGACAGAGACATCAACAGAACATATCCAGTTTTCATCACAGACATGTCCTCAAAATCGATTACCCAAATACACTATTTCCTTTACATCAAGCACTGTATCTGTCAACATATACAGTTTGTGTCTTTCATGAACAGGTATGTACTTGCAGCTTTTTCTACTTCATAACATTATAAATTTCACAAATTTAACATCAACCATATAAAACTGAATTTATTTGTTCTCAATTTCCTCTCTCAAGCATCTCAAGGTAGTCTTCCCGGTTTAATACTTACCAATTTGGTGAATAAGTTGATCATTTTTCATTCATATCGTTTGTGATTTTAAAGGAATGCAAAAAAAAATATAGGATGAATCACACCCTTACACTCTGCTTATGGGACATGATCCAGCTATATTCATATCTGTATTCCTAGTTTCCATAATAATGTCTCATAAAGAGAAGGTGCTCAATGCGTGTTCACCAAAATTAAAAGAATTTTATTTAGGACTGATATTGTGTTCATGAATTCCAAAAGAAGTAGAACTTCTCAAATATGTTAACTCTGCTTCTTTTAAAGAAAAATAATATTGGGGCTTAAAAAGGGTAGAAAGAATTGATGCCTCATACAGGTGAGGAGACGGAACAGGGCAGCTGGCTGCTCTAAATGAACTGAAGCTATTCTTGGATGTGATCACCAAACCACCAGCAGCAGAGGAAGCATGGAATCCCAGAAGGCTGCCAAAGACTGAGAAGAGCAAATAAATGCAGGCTTGATTTAAAAAAAAAAAAAACAGAACTACGAACGGTCTAGCATACTCAATGTCAGTCCTTTCTAAATGCAGATTATTTAAAAAGTAGTTACTAATCACTTAAAAAAGAAAATGTTAAGCATTTGTGGAATCAACCTGCATTACACTCAACTAATTTCCTTTATTTTTTTTTACAAGAGTATGTTTACAGATAGACATCATATATCAAAAAGACATAATAGTAGTATGTTGGGAGAATTTCAACAAAGTATCTGATCAGGTTCTCACTAAACCAATATAGATAAGATAAACAAAAGGTGGATAAAGGCATAATAAGGTGTGTGTGTGTGTGTGTGTGTGCTCAGTCGCTCAGCCATGTTCAACTCTTTGCAACCCCACAGGGACTGTAGCCCACCAGCCTCCTCTGTCCATGGAATTTTCCAGGCAAGAATACTGGAGTGGGTTGCCGTTTCCAAATGATCTTCCAGACCACCCAGGGGTCGAACTCGCATTTCTTGGTCTCCTGCACTGGCAGGCAGGTTATAGCTCAACCCCCTGGGAAACCCAATTAGGTAACTGTTAAAATGATCATAACAACAGAGTGCTCATTAATGAATTGTTATGAACCTGAAAGCCAGTTCAGGATTTTCATCTGTGGTCTTCTCCTGTTTAACAATCTTATCAATAAGGAAAGAGGAAAATATATGGAAGGGATCTATCTAAGTGATCTGTGAGTAGCCATATCCAAATATATAACTGTGAAATAGGCAAGCACTCTAAGTTATGCCACAAATGTAAAACACACACACACACACACACACACACAAAGAGGCTTAATGGCTTAGTTCACAGCAAGCTTAGTTCAATCTGACAACGGCAAGCTCAATATGATGTGGAAGAAAGAAAAGCTAATGTGATGCTAGCTGCAGGAGTAATATATCAAACACAGGCAATATCAGTCCTGCTTAATTTTGGACAGATCTTACCACAACCGGGATATGGTGTACCCTTCTAGGGGTCACTATCTTCACAGAGTCATAACCATATCAGCATATGTTCAGAATAGAAAAACCAGGATGCTTAGGGGCCTGAACACCATTAAAGGAAAGGCAGAAAAGAATGGTGGTGGTTTAGTCACTCGGTCATGTCCGACTCTTGCTGCCCCATAGACTGCAGCCCACCAGGCTCCTCTGTCCATGGGATTTCTCAGGCAAGAATACGGGAGTGGGCAGCCATTTCCTTCTCCAGGGGATCTTCCTAACCCAGGGACCAGACCCTGGGATCGAATCCTCGTCTCCTGCACTGTCAGGAGGATTCTTTACCACCGAGCCACCTGGGAAGCCCATAGAAAGGAATGGAGATTTATAAAGAGGACAAGACAAGGCTTGAGAGGAAAACAATGGCTACCTTCATTTAGTCATTCAACAAATGTGAATTACAAACCTATTTCAGGCCAGATGCTGTGACTAGAGATACGTTTAAAAAAAAGTCTACATCATGTGTATATCTGAAGAGTTGAAACAGACAGGATCTAAAAAAGGTTAAGACTGTTATATATGATTTCATAAGGTAGAAATAGGAGGTGTAGGAAGAAATTCCAGTGTAACTTGATTTTAGCTCCATATAAGGAAGAGGATTTTTAAGAGTCAAAGCTGCCTAATGAGGGAAGAGAATGCCTGAGAAGACTGCAAGGTTCCCATCAATAACGGTGTACTCAAAGGGAGACTGCCAAAATAAGACAGGCACTGGACCATCTTTAATGCTCCTCACAATTCACGCTCTGACTCCTTCTATACTTCCACAGGAAATGGACTCACTGGAGTCACCCTACTTGTGTACTCTAGCATCACAGGTTTCCCACAGTTGTTACTTTCAACTCTTCACCCTGTCCCCCACGGAAGCAATGCCATACAATTAGGAATGGAGCTGAGAACAACAGGAATAATGAGATATAGGACAAAACAGACCCAAGAGTACACAGAATGCAAAAAATCAATACTGTTCAATGTGTCTTGCATTTGTAAAGGAAATGTAAGAATTCTCTATCCCTGAAGCCACCGATTTAAAATATTTTATTATGTTCAATTAATATAAACAAGGATCTGTTATGTACTGCATCTCTTGTTGGGAGCCATTTTTTCTAACCAACGAAGAAAAAATAATTTTAAGATCACTTTGAGAATCTGCATCCTAAATAAGCACTCCAAACCTTCTATTATAAGGTTATGTGGAAACTAAGTTTAGAATACATTTCTGAAAAGAAATAATTCATCAGATACAGCAGGGCAAATACCATAAACTAATAAAATAGTGAAATTCTGACTAAATGGCCACTTAAATATTTTAAAAATCACAGGCAGGACAGACGTAAGAGAAAAGGTCTAGACCATTTAGTTCCACAAATTACTTTAAGATCATTGAAGCTTACTTTCATTCATTTTATTTTTGCAATTTTAAAACAGTTTCTGTAATGCACTGGCTTTATATGCTGGAACTGGGTATTCAAGGAGTTCACCCTTCCAAACTGTTATATTAACTTCTTGGAGGCAGTCCCTCACTCTTCAGCGCTTTCTCAATCTGGATACAAGAAATGGGCTATGATTCCAAATCCAAGGGTTCTCTTTCTTCTAAATAGCAGCCCGTTAAGACGAAAGTGAAAACAGAGGTGCACCTTTTAACCACCAGCCCTGAAAAAAGACTTCCCCTCCAGTTGTCGCCAACTCTGAAGGCTGTCTACCCTTTCTCCACACGCGCCTGGTCTTTTCGGTTGAAAAAGAAAACGGGGNCACAGTCAAAGGCTTTGGCTTAGTCAATAAAGCAGAAATAGATGTTTTTCTGGAACTCTCTTGCTTTTTCCATGATCCAGTGGATGTTGGCAATTTGATCTCTGGTTCCTCTGCCTTTTCTAAAACCAGCTTGAACTTCTGAAAGTTCACGGTTCACATATTGCTGAAGTCTGGCTTGGAGAATTTTGAGCATTACTTTACTATGTATATTGGTTACCTATTGCTGTGTAATAAATCACTCCCAAATGAATACACACAACACAGTTTCTGTGGTCAGAATTCCAGATATGACTTGGCTAGGTCACTTGCTTCAAAGTCACTGACAAGTCTGCAATGAAGGTATGGGCCAGGGCTGCATTCTCATCTGAAGTTTCAACTGGGGAAGGGCCTACTTCTAAGCTTGCTCACTGACTGATTGTTGCCAGGATCTGATTCATTAAAAACTGTTGGGCTAAAGGTGTCAGTTCTTTACTGGTTGTTGGCTGGTGGGTATCCTTAGTTCCTTGCCACATGGGCCTCTTCGTAGGCCTCTTCATGCTTTAAGAGATCAAGCATGTAAAAAGAGTCAGAGAGTGTCAGTCTTTTATAATCTAGTCTCAGAAGTGATGCCTCATCATTTTGCATATTCTATCTATTAGAAGCAAATCAATAGGTCTAGCCCTCATATCAGGGGCAGAGGTTACACAAAGACATAAATATCAGGAGACAAAATTCCTGGGAACCATTTTAGACATTGCATACAACATCATCTGAACTGCTTTCAGTTCAGTTCAGTTCAGTCGCTCAGTCGTGTCCAACTCTTTGGGACCCCATGAATCACAGCACGCCAGGCCTCCCTGTCCATCACCAACTCCCGAAGTTCACTCAGACTCATNTCCTGGGAACCATTTTAGACATTGCATACAACATCATCTGAACTGCTTTCAGTTCAGTTCAGTTCAGTCGCTCAGTCGTGTCCAACTCTTTGGGACCCCATGAATCACAGCACGCCAGGCCTCCCTGTCCATCACCAACTCCCGAAGTTCACTCAGACTCATGTCCATCGAGTTGGTGATGCCATCCAGCCATCTCATCCTCTGTTGTCCCCTTCTCCTGCCCCCAATCCCTCCCAGCATCAGAGTCTTTTCCAGTGAGTCAACTCTTCACATGAGGTGGCCAAAGTATTGGAGTTTCAGCTTTAGCATCAGTCCTTCTAATAAACACTCAGGGCTGATCTCCTTTAGAATGGACTGGTTGGATCTCCTTGCAGTCCAAGGGACTCTCAAGAGTCTTCTCCAACACCACAGTTCAAAAGCATCAATTATTTGGTGCTCAGCTTTCTTCACAGTCCAACTCTCACTGTTTTAGCCAGTGGGAAAATAGAAAACATGCATAGAAGATTTCCAAAGAACCTGCTCATTGAAATTTGCTTTTTCTTTCTGTGCTTGAAAGCATGAGACCAAAATGTATACAAGCTGGTGGAACAAGCCTGCTGGAGGATGAAATGCCTTGTGGAGGAGAATGGAGGTGCCCCCAGGTGATAATGCCCAGATAATTGTCTATCAACCAATAGAAGCATAGTATAGAAGTATAGTGAGGCTATACTAGATTACCCCGGACCCACCTGCTGATCACAGGAGTGAGAAATCCAATAGAACTCTGCTGATCCAGTCCTGGGCAGAGCAACCATGAGGACATGCCACGGAATCAGGAGCCACATAAAACAGCTGTTGTTTCAAGAGGCTAAGTTTTGAATAGCTTCTTACAGAGTAAAAGCTCACTGATGACATCCACCAATTCTATCTTGTTGTGGCCAAAGTAATTGAGGATTCAAGAGGCTAAGTGACTTGCTCAGAGTCACAGTGCAGCACGCAAAGTGGGACAAGTTCTCTGGGACTGAGCATCAGAACAATGGAGATAGTTCAAGTCTAAGCTCTGTTGTTTTCTGATTAGGAGGCCTGGGCAAATCATTTATGCTTTCCAGACTTCAGTTTCTTTGTCAGCAAAACAAAAATGATTTTCCAGAATATCTCTTGGCACTCAAAACTATGACTTACCCACTTGGTTATAGGTGGAACTAGTGCTAGAAACCTTTTGATTCAGATGTCATTTGTGAATAGTCAGCCGTTCTCGATTGCATGTTTTTGTCTAGTGCTAATGTGAGTTTTGTCTATGCACACCAACCACTCTGAACACTTTGATAAATCGAGTCATTACAAATCAGTTACTTTTGGTTGCTTGATTGAACCAAGCTACTAATTCCACCATAGTTATAAATAACCTGCTAGTAATTGGTCAATTTGTCATATTAAAGCAATTAGAATGATGAAGTGGATGGAGAAGCTTCCAAATGAGGTGCAACTATATTAAGAGTCTTCAGTGGGGAGGGAGGCTGCCTCTTTAGCATTGCCGCTAGCATAATTTAGACCCTCATCATCCACTTTGATGTAAAGGAAAGAACAGTAGCTTTGGAATCAGAGCAGAATCAAAGCTCAGCTCCTCTACCACCTAGCTGAGTGATCTTGGACACATTATTTAGCTTCATATCTTGAATGAGAATTATAATTCCTATTCCATACACCTGCAGTAGTCAGTAACTATGATAACATGACAAGAGTCTAGCACAATAGCTGGCTCATTGCAGATCCTCAATAAATATCAGTCTTCCTCTCAACACCTTCAAATGTCTTCCATGTTTACAGACTCTCTATGTTCAATCCTTCCTTCATGATGCTGAGAGATTTCTCTTAAACATAAATCTGATCGGAACGTGTGTGTGTGTGTGTGTGTGTGTGTGTGTGTGTGTGTGTCTGTGTGTATACACGTGCTCAGTTGTGTCTGACTCTTTGTGAGCCCATGGACTCCTCCCAGAGGAGCTCACCAGTCTCCTCTGTTCATGGGATTCTCCAGGTAAAGTTACTGGAGTGGGTTGCCATTCCCTCCTCCAGAGGATCTTCCCAACCCAGGGATCAAACCAGAGTCTCTTGTGTCTCCTGCATTGGCAGGTGGATTCTTTACCACTGCACCACCTGGGAAGCCCAATCAAAACATACCTGGCCTTAAAAACCTTTGACACTTCTCATTGCCTACTGAAAAAACTCTGAATCTTGAAGCTATACAAAGCCCTCCTCCTGGCTCCAAATCTTCTCCAGATTGTTACTTTGCTTCTGGACATGTAACATGCTTTCTTTCCTATCTGCCTCTATGCCTTTCCCCATTCTGCTCTCTTTGCCCTGAACTGCCTGCCCCTCACTCTATACATGAGGAATGCCCCTCCTTTCCTTCAGATTCTAGCTGGAAGCCAACTGGAAGCCTTTTCTTAGTTTTTTCACTCCTCCGTACTCAGGGGCATACTGTGCCTACCACTTGGTACTAGAAGACACTCAACAAATATTTTTGCATGGACACATTAAAAAATGTATGACTAAACAGTAAAAAAAAAAAAAAAGCCAAAAACAGTATAGAAAGGCAAAATATCTATTTTTTAAACCATTAAGCCCCCAGAACATGAAGATTTCTATAAGCCTTTGAAATTAAAAAAGAAGTCTTGCTTAACAAACTGTCTTGTAATCGTATTGAATGAATGTCTTAACGTCTTATAGGTGAGTGACCCAGGCTGCAACAACTCTGCCAAGAGGTATTTTAGACATTGCAAGAAGAACAGACTCAAAATAAATACTCATGGTCCTTCCCTAACCTTCTGCTACATGGTGCACCATGCACAGCTTTCCTGCAAATTATTCCATTGCACCTTCATCAAAGGCAAAGTAGAAAAACAGATGGGTCCCTGAAACTGAGAAGGATCCTGCAGGGTTTTCTTGGATACAAGGCCCTCTGTGCTCTCCCCTTCTTTGGCTTCCTTTGAGTTTCAGAGAACAGACTAAAATAGTTAATGATTAGAACAATAGAGTCACAAGACTTCTAGTTTCTTCTAAATAGATTTTATATACATACATATATATAAAACAATCTAATGCATGCCTTTGCATTATTCTACAGAAACTAAGACCCCCACCCAGTGGACAAAGATGACTATATGCTGATCACAAGCCCATAGTCCCCAGATTGGTTAGAACTAAAGGCTGATGATTGAGATTCTTGAAACATCACCTTGTTACCTTGCCACCAAGCAACCAGAAAAATGTCTCCCACAACCCTCACCCATAATGTTGCCTTTAAAAACCCTTCCCTAAGAGCCATCCAGGAATTCAGGTCATCAGCTGCCCATTTGCCATGCTTGGCACCTTGTGCTTGCCTTCACCACAACTCAGTGACAGTAGGGTGGCTTCGTTAGTAAAGCACACCCAAGTTCCGTTTTGTAACACCCTGAGCAATTCAGAACAGCAGTTCCTGTAGTCTTTTTGAAGCAGTGGAAGTGGTAGATATTTGTGGATCATCTTAATATAATTTTCAGAATTCACCATTCCATCCCTTAGCTGCCCTTTAAAGGGAAACACCAAGTTTGTCCCAATTTGTCTTATCAACTAGAGAAATATCTTTATCTATGAAAGTTTTTTTGTGGAAAAATAACCTCCAGAGTAGATTTTGAACATAAAAGAGGAGGGCAAAAGGCCTATGATTAATGTGCCGAGCCGTCAGCCCCCTGTGGGCATCTGTACACACCCTCAATGTTCAAGCCCAGTGGCCGCTGGACTTTTCCTGAGTAATATGACGTGACACTAATGGACGTAGGATCTAGGTCAATTTTGTGCTCCACACAGCATAACCTTTCTTTACGCCCCAGTGGTCCACACTCACTTCTGGAAGCAGCAAACCCACCATAATTTTGAAACAACAACATCCCGGCTTCTTTTAATGGTAGGATAACACACACAGTTTGCCATTTCCATTAAAAAAAAAAAAAAAAGAAAACCTTTTTTCTTGATGATTAGCAATTAAAATAATTCAGCTTTAATTAGCTCATTTCAGTACGCAGCTAAAGGCTAAAATGACAGTGAAGAGCAATCTGGAATACAATGACTGACTCATGGATTATAAATGAGACAGCCAAGGTGCCACAGGCAACCCTTGAAGATGCTGGGCTGCAGTCAGCACTCTGTCCACACCCAGGGCCCCAGGCATTTAGGCAGCGTCCAGCATCCAGTGCAGGGCTTATTTATTCCCTCCACAAACAGCCGTTGAGCATCTTCTGTGTGCCAGGCTCTGGGTTAGATGCTGGAGAAAATTTAGAAGGGAAACATAAACCAACCATAAGAATTGAAAAGATAATTGCTTTGTCTAAGGGGGTTAAACAAAGCACAGTAAAAGAATGAGGGGGAAACAGAAAAATCTGCCTGGAGCAAAAAATATTTCATGGAAAGGATGAGTTAGCCCTGGTAATGCATTCAGCTTAGCCTGGGGTATGATGGAAAAGAGCCAGCATGCATGCAGGCAAGAAAAGCAAAGGGTCACTCTGTAAGTCTATCCTGCTTGAAAGTAATGCTGGCCTGCCAGGCCAGTCAGATGAGGAGTGGAATAGGCAGGAGGGATAGATCATGAAAAGCCCTACAAAGTTTAGACAGAGTCTCCTAAACCAGTAGTTTTTTAATACTTTTCAGCTAGAAGCACTTCGTTCAATAAAAATACACCAGAGAACATGAATGAAACAAATTCATGAAGTCCACCTGCTCCCACTGAAGCTGATATATATTGGTTGGAAATATTAGAACCTCATTTCTTTGCAACCCCATAAGAGCAGAGCCAAACCACAGCTTCAGGAGAGCCCAAGTTGTGGTGAGCAGCCTCTTACATGGCCCCCAGGGATCACCACCTCCTGGTATTCACACTCGGAATAATTCCCTCCTTTGAGTGTGGACTGGGTTAAGCAACCCCAAAAGCAGTGATGGAGTCACTTCCAAGATTAGGTTACAAAGACTATGGCTTGCTGCTGTCATAGTCTCTGTCTGTCTCGGCGATCTCACTGTGAGGGAAGCTGGCAGTCACGTTGTGAGTGGCCTATGGAAAAGGCCACATGGCAAGGAAGTGACCTTCTCTGGCCACCACTGGAAAGGACTCAAGGCTCCAAAAACCAAATGAGTGAGCTTGGAAGCAAATCCTCCCAACTGAACCCTGAGATGAAACAGTTCTAGCCAATACCTTCACTGCAGTGTTAAGAGACCCTGAGCCAGCTAAGCAGCACCCAGATTCCTGACCCACAGAAACTATGAGATAATCTGTTATGCAGCAAGAGATAACTAATATAGGAGTCAAGGAGGGAGTCTGAGCCCAGAGTGACAGGATCAAGTGTGAATTTTAAATATTAGGGGGGCTTCCCTGGTGGCTCAGTAGTAAAGAATCTGCCTGCCAATGCAGGAGACACAAGATCATCCCTGATCCGGGAAGATCCCACCTACCACAAAGCAACTAAGCCCATACACCACAACTATTGAGCCTGTGCTCTAGAGCCTGGGAGCCACAACAAGAGAAGCGACTGCAGTGAGAAGCCTGTGCACAGCAACTAGAGAGTAGCCCCCACTCTTCACAACTGGGGAAAAGCCTGCACATCAGCAAAGACCCAGCACAGCCAAAAATAATAAAAAATTTAAAAATAGATTGGGAATTTCAGAGTAACATGTATACATTACTATATATAAAACAGATAAAAAAATAAGGACCTACAATATATCACAGGCAACTATACTCAATATTTTATAATATGAAAAAAGTCCTTTTTATATCTTTTCATATATGAATATATATTCATATTTCATGTGAATGTATCTTTTTCAGAATATATTCACTTTTACTAATCACTTTGCTATACACTTGAAACTAACACAACATTGTAAAACAACTCTACTTCAATTTTTTAAAACAAAGTATTATCCAAGGAGAATTTACAATTTTAACCACTTATTCCAATATAATTGATTAGTTAAACTTAAAAATAAAATAGCTACCCCATTACCTAGAATGAGCCAGTAGGAGAAATTGAATGGGGCAAGATGAGAGGTAAGGCAATTTCCACTCTGGGCGAGGGAGAGTGGGGTGGGAAGAGAGCCTGAGTGGTGGGAATGGAAAGCAGGAGAAGTGGTATAAATCCTGAAGAGGTATAATCAATAAAATCCTGGACTATTTGAGTCTGGGGAGTAAAGGAGTTTCAGGGACCACGCTAGTCATTAGCTAGGGAACAAAGAAGGAGGAATGTGGAGAGAAAGAGAAAGAGTTCCACTGGGGATGTGTGGAGATCAAAGCTGCTGGGAATCTTTCTCAGGGAGAACACTATTAGCTGCTTGGAGGCTGGCTCAGAGAAGTCTGAAATAGGGCACTCTGCATAAGAAATTGTACTTACCCATTAGTGTGCTTCACTCACAGAGGCTGAAAACTCCACTGCCTTTGGAGCCAAGAAAATAACATAAAGGAGTGAAGAGCTCTGGATATAAGGCACTAGACAGCGATGGGGACCTATGGACTGCAGAATCCCTGCCTTCCTTAAAGCTATCAAAATCAAACCCATCTGAAACTCTGTGCTGTGTGGGAAGCTGAATTCACTTTCTAGAGAAGCTGGATTTAACAGCGCTCCTTAGGAAGATGTCACAGCAGAGTGAGAAGGACTTGAGTTTTGGAGTCAGGCAGCCCTAGGTTCAAATCTTGCCTTCACCATTTGCCAACTGATGTCACGTATTCTCTCTGAGGCAGCATTTTCTTAGCTGAATACAGGGTAGATAACACCAATTTTAGAAGAGGAGGTTGTGATTAAGTGAGGAGACAATGGTTACTCAATTCCAAGTATAGTTCCTGGCACAGAACAGAGGCTTAAGTGGTAGCAGACATTATGAGAGTGGTATAATTGGCCATCATCTCGCATGGAAGGGCTCTCCAGGACACAGTGAATGTCCTCAGTATTTTGTTCAGAGAACAGCAGTCATCACAGAGCATCCATGCTAGAATTCTTAGTACTCAGCATCCTGGAGGGAGGGTGAGTGGGTGTGTGTTCAGGTATTCAGTACTTTGTACAATGTGAATTTTAAAGTCAGGAGGTACATGGTGCACTAAAGGAAACCAAGACCTCAGACTTGCCTGGTCATCCCAGTGGTTAAGACCACACTCCCAATGCAGGCGGCCCAGGTTTGATCCTTGGTTGGGAAACTAGATCCCGCAGGCCACAACTAAGGTTCCCGAATACTGCAATGAAGCTGATAGATCCTATGTGCCGCAACCAAGACCCGGCATAGCCAAATAAATGAATAAATAAATATATTTTAAAAGGAAGAAACAAAGAAACAAAGACCAGAAGTCATAAACCACCCCTGGGGCCAACAGCAGCAGGTGGCTACTCTTGCGCTCCAGAAACGTGACTCTACTGTTCTTGCCTCACATCCTGAACACACTTTTTCTATTATTTTGTTGTCTACATTAAAGTTTCTCTTCCCTCATAGTATCTGCTTTCTTCTAACTTTGACCTCATATGGTCTCAACCCCTACTTATTCTTCTCCACTATTAATCCTTTCTAATTCAGTTCTTGATATGACCTAGCTTTTCTTCTTTCCTCCCACTTTGAATTCCTGAAAGTGAGAATCTGACCACCATCTTAGCAGTCATTGCCAACTGAAGGAAAAGAAAATGAACTCACGTGATACAAAGGCCACCTAAACTGCTCCTTTAGCAGGTAGACAGTCTCCCAGTGAAGAAACTGTGGACACGGAGGTGCTGTGGCTGACACACCTGGTGTAGCGTACAGACAGTGTATGTCCAGCAGAGGCTGGGAGTGGAAGAACATGTCAGAAATATTATACTGTTATTTCAGAAGTCAGTGTGAGGATAATAAGCCATAAAAAGAAGGAAATCCTGCCATTTGCAACAACTTGGATGAACCTCAAGGGCATTATGCTAAAATAAACCAGACAGAGAATGACAAATACTTTATGAACGTCACTTACATATCGACTCTAAAACAAAAACACCCTCTGCAAATTTATAGATACTGAGAACAGACTGGTGATTACTAGAAGCAGGAGCCAGTGGGTGGAGGGTGGAAGAAATGGAGGAAGGGAGTCAAAAGGTGTGAAATTTTATTGCAAGGAAAATAAGTCCTGGGGATAAAATTGATAATGTCCCCGGTGGTACAGTGGTAAAGAATCTGCCTGCCAATGCGGGAGACAAAAGAGATACAGGTTCAGTCCCTGGGTTGGCAAGATCCCCTAGAGAAGGGAATGGCAACCCATTCTAGTATTCTTTCCCGGAGAGTCCCATGGACAGAGGAGTCTGGCAGGCTACAGTCCATGGAGTCACAGAGTCGGTCATGACTGAGCATGCACGTGGCAGCAGGGGATGTAATTAATTACAGCATTGTGATTAGCGTTAATAATATTGTGTTACATATTTGGAAGTTGATAAAATGACAGAGGATGAGATGGCTGGATGGCATCACCGTCTCGATGGACATGAGTTTGGATAAACTCTGGGAGTTGGTGATAGACAGGGAGGCCTGGTGTGCTGCGATTCATGGGGTCGCAAAGAGTCGGACACGACTGAGCGAATGAGCTGAACTGAAAATGATAAATCTTAAAAGTTCTCATCACAAGAAAACAAATATCTGGTGATGGATGTTAACTAGACTTATTATGGTGATTATTTCACAATAGGTACATATTTCAAATCTTTGTGTTATATAACTGAAATGAGTATAACTTTATACATCAATTTATCTCAAAAAAAGTCAGGTTGAAATTAATTGTAGGAAGATGATATGCAACGAGACAACACTGAAGGCTTCTGCCTGAAGCCCCTCTTTCCCTCCCACCTCCAGTGAATCAGGTACAAGGAATCATCAATGCAGTTAGTTCTAAACATTGTGGTGGCTTCATTCAGGTTCTTTATATAGCTGTTTGTAAAATGAAGCCCTTCTGTGTCCCAGTTTCAATGGGATAGAATAAGGCTTGCTTGCTGTACTCCTCATGCCTACTTGGCCTGAGTGGAATTTGGGGCACCCATGTTATTCCAGGCCTGAGCAGAGCTAGTTCATCTAGGGTGAGATAAGAGTAAGACCAAGGCTGTTTCTCATCACTGGCAGCTGGATTTTCCCCAAGGAGCAGCTGATCCCGGGAAATTTCATCCTCCACTTCCCAAAGAGAGAGAGCTGAGCCCCAGTGGCAGCTGCTGTGATTTCCAGGAGCCACAGAGCCACTCTCATCCTTCTCGCATCGCCCGTGGGTGCCCACCCAAATGCATACGTTCTGTTTGGAAACTGAAGGTGTAAATAGCTTGGAAAGTGACTGAGAGCAGAGACTTATGGATTCACAGATGGACAGGATTAAGGAAAATTCCCTTTTTAACATTCAGGAAAGTAGAATCACCAAAAAGTGATGAGCTGACTTGCCCAAGGTCTTCAAACTCCTCATTCTACAATCTATTCTGGTAGAGAAAGAAATCATATATTGTGATTCTAGAGCTGCTGTTCTTTTTCTTCCACATAGAGATATGAGGAGGAATTGGCTTCTGGTTTTGTGCATTTTACATTTTGATTACTCCTTTTTCACTCTCTACCCATGTTTGGTTATTCGGATGAGGTTTTGATACTGCAATATAATAGGCAGGGACCCAGGAATGCACAAACCCTGCCTTGCTGCCACTGCCTGATCGCCCTCTCATTAGGCTCCAAGGAAACTAAGGATGGAAAGAAATCACAGGTTGTAAAACAAGACGCCTCCATGTTAGGAGGGCCCAGGTGCCCATACCCCAGGGTAGAGCTCTCTGGTAAAGAAGTAAGCAGAGCCTCCTTCTTCTTGGTATATCCCTGCCCCCTGATCATACGCAAGGAGGAAGAAGTCTAAGAAATAGAGGACCTGTATGGCCAGGTTTGTGTAATACATTTGGCTTATATGCTCCCCCAAGTGCATGTTAGGAGGAAAGTAGAAGAGAAAAGAGACTCGCCAGGCATGATGCATCTAGAAGTGAGACAGAAAGCACAGGAGAGGAGCCCATAGGTTCACACCCTGTTATACATGTAGTGTGTTTTGCTTATCTGGTGCTGTGTGACAAATCACTCCAGAATGTAACGACTTAGAACAAGAATCGTTGATTATGTCTTGTGGTTCCAGTGGAGCAGGAGGAATTCAGACAGGGCACAGCAAAGATAGCTCGTCTCTGCTCCACAATTTCTGCAGTCTCCACAGAAGACTCGAAGGCTGAGGACTGGACACTTCTAAAGGAGCATTCACTAGCATGTCTGTAGTTGGCTGTTGGCCAGAGTGCTCACACGTGGCTTCTCCAGGAGGCTTCCCCTAACACGGCCAGTGCCTCTAGAGAAAGCCAGGTGGAAGTCATAGTAATTTTCATGACCCAGCCTCAAAGATCACACAGCATCCCTTCTGTTACATGTGACTAGTTGAGGCACTTACAAAGGTCTGCCTGGGCTCAAAGGGAGANGATTCTATTGCTATTACAGCAAAAAAAAAAAAAAGACCAAATAAGTGGGAATTGATTTAACTTGTGGCAAGGTTTATTCATAAAAATTATAGACAGGGTCATTAATAAATTGAGTGCTATAGTTACTGTTAATTGGGAAAGTAAATATAATACTATTTCCAAGGTTAATATGCAGATTTATCAATTGAAACCTCAGAAAGTTAAACTCTCTAACAAATGAAGAGAGGAACTCCTCTGGTATAGTAACAAGAAAGTGAACGTGAAGTTGTTCAGTCATGTCCGGCTCTTTGCTACCCCGTGGACTGTAGCCCACCAGGCTCCTCTGTCAATGGGATTCTCCAGGCAAGAATACTGCAATGGGTTGCCATTTCCTTCTCCAGGGGATCTTCCCAACCCAGGGATTGAACCTAGGTCTCCTGCATTGCAGGCAGATGCTTTAACCTCTGAGCCACCAGGGAAGTCTGCAGTAACAGTAACAAGAACAATGCCAAATAATTTTCTTAAACATAATTATTACTGACTCACCCTACTGTAGATTTTGCTTTACTAAATTTTAAAACATGTTATAGAGTGGTAATTATAAAAGCAATGGAACACCAAGTTAAAAAATAATCAAGTTGTTGAATCAGAAAAATAAAAATGTAACAGATTAATTCAAATTCTAAGAGTTTAATATGTGACAAATCAGAACTAGGACAGTGAGGGAAGGAATCACTAATAAATACAGTTGAGACAGTTCGTTATTGGTATAAAAAAGCATTTACTTATATAATTAAGAAATTGGAATCAGATCAAGTTTGGTGGGTTCCTTTAAATTCCTGTCTCTTTTTCCTTCTTGGTAAAATGGGACTCATAATACCTAACTTGAGGGTACTTTTGAGGAGGAGTGACTTAAATAATGTATGTAGAGCATTCAGCATAGTACCAGGACATAGTAAAGAGTGTTAACACAAGTCAGAGCACTAAATATAAACTAGAACAAACAAATTGGTTAAATGATCTAGAAAAACAAATAGAAAAACATTTATCTAAGTGGTGGAGAAGAAACAAATTTCTGTCCATAGAAGCATAAAGGACCTTATCAGAGATAAGATGGATATACAAAAATTTTTTTAAAAACTTTCAAAAAAATATATTATTGAGAATAAACATATATGATTGAGCTCCTAAGTGACATAGCTTTGGGAAGAGTCTTGCCAGGCCAGAGAAAGGAGGGGCTGAATTTCAAGATGGCCTGAAGTCTCACTCTGTGTTTGTCTAAAAGCCCTTCCAGGATGTATCCAGGGCCTCTCCATCAGCTCAAAGGAACTCAAACCCCGCAAATGTGGTCCCCTTCCCTGTTCTGTCACCCTCTCTGGCTGGTTTGTCCAGAGCCCTGTGGTCCCTCCTCCTCCAGCCTGGGATCCAGAGGAGCTTCCTGTGGTCACACTGGCACTGAGTCATTTCCCTCTCTTCACAGGAGCTGCTCACCTGGCTCAGCTCCAGCCAGTCCAGCCAGCCTGCCCCTGGGCAGGTTGATAAGAAGTCTGGGGGGAGAGAGGGGTCTGGGGCTGGTGAAGAGGTAGGGATCTGGAATTCTCAAGGAGGAGGAAAGGACAAACATCTTTCTTTTTCCTACTTTCCTTAGTCTTCATCACATAAAACTAAAACTAAGAGAAGTAGAAAACTGACGATTACACAACTCAGTTTAAACTCTGTACTAAGGATTATATAACAACAATATATCCTGCTTGAGAACAGTTTCTCTTTCCTGAAAACCTTCTGGCTAATCCTGTTATCTTAAAATGTAAGTTATGGGAGTGGGTCTAGTAAGATCTTTACAACCTTGAGACATTCTTTTGATTTACTGTAATAACTAATTAAAAAAATATGTAACCCCCTTGCTAATACTAGCCAGAGGGGCATTCTCTGTCCGCTTCTGATGTCTATGTCAGAAGCTCTCTCTTGTCCCTTTTCATACTTTAATGATAAATTCTGCTACACAAAAGCTCTTGAGTAATCAATCCTGGTCCCTGGTCCCGAAGCTAAATCTTTGGCGATCACAAATCCAACATTGGTCACCTCAAGCTATCACTGCCCAATGGTCCCATGTTCTCTTGACCCTCTCACTCACCTGATTCTCATTGTCTCACTCTTCTCCCCTACTCCTGCTGCTGCTGCCAAGTCGCTTCAGTCGTGTCCGACTCTGTGCAATCCCATAGACGGCAGCCCACCAGGCTCCCCCATCCCTGGGATTCTCCAGGCAAGAACACTGGAGTGGGTTGCCATTTCCTTCTCCAATGCATGAAAGTGAAAAGTGAAAGTGAAGTCGCTCAGTCGTTTCCGACTCAGCGACCCCATGGTCTGCAGCCCACCACGCTCCTCTGTCCATGGGATTTTCCAGGCAAGAGTACTGGAGTGGGGTGCCACTGCCTTCTCCGTTCTCCTCTGCTAGTAATCCTAAATTGCATGTCATTCCCATACACCCACCCCAACCAATACAACTTCTGTATCAGTCAGGGCTCTCCAGAGAAAGAGAACTGATATTCAAAAGGGATTTTTAAATAAGGAATTAACTCACATGATTATGGAGGCTGAGAAGTCCAGACCCAGAAGAACCCATGACATAGTTCCAGTCCAGATCTGTGCCTGAAAGACCCGTTCCTCGCTCCAAGACAGTAAGGTAGAGAGAGAGGGTTCTCATTCTATTCCGGTCTTCATGGATTTGACGAGGCCCACTCACACTGGAGAAGCAATCTGTTTTACTCAGTCTACCAGTTCAGTGTTAATCCCATCCAGAAACCTGCTCACAGGCACATCCAGAAATAATAAATCTGATTACCCCATGGCCCAGTTAAGTTCATACATGAAATTAACCATCACACTTTCTAAATACAGTTCATACCTCTAAATCTTTATTCAAGGAATGTTCCCTTTGTCTGGACCACTCTTTTTTTTCCCTTTTCTTCATCTGGATAATTACTTTATCCACTTATGACTAAGGTAACTCCTCCAGGAAGTCTTCCTTGACACATCCTAGCTGCACTGAAAGTCTCTCTTCCAAGCATCATAGCAGCCTGTGTGCTTCTCCCTGAGTAGGCTACAAATTCCTTGTGGCCCACAGTCAAAGCTCTCAGGTGTGCTGGTTCCTAATGCAGTTCCTGGCCCACAGTTGTCCAAAGACAGGTCTATGCCACCTGCTTCTGTTTATGCGGCTGTCATCCTGGTGAAGTTGCTCGTACTAATTTAGACAATGGCTTTCCTGACCACACACTAGAATCTCTTAGGGAACTTGTAAAAATACCAGGTTCTGGGCCCAACCCAAGGCCGAATGAATGGGAATCTCTAGGGTGGGCCCAAGTATCAGGATGTTTTCAAAGCTCCCCAGATTGATTTGCCTGTGCAACCAGGACTGAGAACCATCAACTCAGGACACCATTCAGACCCTAACTAAGAGATATCTTAATTCTGGTCTGACTAGGCAGATGGGGAAGGGAATCCCTCCTGATATGGTTGCCATACAGAGCTTAGGGGATTCAGGAAGCATCTCCGCTCCTTCTCAATATGTCCCCACTACACACACACACACACACACACACACACACACACACACACCTGCTCCTCACCACACCTACACGCCAATGAGGCTAAATACTTGGTGCTCTCACTTTTGCATCTTCTTGGATGGTAGCTGTTGAAGCCTCTTTTCTGGGAACTCGGCAGTTCCCATACACTCACTTGGTTTGGCTTTACTCCTAGTTCAGAGAGATGGAGCACTTCATTGGGCATTATAGCACCTTGACCCTCAGGTGATCCTTTTAGAGCCAAAAGGTTTCCGGAAACTAATGGGAGGACCCACATGGACCTGAAATATATACAATTTTAGAGCCCTTCTTTAAGAAAAAGAATACAAAATTAAAAATCACAAAATTGCCAGGGCCGTCCTAAAGTTTTGGAAAGAACTAAATTTAAACTTCAGTAGCTTCAGAGGCAGAGAAGACAATGGCACCCTACTCCAGTACTCTTGCCTAGAAAAATCCCATGGATGGAGGAGCCTGGTGGGCTGCAGTCCATGGGATCGATAAGAGTCAGACATGACTGAGCGACTTCACTTTCACTTTTCACTCTCATGCATCGGAGAAGGAAATGGCAACCCACTCCACTGTTCTTGCCTGGAGAATCCCAGGATTGGGGAAGCCTGGTGGGCTGCCGTCTATGGGGTCGCACGGAGTCAGACACGACTGAAATGACTTAGCACCAGCAGGAGCAGCTTCAGAGGAGATCTACTTCTGAGAACTGTGTGTGTGTGTGTGTGTGTGTGTCTTAGTTGCTCAGTCGTGTCCGATTCTATGCAACTCCTGGAACTGTAGCTTGCCAGGTTCCTCTGTCCTTGAAATTCTCCAGGCAAGAATACTGGAGTAGGTTGCCATTCCCTTCTCCAGGGATCTTCCCAACCCAGGGATCAAGCCCAGTCTCCCACACTGCGAGCGGATTCTTTACCGTCTGAGCCACCAGGGAAGCCCTCTGAGAACCATAACTACCATGTNTGTAGCTTGCCAGGTTCCTCTGTCCTTGAAATTCTCCAGGCAAGAATACTGGAGTAGGTTGCCATTCCCTTCTCCAGGGATCTTCCCAACCCAGGGATCAAGCCCAGTCTCCCACACTGCGAGCGGATTCTTTACCGTCTGAGCCACCAGGGAAGCCCTCTGAGAACCATAACTACCATGTATTGTGTCAGTACATACTAGAGACTGTCCTATGGAGCTCTTCTTACAACAAACAAGCAAGGATGTGTAATCCTTATTTTACAAATTGGAAAGCTCTGGTTCAAAAGGTTTGTTACTCATCTTGGGACACACACTTGGCACTGAAATTCACTACAGGCCTGGCTGGTTCCAGAACACAGATTGTTTCCACTACACATGCAGATCTCAACATCTACAAAAACTGGGTACCCCCAGGGGCCAGGGATTATTATAAAAAGCAGGGAAATCCATACCACACCAAGGAACATATATAGACTGAAAAATGAATGTGACTAGCATATATATGGATGGTTTTCTACATGATGTAGATATTGTCGTCAACTTAAAAAAATGCACAACCTAAAATGTTGAGACTTATGTTTTATTCAGTAGACTTGCTGAGGACTCAAGGGCTTCCCCAGTGGCTCAGCTATGAAGAATCTGCCTACAATGCAGGAGACGCAGGAGACGCAGGAGATGAAATATAGATCCCTGGGTTAGGAAGATCCCCTGGAGGAGGGCATGGCAACCCACTCGAGTACTCTTGCCAGTAGAATCCCATGGACAGAGGAGCCTGGTGTGACTCCAAGTTCATGGAGTCACAGGAGTCAGACATGACTGAAGTGACTGAGCACGCTGAAGGCTTAAGCCTGGAAGACAGCCTCTTACAGTTAAGTTCCTGGTTTAAGTCCTCAGCAAGTCTGCTGAATAAAACAGAATACTTAACTCTTAGGTTGGTGCATTTTTTGAGATATGGAGGCCAATATGCTTTGTCCGCAGTGTTGCAGCAGATAAAATGAAGTCATTTTAAAGCACAAGTGTTACTTGATAGCTTTAATCATTGAGTCCTTTCTCAGTCAACATATACAAAAGGTATAACTTTTATATGAGCACTTACAAAACTGTTTTAATGTTAAAAGGGCCCCTGTGCTGGAAGGATGGGAGCCCAGTGGACTGGTGCAATTATACATCTCCTGTTCCCCAAGCCTGTGGTGGTCCTTCCACCGGGCTCCAGCGTCTCAGAATATTCTCTAAGGTGAGGGATTATAAAACAATTCATCTGGGTAAAAATGAAATAACATAGTAGAAATTCTATTTTATTTATTTTTACCCTCATCTTTTAAAATGTCACTGTATGTCCATGTTTCATAAACTACATATAATCACAGTAGCATATGTGTGTGTTTATGACTAAGTATATATCTCATGGAATACTAGTTAAGAGCATAGACCGCCTGGTCAGATGGCCTAAGCTAAAATCTTAGGTTTGCCACTGTGTGTCCTTAGGCAAGAATCCTTTTTGTGCATCAGTTCCCTCATCTGTAAAATGAGCTAATAATACCTACCACACAGAGTTGTTGTGAAAACAAAATACTTGACGAATATTTAGAAAAGTGCCCTGCAATAGTAAGGGCTGCAAGTTTTTTCCACGATAAAGACAAAGGTAATTATAATGCCTGGGCTTCCCTGGTGACTCGGTGGTAAAGAACCCGCCTGTCAGTTCAGGATATGTGGGTTCAATCCCTGAGTTGGGAAGATCCCCTGGAGAAGGAAATGGCAACCCATTCCAGTATTCTTGCCTGGAAAAGCCCATGAACAGAGGACCTGGGGGGCTACAGTCCATGGGGGTCCCAGAAGAGTCAGATACAACTTAGCAACCAAAGAGAAAAAATTATCATGCCTATATTAAGTCACACTAAGAGTGCATTCTCTCACTCATTCTCTAGCTCTCTTCTCGTTCTTTAAACCAGAGAAGGTGTGATCTTAGAAGTTTGGCAATTACTGCCCTATTTTGCTAACTCTTCCGGAGGCAGAGATACAAATGACTCTGAGCATCAGACCCAGATTCCTCCCAAACTACCTCCTCCAGCTGAAGCCAGCCTCTGGCCTTGGGATCTGCCAAACTGCCTAACTCTTCAAGAGTTAAAATGGCAGGAACAGTGCGTGTTAGTCACTCAGTCGTGTCCAACTCTTTGTAGCCCCATGGACTATAGCCCGCCAGGCTTCTCTGTCCATGGGAATTCCCAGGCAAGAACACTGGAGTGGGTTGCCGTTCCCTTCTCCAGGGGATCTTCCTGACCCAGGGATTGAACCCAGCTCTCTCTCACTGCAGGCAGACTGTTTACCATCTAAACCACCAGGGAAGCCCAGAGTTAGAAGAGTTAAAAGCTCCAAAGTTAAAAGAGGGTGCTAATAGGCTGGGGTTATTTCTCTTGTGTTGTCCTGTGGCCGAGCCCTGTCTGGGAGTGGGAGACAGACTACTGCACAGAGGTTTCCTTCTGATAACTGGGGGATGGAGAGACCAAGAAACAAGGCTCCACTTAGAGCAGCCTCCCACTCTCTCGGAGGAAGAAGAAAGACGTCTGTGTGCTGGGCTGTTCCCCTGCCAGCAGCCAAGCAGAACAGCTGCTGATCTCTGGCCCTGAGCTCCCACTTCCCCATCTCCGGGCTGGGGCCACTGGCAGAGGGCACAGCAGCTGCAGAGAAAAGAAAGAAGTGTACTGAGCTGTGCTCCTGCAGCTGCTCTCCTTTCCTCTTTGGCTCTTTCCAGTGACAGTCTCATCATCTGTATCCCCTCGTAGCCCCAGTGCCCTCAAGTCCAGAGGTCAGCCTCTGTCTCTCCTGTCTCCCTGGATGCTGTCATCCCACATTCCAAAAGGGAAGCAGACTGTTGCGACCCAGAAGACCCTTGCAGAGTTCCAACCCTGCCCCCTCCAGGCTCCTCTCCTTTCCCCTCCCATCTGCCTCTCGTGTGCTCAAATAGATTTATATTACTTATGCAAATAAATGTAGATGATTAAGCAAATGATTATGTAAATGATGCCTTCCCTTTTCTCATCCCAATTCTGGTAACACTAGGGTAAAGTAACAATAATGATTCAATCCTGCCACTTGCAACAACTTGGATAAAACTTGAGGGCATTATGCTAAGTGAAATAAGTAGGCACAGAAAGACAAATATTATATGATCTCACTTATATATGAAGTCTAAAAAAAATTGAACTCATAGAAACAGTAGATTGGTGGTCACCAGGGGCTGGCAAATAGATGGGGGAAAAGTGGAAACAGTATCAGATTTCATATTCTTAGGCTCCAAATGTGGACAGTGACTGAAGTCATGAAGTTAAAAGATGCTTGCTCCTTGGAAGAAAAGCTATGACAAACCTAGACAGTGTATTAAAAAGCAGAGACATCACTTTTCTGACAAAGATCCATCTAATCTAAACTATGGTTTTATATCCCTCTAATCTAAGCTACAGTTTTTCCAGTAGTCATGTACGGATGTGAGAGTTGGACTATAAAGAAAGCTGAGCGCCAAAGAACCCATGCTTTCAAACTGTGTTGTTGGAGGAGACTCTTGAGAGTCCCTTGGACAGCAAGGAGATCAAACCAGTCAAACCTAAAGGAAATCAGTTTTGAATATTCATTGAAATGATTAATGTTGAAGCTGAAGTTCCAATACTTTGGCCATCTGATACAAAGAACCAACTTATTGGAAAAGACCCTGATGCTGGGAAAGATTGAGATCTAGAGGCGAAGGGGACAATAGAGAATGAGATAGTTGGCTGCATCACTGACTCAATGGACGTGAGTCTGAACAAACTCCAGGAGATAATGAAGGACAGAGAAGCCTGGCATGCTGCAGTCCAAGGGGTTGCAAAGACTTGGACATGACTTAGCGACTGAACAACAATAACGGGCTGGGGAGAACGAGGGCGATAAGTAAAGGTGGTCACATTCTGGGCATCTAATGTACAGCATGGTAACTAAAGTTAACGATACTGTTTTGTATTGCTGGGAGAGTATCTNGCCTGGCATGCTGCAGTCCAAGGGGTTGCAAAGACTTGGACATGACTTAGCGACTGAACAACAATAACGGGCTGGGGAGAACGAGGGCGATAAGTAAAGGTGGTCACATTCTGGGCATCTAATGTACAGCATGGTAACTAAAGTTAACGATACTGTTTTGTATTGCTGGGAGAGTATCTCTTGCTGCTGCTGCTGCTAAGTCGCTTCAGTCATGTCCGACTCTGTGCAACCCCATAGACGGCAGCCCACCAGGACAGCTCCCCTGTCCCTGGGATTCTCCAGGCAAGAACACTGAAGTGGGTTGCCATTTCCTTCTCCGATGCATGAAAGTGAAAAGTGAAAGGGAAGTCACTCAGTCGTGTCCGACTCTTTGCGACCCCATGGATCACAACCTACCAGGCTCCTCTGTCCATGGCATTTTCCAGGCAAGAGTACTGGAGTGGGGTGCCATCACGTTCTCTTAAATGGTCTCAATACACACACACACAAAGTAACTATGTGAGGTGATAAACACAGTAACTAATCTTATGGTAGTCATCTCCCAATATATGCCTATATCAAATCATCATGTACACCTTAAAGTTATACAATGTTGTATGCAGTTATATCTCAATAAATCTGCTAAGACAATAATAATTAAAAGATAGAAAATAAAATCAATTTGTAAAAGGTAAAGAAGTGGAAATTTAATCTAGAAAGAAAAAAATGCAATGGCTATTTCACAATGAGATTCAATTTCCATAAAGGATAAAATAAAAGAGGAATTTGACCTCAAGTTTCCATTAAAGTTTCAAATCTGTAGCAAATTATAGAATCTGACTCCCTATATCCATTGGGTTTTCCCACTGAAATTAACAGCTCTTAGCAAATGGTCGAAAGGGCTAATTGCTATATTTTACCAATAGTTCATACTATTACACTGGTCCCAGGTGGCACAAGTGGTATAGAACCTGCCTGCCAATCCAGGCGGAAAAGGCAATGGCACCCCACTCCATTACTCTTGCCTGGCAAATCCCATGGAAGGAGGAGCCTGGTAGGCTGCAGTCCAGGGGGTCACTAGGAGTCGGACACGACTGAGCGACTTCACTTTCAATTTTCACTTTCATGCATCGGAGAAGGAAATGGCAACCCACTCCAGTGTTCTTGCCTGGAGAATCCCAGGGACAGCAGAGCCTGGTGGGCTGCCGTCTGTGGGGTCACACAGAGTCAGATACTACTGAAGTGACTTAGCAGCAACAGCAGCAGCAGCCAGTGCAGGAGAGTAAAGAGATGAGGGTTCGATCCCCGGGTGAAGAATATCTCCTAGAAGAGGGCACTGCAACCCACTCCCATATATTCTTGCCTGAAGAATCCCATGGACAGAGGAGCTTGGCAAGCTACAGTCCGTGGAGTCACAAAAAGCTGGACACAACTAAAGTGACTTACCATGCAAGCACAGCTTATATTATACACTGAAAAAAACATTGAATTTTTGTCTAATAGACAAAATATCTTCACAGAAAGAACCATAAGTACAACTGTTCAATTATGAGTTTTAAAACTCATCTCATATTTTAAAGAATGAATAAAGCTGTCTTTTCATGAACAATGTAAGAATAAGCAACTGGGTTTTTTAACTGAAATACACAATTTTGTAGATTGAGCATGATCTACAAGAAAATTAAGTACATCTTACCTAAGTTTTTAAGTTTGAGAAAGTTTATTGGGAGCCAAATACATGATGATCACTGGAAATTTAATAATTTCAAATGCCATTACAGCTGAAATTCTCTCTCTAATTTTCGCCTACTCAGATTGTCTATTATTTATAAAACTGACCCACATCACATCCCACAGAACATTAGAAGCCCACAGAACATTTTGTTGAAAGTTTTAAAAACAAATGTTATTACAGAACCATCATTAAATGTATGAATGATATTCTATTGCCTGGTTAAAAGTGTATCTCTAAATTGGAATTTTTAAGAAAACTTCTTAGCAGCACCATCTAGTGGGGAGTGCAGCAAAAAACTCAATAGAACAAGTTCATGGAATGCTTTATTTAAAGTTTACTTCAAAAATGTTATTTCATTTTCTGACATTCTAAATTTTCTGACATTTCTAAATTATGAGATATTTCTGAGGACCAGTTGAATAACTTAAAATACAGAAGTATATAAAAACTTAGATTTTCTGCAATAGTTATAATTTCAAATTTTCATACATTCTATTAACAAATATTCTTGAATTTTATATTTCTTTTATGTAATGTTTTTATCTTAAATAAAGAGAATTTTTAAATTGTACACAAAATATTTTTAGTTATTTGTAAGTATTTTTAATGCAAATCATAAATTGAGAAAAATTTTATTGGATCATGTGTTCTATAGTTTCAGGTGAGTAGACAAGACAGAAGTTAGGTTACCTACAGAAATTTAGTTTTTATATCACCTTGTGTTAAGCTGTGCTAATTTAGTTTTAAATAGACAATAGATGAGCAATCATTCTACCACTATCCTTTAGTATTTTTAAAATAGCCTGGGCTAATCTCCAGGATGCAGAACATGAGTTATGATATTTTAGAATGGCTAACCTCAGACAGGGGTTACATTAAGATTTTTACTTCTTCAGTAAATATAGTTGACCCTTGAACAGCATACATTTCAACTGTACAATTCCACTTACATGCAGATTTTCTTAATAAATATGTTGACAAATTTTTTTGAGATTTGCAACAATTTGAAACAATTCGCAAATGAACCACATAACCTAGAAATATTGAACAATTTAAGAAAAAGGTGTATCAGGAATGTATAAAATATATGTAGATACTAGCCTATCCTGTGGAGTAGGAAATGGCAACCCACTCCAATGTTCTTGCCTGGAGAATCCCAGGGACAGTGGAGCCTGGTTGGCTGCTGTGTATGGGGTCGCACAGAGTCGGACACGACTGAAGCGACTTAGCAGTAGCAGCAGCCTATCCTAATATAGATAGGCATAAAGTGAGTTATATTTGATATAAAATTGATATGTGGTGTTTTTTGTCCTTTTTTTTTTTTTTTACTGTTACATAACTTTGCTTTCAAAGAATTACATTACTATATAGGATGCCTCTCTCTGGTAACTGGGTAAACTGTGTATCACCCTGCTATCACAAGTTAGGGTGTTCTTTTGATGCAACAACGTTTCCAGTACTGTGTTATGAAGATGACTGTAATATTCTGTGCCATAAAAATTTTGTGATAATTAATTCATTAGCTTATAGGCTAGGCCACCCTGAAGTAATCAAACTGCTACTGCTTTGCTATTGATGTATGAAACTTTACACCTGCAAATAAATAAAAATTTATTTTTTGCATTCTCTTTTCATTTTTGATGTCTAGTATTAGTAATAAAAATAACATTTACCATGTTCTGTATCATATAAGACAACATTGCTGTAGGTGTAACATCTTGTAAACAGACAACATAAACCAATGGTATTAATAAATACAGTACAGCCTGTAAATGTATTTTCTCCCCCTTATAATTTTCTTTTTTGACTGAGTTGGATCTTTGCTGTGGTGCACAGACTTCTCTAGTTGTATTGCATGCGTTTAGTTGCCTGATGGCATAGGGGATCTCAGTTCCCAGACCAGGAATCAAACACACATCCCCTGCATTGGAAAGCAGATTCTTAACCATTGAACCACCATGATTTTCTTAATAACATTGTCTTTTCTCTAGCTCACTTTACTATAAGAAGTTCAGTTCAGTTCAGTCACTCAGTCGTGTCAGACTATTTGCGACCACATGGACTGCAGCACGCCAGGCTTCCCTGTCTATCACCAACTCCCAGAGCTTACTCATACTCATGTCCATCGAGTCAGTGATGCCATCTTCTTACTATAAGAAGGCAGAATATAATACATATAACATACTAAATATGTGTTAATTGACTGTTTATGTAACAGGTAGGGCTTCCTGGTAACTGTAGGCAATTAATTGCTAAATTTTGGAGGAGGCAAAAGTTATACATGGATTTTAGCTGCGCACACAGTCAGCACATCTAACCCCTACATTGTTCAAGGATTGTCTAGTATATTGAGCATGTCCTATGTACCAGGCACTGTCTAGGTTTCAATGAGAACAACAAACAGTTCAGTTCAGTCGCTCAGTCGTGTCCGACTCTTTGCGACCCCATGAACCGCAGCATGCCAGGCCTCCCTGTCCATCACCAACTCCCAGAGTCTACCCAAACCCATGTCCATTGAGTCAGTGATGCCATCCAACCATCTCATCCTCTGTTGTCCCCTTCTCCTCCTGCCCTCAATCTTTCTCAGCATCAGGGTCTTTTCAAATGAGTCAGCTCTTCAGATCAGGTGGCCAAAGTATTGGAGTTTCAGCTTCAACATCAGTCCCTCCAATGAACACCCAGGACTGATCTGCTTTAAGATGGACTGCTTGGATCTCCTTGCAGTCCAAGGAACTCTCAAGAGTCTCTCCAACACCACAGTTTAAAAGCATCAATTCTTCAGCCCTCAGCTTTCTTTATTGTCCAACTTTCACATCCATACATAACCACTGGAAAAACCACAGCCTTGACTAGACGGACCTTTGTTTACAAAGCAATGTCTCTGCTTTTTAATATGTTGTCTAGGTTGGTCATAACTTTCCTTCCAAGAAGTAAGCGTCCTTTAATTTCATGACTGCAATCACCATCTGCAGTGATTTTAGAGCCCCCCAAAATAAAGTCTGACACTATTTCCACTGTTTCCTCGTCTATTTTCCATGAAGTGATGGGACTGGATGCCATGATTTTAGTTTTCTGAATGTTGAGCTTTAAACCAACTTTTTCACTCTCCTCTTTCACTTTTATCAAGAGGCTCTTTAGTTCTTCTTAACTTTCTGCCATAATGGTGGTGTCATTTGCACATCTGAGGTTTTTGATATTTCTCCCGGCAATCTTGATTCCAGCTTGTGCTTTCTCCATCCCAGTATTTCTCATGATGTACTCTGCATATAAGTTAAACAAACAGGGTGACAATATACAGCCTTGCCATACTCCTTTTCCTATTTGGAGCCAGTCTGTTGTTCCATGTCCAGTTCTAACTGTTGCTTCCTGACCTGCATACAGGTTTCTCAAGAAGCAGGTCAGGTGGCCTGGTATTCCCACCTCCTTCAGAGTTTTCCACAGTTTGATTATATTCTTTGCAGCCAAAGAAGGAGAAGCTCTATACAGTCAGCAAAAACAAGACTGGGAGCTGACTGTGGCTCAGATCATGAACTCCTTATTGCCAAATTCAGACTTAAATTGAAGAAAGTGGGGAAAACCACTAGACCATTCAGATATGACCTAAGTCAAATCCCTTATGACTATACAGTGGAAGTGAGAAACAGATTTAAGGGACTAGATTGATAGACAGAATAACAAACAAAACACCCAGAATACATACTTTCAAGAAACTTACATCAGGGGAAGGATTATAGAAAAAAAGTAAATAAACAAATATATAATATGTCAGACAGTAGTTGTGCTATGGAAAAAATGCAAGATCAAGGAGATAGGGAGTAACAAGGAAGAGAATGATTCCTATTGTATGTGAGGTTGTCCTTCTGACACCTTCTAACAAGGTGACCTTGAAACAGAGGCTAAAAAAGGGAGAAAGCAAGCTATGCAGATATCTGAGGGCCATGAGTTTCAGGTAGACAGAACAGGATGGGCAAAGGCTCTGGGGTGGGAGCTTGCTTGGTATATGCAGAGAACAACAAGGAGGTTGGCTGGGGCAGGATGATCCAAAACAGAAATCGGGGCTGAAGTCAAAGATGTAGTAGGACTTTATCATGTGGGCTCTTGTGGCCTTATAAAGAATCTTATTCTTATACTACATGATGTGGGAAACCATGGAGGATTTTGAATAGAAGGGTTGCTCTAGATGTTGTGATTGTGTTGATAGGAGGGAAGTAGGGAGTCTTATCAGGATGCGAAGATAACTTGGACCCTGGCGACAGCAGAGGAGGAAGTAAGCAGCAAGATTCTGGATTCATTTGCAGGTAGAACCACCAAGATTTGCTGATGAGTTAGATGTGGAAGGTGAGATAAAGAGAAGAGTCAAGGATAACACTAAGGTCTGTGTCCTGAGCAATTGGCAGGATAGAATGGGTAAGCTGCAGGAAAAGCCTATATTTGGTGGGGGGGGGGGCTGTGGAGGGGGATGTAGGTAGATATCAAGAGTTTGGTGTTGAGCATATAAAGTGTTAGATATCCATTAGGCATCTAAATGGAAATGTCAAACTGACAGTCAAACAGGGGAGAAGTCCAGGCTAAAGGTATGAATTTAGGAGTTTTCAATGTGTAGATGATATTTAAAGCCTGAAGCTAAATGAGATCACCAAGAGAGTAAGTGTACATCAACCAAAGAAGAGATTTAAAGACTGCGCCATGGGGTTTTCCAGTATTTGTTGGTGAGAAAGAGAGAACCAGCAGGGAAATCTAAGAAGGAAGCTAGTGAGGTGGAGGAAATCAAGGGAGGTGGTGTCCTGAGATCAGATGAAGCAAGCTTTTTAAGGAAGAGGGAATGATTGATGAATCAATAAGATGAGAATCAGGAACTCACCATTGGATTCAACAATAAAAGAGCCATTGGCGACCCTGACAAAGGCATTGTTGGTGGGGTGCTGGGAGTACAAGTCTGATTGAAACAGGTTCAAGAGAAAATGAGAGTGAAGCAACAGGAAGCAATGAGAATAATCAGTCTAGATGTTTGGCATGAAGAAAAGAAGAGAAAAGCTAGTAGTGGGACAGGGAGATAGGATCAAGACTTTTTAAGAGAGCAGAAATTACTCTCAAACAAGACTTTTTTTTTTAAAAGATTGAAGACATTACTGCTTGCTTGTATGCTAATTGGAAAGAAGCCATCGAAAGAGGGGAGTTGATGAAGCAGAAGGAAGAGGAGAGGCTCACTGGAGTGGTGCATCTGAGTAGGTGCAAGGGGATGGTATCAGAGCATAGTGGAGGAGCTGAGCGTTAATACACACAGGTAGTCAGTTCACAGAAATAGGAGGGACAGCAGGATATAGGAGCACAGACACAGGGCGGGGGGTTGGTGAGTAAGCTCTGTTGGTGGTCGTTCTCCTCTGATTGCTTCTACTTTTTTTCTGTGCCATGACATCAACAGAGAAGGGGGAGAGAAAGAGGTGACAAAATTCAGAAAAAAAGCAGGTGTGAAATAGCCATCTACAAGAGCAGGGAAGTGAATGGCCTGGGGAAGTGTCTTTTAACAGGATAGCCTCCTTGAGGTTGGGGCTTTAATTTTTTAGTGACCACCTCCTTTGCAGAATTCCAGTAGTAATGTTCAACCTTTATTATTTGGCACATAACATATTAGATCCTATTATCATTTATCTGTTTTTTGAGAATCCTGCCTTTCTTTTTTTTTTCTAATTATACCTCACATGTTTCCAAAAGGGGGCTGAAACAATTTATATACAACCGGGAATTATTTAAAACTGCATAGCCAAGGGCTTCAGGAGAAAAAAAAGAAAAATACGTGTGGTCCACGTGTGAACTACGTGTGAATATGTGGGGTGGTCTAATTCTCAAGTGTGATGTTATCAGGTCCACAAGGTTATACACTAAATCCATATCCTCCAATCTGGCCTCTACCAACAAGAAAGGTAATATTTGGTCCCCATAATTACTTTTTGATTTTATTTCTCAGTTATTCAGAAACTGGCTGGTGAAGGCAGTCATTGGAGGCTACTTTGAATACTCCAAGAATTTAAGCCCAAGAAGATGAAGGAATGTTCAGAGCAGATTTTTAGATTAGAAGAGATTTTGCTGATGGAAATTGTGGATTCTAGGAGACTCCAGGAAGGATTCAGATAGTTGAGGAAGACAAGGCACCAAAGGAGGAGAAATACAGAGCTCTGTTGGGATGGGAGTCCTGGTGATGAGGGACGGCTGGGAGTTCAGGGCTTCCTGACCATAGCAGTGACCAGCTGCTGTGGGGAGGGTGACCTGGAAGGTCTATACCTCAGAAGCTGTGTGTTGGAGGCTGTGGTGCCTGGCCCAGGTCCCCCCTTTCAGTAGCAAGGCAGTACTCCCTAGGCTGCTGGGAGAAGCCAAGGACTTGAGTTCCTCCAAGGATATTCATCTTGGCTGAAGGTATATGCCTTGTCCAAGGCCATGCCTCCCTCCCTGGGGACAACCCACATCCCAAAAGTTGGAGGTGCAAAGGCCCAACCCCCTTGCCTCCATTCAGGACATCTCTGAAGGGCTTTCTGAGCCTCAGAGCTTCCCAAAGACCTGCTGAGGCTGCTGCCACATTTGCTTCGTGGTTCAACTCCTCCTCCTGCTCAGTTTTGTTTTCTTCACTCCCTCAACAGGACTCTCACTAGGAGCCTTCCTACAGGGAAATCTCTATTTCAGAGTCTCTTTCCTGGGAAACGTGTTCGACACCAATCGCTAACAGAAGTGGTTTCAGGAAGCAAAATCTAAAATGGGATTCTAGAGCTGGATCACAAACCAACCAACCAGCAATGAAAATGTCATCTGGTAGTAAATGGAGTATTGAGAACTAGCATGCTGTAGCTGTGCAAATGTTAAAATCTTGATCAGTGGGCAGGTTGGGACAAGACATCCATAGAAGGTAATGGGGGTGCTATTTCAGGCATTTGAGAGGTTACAGGAAGTTATAATTTCATGGATTCAGATGGCTGTTGCTGAGGGCTATTCCTGTACTGGAGAAATACAATAAAAGGTGTGAAGATGATTAACTACCAGTCTAAGACAAACTATGAATGTCAGTGGACTTCCCTGGCAACATATAGAGAGATATCTGCTGAAGTCACAGGACACAAAAGGCAGACGGTCAGGCCCAGGGCTTAATTATGAGGCAAGTGGAGTTTCAGAGAAGGGTGACTTTTCATGGCAATTCTGCTTTGTCAAAGTTAAGGCCTTGATTGAGAAGTGGGATCCTGTGAATGGCAAGGGGACATCTGGGTCAGCGAATTGAAAATATCAAATTTTGAGTTCCCCTGAACACTTTGGGCCTGCAGAAGGGGCCCGCTTCTCCTTCCTAAAGACCTGTGCTCCCCGCTTACTCAAAAACAATTCAGAGCCTTCTGTTACGCAAGACACAAGCCAGCTCAGGAAACAACTCCCCTCCCGGGCATCAGAACAATAGCAAGAGTGAAGTTACAAAATAACCCATCCAGGGAGAGGCTAAGACTAAGACAAGAAAGGGTTTGTATCCTCAAGGAGGTCTTGGATCTAGCCAAGAGGTGGTTGGCAGAAGCTGGAGAGCATGTAGGAGTGACCCGTGAGGGGACTGGCTCAAGATGGGCAGAACATAAATTTTGGTAGAGGGAGTTTACTGATGTGGAAACCCTCTGCATGCTATACAGAGACACACACAGGCTCTGTGTCCAAGCAGGTTCTAGGATACACGTTACTTACACATTGCTAGGCTGGCTCTTGGAGGCTTGGAGAAAGTGATCGCACACGGGTGGTGAAGTAGACAGGCCAAAATGCCATGGCAGGTGGCAGAAGAAGGAACGAGAAAGACTCCGAGAAGTGGCCTGAGGTAAGAGTACATGGGCAATGGCAAGGTCTTGGAAGGTTTGTCAGGGCCCAGAAGGGAAAAATACTGGAAGATCGGAGACAGCAAAAACTGGGGAATCAAGGGACGCACAGATAGGAGTGGGCACGAAGGATGAAGGGCTGTGCGTCACATGTTAGGGCCTTCCAGAAAATAGCTACCACGGAAGGTGAGTCAATCAACCAAGGAGACACTGACCAGGCTGGCTGCCATCACCCAGTGTTGCCAGCCAAAATCTTGGCCTTCTCTGCCCGCCAAAGCCGAATGAAAAATACAGAGACAGAGTCTGGAGGAAATAGAAAGGCGCTTTTATTCTCAGCCAGCGGAGAGGGGAACACAGTAGGCTCAAGCCTCAAGAACTGTGCCCTGCCTCCATGAGGAGTCTAGGGGCTTATATAAGGCAATTGCTCACAGTCAGGAGTCAGTGATGAGGAGCAAAGGTGATAGGATCTTGATTTCTTCCTCTTGCATTGTCTTCCTCAAAGGCAGTCATAAACTATGTCTGCTGCTACTGCTAAGTCGCTTCAGTCGTGTCCAACTCTGTGAGACCCCAGAGACAGCAGCCCACCAGGCTCTGCCGTCCCTGGGATTCTCCAGGCAAGAACACTGGAGTGGGTTGCCATTTCCTTCTCCAATGCAGGAAAGTGAAAAGTGAAAGTGAAGTTGCTCAGTCGTGTCCGACTCCTAGCGACCCCATGGACTGCTGCTTACCGGGCTCCTCTGTCCATGGGATTCTCAAGGTAAGAGTACTGGAGTTGGGTGCCATTGCCTTTTCCAGAACTGGTGTCAGTAACCCAATAATTGAGTCTGGCAGTTAGGTGGCTCTGCAGCTTTCTTTCCGATATGTAACTTTAAGGGAAAGGGTGTTGTTAGGGTAAGCACCAGATAGGAGATGTATTTGGAGAAGGCAATGGTGGTACCCCACTCCAGTACTCTTGACTGGAAAATCCCATGGACAGAGGAGCCTGGAAGGCTGCAGTCCATGGGGTTGTTGAGGGTCGGACACAACTGAGTGGCTCCACTTTCACTTTTCACTTTCCTGCATTGGAGAAGGAAATGGCAATCCACTCCAGTGTTCTTGCCTGGAGGATCCCAGGGACGGCGGAGCCTGGTGGGCTGCCGTCTATGGGGTCGCACAGAGTCAGACATGACTGAAGCGACTTAGCAGCAGCAGCAGGAGATGTATTTAGCATAGAGTCAAAGGAAAAAATGTGGATTATAGAATACTGGAGTGGTTTGCCATGCCCTCCTCCAGGGGATCTTCCTGACCCAGGGACTGAACCTAGGTCTCCTACATCTCTTGCATTGGCAGGCAGGTTCTTTACCACTAGCACCACCAGGGAAGCCCACTGCAGGGCTTCCTTTTCCAAGAACTTAGAGAGGGTCTGAACCAGTGATATAAGAGCCCATATAATATTGCATCAGACCAGAGGACACACTTTAAAACAAAGGTGGTATGGGGGTAGGGAGGCATATAACCATGGAGTTGTTATTCTGATCACATACTATACCACTTGGAAGCTTCTATTCCTAATAGAATAATGGAATATCTGTTAGAAGAGATTACTGAGTTTCCAGCTTGGAGATTATATTTTCAAGCAGTTCACACCCTAAATCAAGAACTATGATTTCTTTCAAAGAATCTTTTTAAGGGTGCTTTCTTTGAAGGAATCTTTTGTGAAGGTTAATTTAGTTAGATTAAATAATTTAGTTTAAATATTCTCTTATCCCAGCTCACATAATTTGCAATATTTCTCAATACACTGAAAACAAATGTAAGAGGAAAGAGGTCTTTGTCAACCTCTCTACATTTTGGGACTTGCCTGCTTCCCTCATGATACTCTGCTCCTGACATGTGGCAGTCTGAGACACAATCTGGTGAGGACAAGTGTCCATGTGTACATGGAATATTAATGAAAATTAATCTCTTATTTTTACAGAGATAAGAAGCAAGAGTAGGTCTAAGTATTTTCTGTCCACACCTCTATGAATCATCTTTCACACTGCTTTGGGTAGGGGCACCCCAATTTAGAGCCCTCTGATCTAGTGAGCAGAAGGTCTGAGCACTCCAGATCCAGGACCTCTCCTTTGATCAGTGCTGAGAAATAGTGCTTTTTTTTTTTTTCCAGTCACAGTTTCTTTTTTTTTTCCCAGTCACAGTTTCCATTTCAGCACTTGTGGTTTGTTTCTTCATACTTTCTATTTCTTCCTGGTTCAGTCTTGGGAGATCATATCAGTACCTTTCTAAAAATTTGTCCATTCCATCCAGGTTTTCCATTTTCTTGGCATACAGTTGCTCATAGTAGTCTCTTATGATCCTTTGTGTATTTCTGTAGAGCTTCTCCTTTTTGATTTCTAATTTTATTGATTTGAGTCCTTTCCCTTTTTTCTTGATGAGTCTGGCTAAAGATTTATCAATTTTGTTCATCTTTTCAAAGAACCAGCTTTTCGTTTCATTGATATTTTGCTATTATTTTCTTTCTTTCTATTTCATTTATTTCTGCTCTGATCTTTATTATTTTCTTCTACAAAGAAAAGAAATAATAGGTTTTGCTTGTTCTTTCTCTAGCTGATATTGATTCTTGAATTACTCTTCTTTCCATCTTTCCTTCTGATAACACATACTTTGTTAGTGTTTTTAATCTCTAGGTAGGAGTCAGTTTGTAGCTCACGTAGGCCTATGAGACTGTTATCTACTAAATGCTGATGTTAATCCTTTCTACTATCCTTAAGGACCTTTATCCTTATGGTCTAGAAAAAAATTATGTTCAGGTTCTTTGTCTATGTGAACTACAACAAATATGTGTCAAATATAACATACAAGTTTATGAGCAATTCAACATCAAGTTGAAAAACACATAACACTGGCAAAAAAATTTTTTTATCTTAAAATAAGAAATCATGTTTAATTAGTCTAGATTCCCAAAGCTACCTGTGTGTCAGAATAACCTATAGCACTGAGAAAACACAAAAAGAATAAAGCAAAACTCACTCACTCTTGGACCCCACCTGCACTGGGACTTTTCAAGTGGCACTAGTGGTAGAAGAACTCTCCTGCCAATGCAGGAGACATAAGACACGTGGGTTCGACCCCTGGGTTGGGAAGATCCCTGGAGAAGGAAATGGCAACCCACTCCAGTATTCATGCCTGGGGAATCTCATGGACAGAGGAGCCTGGCAGGCTACAGTCTATGGAATTGCACTGAGTCGGACACGACTGAAGCAGCTTAGCACAAACAACACAAAAGGATCAGCTGTGAGGAATTAAACTGTAGCAGTGACTTACCTGTAAGTTGATTTCTCTCTCACACAAATGACTGCTGGAAGGCAGAGCAGCAGTTCTGCTTCATGAGGTCCTAGGGAACCAAGTTCCTCGTAGTCCTCCTTTCTGCAATCCCTAGGGACTTTTGTCCTTGTGATCCAGTATAATGGGTTGAACTCCAGCCTTCTCATCTGTGTTCTAGGCAGCAAGATGGAGGAAGGGACAAAAACAAACAACCCATACTCCCCCAAAAATAGAAAAAGGATGCCTATCATCTGATCCTTAAGGTAGGTTCCCGAAAGCTACTGTTGACATTGCCATTTACACCCCATTGTCTAAATCTTAATCACATATTCACAACTGGATTCAAGAGAAGCTGACAATAATATTATTTATTGTGAGCACACAAATGCTTATCTAGAAACTAGAGTGTGTAAAGTTTATTGCTACAGAAGAAGCATTGGGTGACAGCCAATAGTCCCTGCCAAAACTCACAAATCAAGGACTTTTTAGGCCTTGGCAGTCTTCAGGAATCCAGGTGGACTTATGAACTGGTTGGAGAAAGTTTTGCAGTGCCCCATCCTAAGGCTCTTACATTAAATACAGGATTAGCAATTGCTTCTGTGTTCTCTTAGAGGAGGTGGAAGATATGCACACGGTCGATCGTGTCAGCTCTGTGCCTGTCATTTTATCAGATGCTTTCAGGCACTCACTCCCAGGCTAGTTTAAGTTTGGTGAAAGAGAACAAATATTACAACAGAAATACCCTGGAATTCTTTGGACAAGAATTAAAAGCTCTGTCATCTCTCTCACATTCCTCTTTCTAAGGGTGCCAGGAAAAAAGAAAAAAAAAAAAAAAACAAGAGGTGCAGACAACATGTACAGTTAACCCTGGAGCAAGGTTGGAGTTAGGGGTGCTGATCCTTGACCCAGGCTAAAATTTCAGCCATAATTTATAGTGTGTGCATGCTAGGTCTCCAGTCATGTCCAGCTCTTTGTGACTCTATAGATTGTAGCCTGCCAAGCTCCTCTGTCCATGGGATTCTCCAGGCAAGAATACTAGAGTGGGTTGCCGTGCTCTTCTCCACGGATCTTCCGGACCCAGGGATCAAACCCACGTCTCATGTCTCCAGTATCAGCAGGCGNAGAATTAAAAGCTCTGTCATCTCTCTCACATTCCTCTTTCTAAGGGTGCCAGGAAAAAAAAAAAAAAAAACAAGAGGTACAGACAACATGTACAGATGTACAGTTAACCCTGGAGCAAGGTTGGGGTTAGGGGTGCTGATCCTTGACCCAGTCTAAAATTTCAGCCATAATTTATAGTGTGTGCATGCTAGGTCTCCAATCATGTCCAGCTCTTTGCGACTCTATGGATTGCAGCTTGCCAGGCTCCTCTGTCCATGGGATTCTCCAGGCAAGAATACTAGAGTGGGTTACCATGCTCTTCTCCAGGGGATCTTCCCGACCCAGGGATCAAACCCACGTCTCATGTCTCCAGTATCAGCAGGCGGGTTCTTTACCACTAGTGACCAGTGGGCCCTCCACATACTCGATTCCTCAGCTATGGCTCCTCTGTGTCAGCAGATTCAGCCACAGGTGGTGTAGTACTGAAATGTTTACCACTGAGAAAAAAAATCCAGGTTTAACTGGACCTGCACAGTTCAAACTCGTGTTGTTCAAGGGTCATCTTTTCCTTAGTTTGGTTCATTGGAGACTGTCTAAGTGGAGAAATTCTAAATAGAGACTTTCCCTCTACTTTCATCTCCTAACTTTCAGAAAGATATTTAAAGCAATAAACAGAAGAAACTGGTTTTGGCTTGAAACCTCTATACAGCATGCCCTGGAAATAATACTGGGTGTTGTACAGCTTTGTGAGGTATGTTCTCATTAGATATCTACTTTATACATAGTATCAATAGTGTATGTGATTAAAGTTGTTTTTAAACATAGTCCAGAGAGCTTGATTTGCATTAATCTCATCAACGGCTACCAAGAAAGTTCAGCTAATCTAATGAGTCTGCAATATTTCTGACTTTCTAAGTGTCTATTTTAAACACAAGTGTAAGACTCTAGAAATTTCAGGTTCCCAAGTGGCAGAGGAACCAGAGGTCAAATTGCCAACAATCGTTGGATCATGGAGAAAGCCAGGGAATTCCAGAAAAACATCTATTTCTGCTTCATTGACAATGCTAAAGCCTTTGCAAGGAGATCCAACCGGTCCATCCTACAGGAGATAGTCCTGGGTGTTCACTGGAAGGACTGATGTTGAAGCTGAAACTCCAATATTTTGGCCACCTCACGCGATGAGCTGACTGAGCTGACTCATTTGAAAAGACTCTGATGCTGGGAAAGATTGAGGGCAGGAGGAGAAGAGAATGACAGAGGATGAGATGATTGGGTGGCATCGCTGACTCAATGGACATGGGTTTAGGTGGACTCCAGGAGTTGGTGATGGACAGGGAGGCTTGGGGTGCTGCGGTTCATGGTGTCGCAAAGAGTCGGACACGACTGAGCGACTGAACTGAATTGAACTGAACTGAAAGCCTTTACTGTGTATCACAACTGTGTGGAAAATTCTTAAAGAGCTCGGAATACCGGAGGACCTTACCTGCCTCCTGAGAAGCTTGTATGCAGATCATGAAGCAGGTTAGAACAAGACATGAAGCAAATGACTGGTTCAAAATTGAGAAAGGAGTACATCAAGGTTATATATTGTCACCCTGCAGAGTACATCACGTGAAATAAGTGCACCGTGTGAAATGCCAGACTGGAGGAAGCACAGCTGGAACCAAGATTGCCAGGAGAAATATCAATTACCTCAAAAATGCAGATGATACCACCCTTATGGCNACTAGAGAAGACTCTTGAGAGTCCCTTGGACTGCAAGTAGATCAAACCAGTCAATCCTAAAAGAATCAACCCTGAATATTTACTGGAAGGAATATTGCTGAAGCTCCAATACTTTGGCCACCTGATGCAAAGAGCCAACTCATTGGAAAAGACCCTGATGCTGGGAAAGTTTAAGGGCAGGAGGAGAAGAGGGTGGCAGAGGATGAGATGGTTGGAAGGCATCACCAACTCAATGGACATGAATTTGAGCAAACTCCAGGAGATGGTGGAGGACAGAGAAGCCTGGTGTATTACAGGCCATAGGGTCACAAAGAGAGGCAAAGAGACTGAACAACAGTGCTGTGGAGTATGATTTGTAGGCACATTTCTGTAACATCATTAATCAAGGGAGTTAGGACCTCTCACTCTCTTTCTTGCAAGCACACCTATTTCTGCTGAAAACGAATAAGCAGATAGAAATTGCAGCTGCACAGTGGCTTTTCTGATTTAAGGAATATCATTAGTCTCATCTTCAAAACTGGAGTATTATGGCAAAGCTTCAAGGGTACTTGTAATATGTAGTTCTTGTCAGAGTCAATTACTATTAGAACACATTTTTTAAATGTCATTCAGAAGGCGATTTTTTTGAAAGATAGTTTAAAATTTTTTAGTAACAACAAAATAAGCCTTTAAGCAAGTGCATTTTCAAAAATTGGATAGTATATCCTGGAAAGGTTTCTTCACATTAACCACTGCTGAGTGCAGAACCCAATAGTTTGAATCAGTTTTGCTTCCTTTGATACAAAATAAGGATAAATGAACTCATTATTTCTTCTTCCCATGATACATATAAAATGTTGGTCCTTAACATTTATTGAGTCACAGACACTTCAGTGAATATGATATAAGATAAGATATGGTACCTTTTCTAAGAAATGGAGTCAGATACATACACACAAATATTAGCATAAAGTTTCAGGGATTATGGACTCATAAAAATCTATTTATAGACACTCGTGTCAAAACCCCAATCTAGAGGAGAATGTAGGAGGAAAATAAGTTTTAAGAACTCAAAAAAAAAGAACAAAGAGCTCAAAGTTGAAATCTATGCAAGATCTAAAGAAGAAAAAATTATGTGCTTATTATGTGCTAAGTTACTTTGCAGAGTTACTATTTTCAGGAATTTTTTTCTATTTATCTCTTTAATTATATAAACTCCAACAATATATATCTCAAAAATTATTCTAAATTGAACTACAATTCGAAGCACATTCTAAAAGTTTTTTTAATTTGTTTTTGGTTTACTTTTTGCAATGAAAACTTGTACTATATTCATTCAAGATTTCTCTGTTAGAATTTTTGTTAATTTTGCTTGGGTTCATTGGCAAAAATACTGTAAAAATCAATTCATTCACATCACCCTGAAGGACAATAACCTAAGCCTATTTGTTTCCTTATATGACAAGGGATTGCTGGATTAATGCCCCTCCAGATTCTTGATCTGCCAAGTGCTGTGCAAGATGTTCACGGGTGCACAGGGTATCTATTGAAAGAAGGGTCCACAAGACTTCCTAAGTAAGTAAACAAGTTGCTTACTTGTTTATTAACTTGATTAAGATATAATTCACATACCATACAGTTCATACATTTAGGGTATACAACTCAATGGTTTTAAGTAGATTTACAGAGTTATGCAACCATCAAAACAATAATTTCAGAACATTTTCATTAACCCAGAAAGAAACTCTGTACCCATCAGCAGCCACACCCTGTTCCCTATCCCCAATCATTTAGCTTTTGGTAAACTGTAATCTGCTTTCTATCTCAATAGATTTGCCTATTTTTTTCACTTAGCATAATATTTTCAAGATGCATCATGTTGTAGCATGTATTAGCACTTCTCTTCTTTTTATGACTAAATAATATCCTACTGTATGGCCAGTTTACATTTTACTTATGCATTCATCAGTTGATGGACACTTGGATTGTTTCCAGTTTGGGGCTGTTACGAATAGTTCTGCTCTAAGCATTTGTGTACAAGTTATTGTGTTGACTAGTCCCTCAACTTTTAACCAAACAAGGCAAAAAGTAAAAAGAGAAGAATTCTTATAACAAAATTACACAAAATTTGTTTTTCAATAATTTTAGACTTGTCAGGATTCAACCATTTCATACTCAACATCACAAAGTCTTCCTATGACCAGGAAACTGGTATTATAACTTTATCACAGAATTAGAGGAGGTTAGATCCCTGAGATTCCCACCTTACACTAAGTTAACAATTTGTTGTTGTTGTTCAGTCACTCAGTTGTGTCCTATTCTGCTACCTCAAGGACTGCAGCACTCCAAGCTTCCCTGTCCTTCACAATCTCCCAGAGTTCACTTTCCATTACTGCCACTTGAACAGAAGGGTAAATAAAGACATCTAGTGGTCTTGAGGAAATTATCATCAAACATTACTGAGCCTCTTGCAAGCAGCAAGGACAACTATACACATGGGCCTTGGACAGAAATGATAATATTGAGTGTGACTTTCTAAGCTCCTTTGACTCTCCATTCTGGTCTGAAGTATGTGGTTTCCTCACTAACTCCCAACTGTGTTTTGCCTAAGTTTCAACACCCTTCTGCCATTGAAACTTTGCCCCTGGCCTCCCCCTGGGCAGCTTTCCAAGCTCACGCATAGAGACACCTACTGCAGACCCTACCCTGCCAACTGTCTCCACTCTACCTCTGAGACTCTGAACTGAAGCCTTTATCACAGGCTTCCTTGCTGGATAAATGCCCCTCCAGGTTTTATATCTGTTAAGTGTTGTGCAAGTTGCTTAGGGCTGAACAATGAAGATCTATTGAATGAAGGGTCCATAAGATTTCCTATCACTGCCACGTGTGTGAGGATGAAAAACTCAACATGAATTTATGCATTTATCAATTAATAATTGATGACATATTTCTCAAATTATCAAGGAACTGGGAACCTCAACTTATTCCTGAGCCTCTCTCCTTAGTTATTACAATGTTAACACAAGTTTATTCAGTGCAATTGAAATTACTTATCTGATACAGACAGATCCCTGGTGTAAGAAGCACATTCCTGAAGATTTGATCCATTCAAATCATCAGACAGAGGATCCAAAGAGGGGTTTTAGCCAACTGATTATTCCTTTCATTTTGTATTTCAGAGCAATCTTACTTTGGATCTCTTTGGATTAGTTTCTATGAAATTCAGTGAGTGTTGCCTGATGCCAGCAGGTAAGGCAAAACCTGAAAGGCTGAATCACAGTTTACTTCTGGGGGGTCCTGCCAAGCTCTGCCACTCTTCCAGAGGAAGGTTTCCATGGGAAGCCAGTTTTTTAAGATAGTCACAAGGCTCCAGTTGGGGAATATCAGGATTCTGCCTGTGGTATTTCTGCAACTTGTCTAGCACCGTGGGCAACCCAACTGTGGAAGCATAGAACATGGGCCCACCCCTGTACCTTGGCCATCCATACCCGTGTAAATAGATAACATCAATGTGCTCTGGGATAGCTGCTATCCCTTCTCCCAAGATGCGAAATGCCTCATTGATGAGTGAATATAGGCAGCGCTCGAGGATCTCATCCCGGCTAATGATACGTGGTTTGATGTGATACGTTTCCCTGTACTGTGCCAGAAATTGGGAAAGCCAGGGATCAGGTTTGTGGATCCTTCCTAGGGGCTTATCATAAAGGTACCAACCCTTACCTGTCTTCTGACCAAACCGTCCTGACTCACACAGCATATCAGGAATTGGGCAATATCTCTGGCCACCTCGCTTCCGGGCAGAACTTCCTGGAGGCAATGTAGGTCCAGTAAGACCTTGCCCTTTGCGGGATTTCCAACCTATATCCAACCCAGCAAGATCAGACACTCTAAAAGGTCCCATTTTAAAACCAAACTCCTCCAGCACCTCATCTATCTCCTCTGGTTTACTGCCTTCCTCTAATAAGAAGTATGTCTGATCATAATAAGACCTCAGCATTCGATTCCCAACAAATCCAAAACAATTGCCCACAACTACTCCAATCTTCTTAATCCTTTTTGATAAATTCATAACCGTGGCAATGGTGGTGGGGGAAGAGAATCGGCTGGGAATAACCTCTAACAACTTCATGACATGAGCTGGTGAGAAGAAGTGGGTGCCAATGACCAAGTGAGGACGGTCACTGGAAGAAGCAATCTCATCAATGTCCAGGGCTGAAGTGTTGGTGCATAACAATGCTTCTGGCTTGCATACAGCTGATAGTTCAGCAAAGACACGCTTCTTCAGGTTCATTTCCTCATATACTGCTTCAATGACTAAATCTACACCACTGAGCTCTTTCATAGATGTAGTTAACCTGGGTTTTGGTCCTGACCAAGGGTGGCCACTCTGCTGCATTTTGGATGCTTCCTTTTCCAAGATGGAGGTTATCATCTTGCTTGCAGTCTCTAGCTGCTTCTTGTCTGATTCTACGGCAATCACAGGGATCTGGGCCTTTGCAAAAGAAATGACAATGCCTCGGCCCATTGTTCCTAAGCCTGTAGATAAGAGTGAAAGAGAAGAAGAATGAGTCAAGGGTATTGGAAAATGGGAAATTATTCAGGGAATGGAAGGTTTCTGTGGAAACATGGCATTCAAAGATAGCAACTCAAGGACTACAGGTGGATTGAATACTAGTTAATGTTAGGAACTGTATTAAGTGCTCCAGGGGGTATAACAATAAAAAGGATTCACACACACACACTATTTGAAATAGTAAACAAGTTCAGCAAGATTGTAGGATGCAAGATCAATATATAAAAATCAATTGTATTTCTACAATAAACAATCTAAATATGAAATTGAGAAAACTATTCCACTTTTAATAGCATTAAAAATAGTAAAATACTTCGGAATAAATTTGAGGAAGAACTTTAAGACTTGCACATGAAAAACCAAAGAACATTGCTGAAAGAAATGAAAGAAAACCTAAATAAATTGAAAGATACCCCATGTTCATGGATCAGAAGACAATATTGTTAAGATGGCAACACTACCCAAGTAAATCTTCAGATTCAGTGCAATAACTATCAAAAGTTCAACTGGCATTGTGCAGAAATTCACAAGCTGATTCTAAAAGTCATATAGAAATACAAGAAATGCAGAGTAGCCAAAACAATATAGGAAAAAAAAAAAAAGAACAAAGTTTTAAGATACATTCTTCCGAATTTCAAAACTTTTGACAAATCTACAGTATTCAAGACAGTGTGATAGTGGCATAAAGGACAGACACATAGATTAATGAGATAGAACTGAGAGTCTGGAAATAATTCATACACATATAGAAAATCAATTTTTAACAAGGGTACCAATATAATCCAATGGGGAAAGAATAGACTTTTTCAACAAATGGTGCTGAGACAACTGGATATTCACACATAAAAGAATGATGTTGAACTTCTACTTCACACCATGCATAAAAACTAACTTAAAATGATCAAACACCAAAGTAAGAGCTAAAACTATAAAACTCTTATGAGGATATCTTCATGAGCTCAGATTAAGCAATGATTTCTTAGAAATGACATCAATAACACAAGCAATAAAAGAAAAAAATGGATAAACTGGACATCATTAAAATTAAAAACTTCTGTGTTTCAAAGGACACAAAAAAGAAAGTGAAAAAAACCCATGGGATGGGAAAGAATATCTTCAAATCATATACCTGAATTTAAAATTAGGTGAAGGATCTAATAAACATTTCTCCAAAGAAGATACACAAATGGCCAATGAGCATATAAAGAGATGCCTAACACTACCAGTCATTTTGGAAATATATATCAAAATCCCCTTGAACTACCACTTCATACCCACTAGGATAGCCATAATTAAAAAGACAGATAGTAACAACTTCTGGTGAGAATATGGAGAAATTGATTCACTGATGGCAAATTGTAAAATGGTGCTGTTGCTGTAGAAGACAAGTTGGAGGTTCCTCGAAATGTTTAACATGGAGTTACCATACAAGTAGGTAAGTAGGCGATTATATACATAATTCAAGAGAAATGGAAACATATGTCCACACAAAACTTATAGACAAATGTTCATAGTAGCATTATTCAAAATAGCCAGAGACTTCCCTGGTGGTCCAGTGGCTAAGACTCCATGCTCCCAGTGCAGGAGGCCTGGGTTTGAACCCTACTCAGATCCCATATGGTGCAATTAAGAGTTCACATCCTCACATACCTCAACAAAGTCAGAAGATCCTGTGTGTTGCAACTAAGACCAGGCGCAGCCAAATAAGTAAAATTAAAAAGAAGAAGCAAGCCAAATGTCCATCAACATGAATAAACAAAAGGTAGCATCTCTTTCTGGGGCTACTCAGGTGGTTTCAGTGGTAAAGAATCCACCTGCAAAGGCAGGAGACACAGATTGGACCCCTAGGTCAGGAAGATGCCCCAAAGAAGGGATGACAACCCACTGCAGTATTCTTGCCTGGAGAATCCCATGGACAGAGGAGCCTGGCAGGCTACAGTCCATAGGGTCCAAAAAAATCGGATATGACTGAGCATGCATGGACAATATATCTCTCCTTTGGAAAAATCACTCAGCTGTAAAAGTAAATGAAACATCCTATAGTGTGGGTGGGCCTTAAAAAACATTATGCTAAGTTAAAGTTGGACACAAAAAGTTACATGTTATATGATTCCATTTGTATGAAATGTTCAGAATAGGGAAATCAGGAGAGACAGAAAATTGATTAGTAGTTGCCGGGAGCTGGGAAGAAGGGCAATGAGGAATGACTGCTAATGGGTACAGAGTTTCTTTTTAGGGTGATGAAAAGGTTCTAAAATTGTTTGTGGCATACTTCCCTGGCAATCCAGTGGCTAAGACTGCACACTTCCGATGCAGGGGGCATGGGTTCAATCCCTGGTCGGGGAAATAAGATCCCACAGGCCATGGGGCACAGCCAAAAAACTAAAAAAAAAAATTTTTTTTAAGTCTAAAAAAGTAAAATAAAATTGTGGCAATGGTTGGACAACTTTACAAATATCTAAAAACAACTTAAGTGTGCTCCTTTTTTGGTGACGTTGTTACTATGTATTTTAAAAATATTTTATGATAAGATACATATCACATAAAACTTAACATCATAACCATTTTTATGTGTACAGTTCAGTGGCATTTAGCACATTCACAAAGCTGTGTAACCAGCACCATCTTGCACCATCTATCTCTAGAACTCTTCTCATCCTGTAGAACGGAAACTGCGCTCACTAAACCAGAACTCCCCATTTCTCTCCCTGGCAATCATCATCCTACACTCTATAATTGTGAGTACTCTAGATACCTCATATAAGTGGAATCAAATAGTATTTGTCCTTTTGTGACTAGCTCATTTCACTTAGCAGAAGAGCCTCAGGTTCATTCATGTAGTATGTGTTAGAATTCCCCACCTTTTAAGGCTGAATATTACCCCTTTGTATCCTTTGTATATGTACATATACATATATATATATGTAGCATATTTTATTTATCCATTTATCTGTCAATGGACATTTGGGTTGCCATTATGCCACTATTGAGAATAATTCTGCCATGTACATGAGTGGACAAATATCTGTTTGAGTTCTTGCCTTCAGTTCTTTTGGATATGCCCAGAAGTGGAATTGCTGGATTATATGATAATTCTATTTTTAATTTTTGAAGGAACTGTTTTTCATAGCAGCTGCACCATTTTATGTTGAATTGTACTCTTTAAATGGGTCAATTTTATCACATATGAGTTTCATCTCGAGAAAACTGTAATTTAAAATCTATGTAGTACCAATCCTCAGGGCTTCCCTGATGGCTCAGATGTTAAAGAATCTGCCTGCAATGCAGGAGACCAGGGTTCAATCCCTGGGTTGGGAAGATCCCTTGGAGAAGGATATGGTCACCCATTCCACTATTCTTGCCTAGAGAATTCCATGGACAGAGGAGCCTGGTGGCCTGCAGTCCACGGGGTCGCAAAGAGTTGGGCACAACTGAGCAACTAACACTAACACAACCCTCAAGGATCTTATAATCTAGCGATGGGAAGTTCACAAATATTCACCATGTTAAAGTAAGGTAGGTGATGAGAGAAGTTCTTTGGTGCTTTAAAGAAAAGATATTATTTTTGGTTAGATGAGTCAAGAAAAGCTTCAAGATAAGGAAGAAATATTTAAAGAAAGGTCATACTGAAACAGTATGAAATGATGAACCACCTAGCTGGGGAAACAAAAAGCAAAGTGAGAAATATTTTAAAGAAAGGCAAGAAGAATGGAAAATATAGAAAAATTATTTGATGGCAAATATGTTGCCATTTCTTCCCCACACTGTTTCATTTTCTTCTTGGGCACATAGGAGGCTGTACTTTCTAGACCTCTTATATCCCAGTAGGGCCTGTAACTAATTCTGGTCAAGGAAATGGGGGAAGGGTGGTGTGGGATCACAACTGGCCCCTAAAATCTCCTACAAGATCCTTCATTATCACCTGGGTACAGAGGATGCAGAGATCAACTCTGAGGACTTGGAGGAGACCCTAGAGCAGGTGTTGGCCTGCAGGTCACATCCAGCCCACTGCCTGCTTTTGTACTGCCTGTGAGCTAAGAATGCTTTTATGTTTTAAATAGTTGAAAATTAAAGAGTAAGAATATTTTGTGACACCTGAAAATGATATCAAATTCAAATTTCAGTGTCCATAAATAGTGCTACTGGAATCAATCACACTGATTTGTTTTTATATGGTCTGTGGCTATACTCGTCCTCAATAGCAGAGCTGAGTAGTCGCAATAGAGAGCATAAGGCCCCCAAAGCCTAAAACATTTACTGTCTAGCGCTTTACAGGAAGAGTTTGCTGACCCTTGTCCAGAAGAATGGTAGAGCCACTAGTTGGAAAGAACCTGGTTTTAGAATTATCTTGAGAGTGAGGAGGAAATACATCTTTATTGTGTTAAGCTGTTGAGACTGTTACCTGTTACAGCAGCAGCTTATCTGTTACCTGACCAACCTGCTGTGGATGAAACAGTTCAGTGAAAGCTACGTACATATTACTCTTCTGCACTTCACATTGACTAGCTTTAGGTCTTTTTTAAAAAATTGAAGCATACTTGATTTACAATATTATATTAGTGTTAGGTATCTAACATAGTGATTCAGATTTTTATAGATTATATTCCATTTAAAGTTATTATAAAATATTGGTCATATTCTCTGTGCTATATAGTATATCCTTGTAACTTATTTNGTTCAGTGAAAGCTACGTACATATTACTCTTCTGCACTTCACATTGACTAGCTTTAGGTCTTTTTTAAAAAATTGAAGCATACTTGATTTACAATATTATATTAGTGTTAGGTATCTAACATAGTGATTCAGATTTTTATAGATTATATTCCATTTAAAGTTATTATAAAATATTGGTCATATTCTCTGTGCTATATAGTATATCCTTGTAACTTATTTATTACATACATAATAATTTATACCTCTTAATCCTTTGTGAGAATTGGTTTTGAATATATTATGTTATCAATCATTAGAAATTATTGATTTAGTTCCTCTGGAATATATTTAATTTTTAAATCATATTGAATTATTTAATACATATATTGAATTATTTAAAACAGTTTTGCAAGTTTACTAAACATCAGTAACAAGAAGGCTGGATAGCTCTCACTGCTTTAGCAGCTTGTATCCTAAACTTTAGCCTGCATAAACCGGAGGTAGAGTTAAGGGTTCAAAACCCTGGCCCTCTGGCTTTCAGTCCCAAGCTTCATATAAAATTCCTACCAATCCTGGCGGGCTGCCGTCTATGGGGTCGCACAGAGTTGGACATGACTGCAGCGACTTAGCAGCAGCAGCAGCAGAGAGTACAATCTCACAGGAACAATAAGGATTCATGAGACGTTTACGTGAAAGTGCTTTGTAAAGTACAACGTGATACAGATGATGGAACTGAACACAGAAGAGAAGGAAAGCCATCTGTGAGGGCGGAGCACAGCTCCTCGCACTTCCCTCGCAGAACAGGGCTGCTGAAGGACCTNGTGAGTTTGAGTAAACTCCGAGAGTTGGTGATGGACAGGGAGGCCTGGTGTGCTGCAATTCATGGGGTTGTAAAGAGTTAGACACAACTGAGCTATTGAACTGAACTGAACTGAATGATATATTAGTAATAATATAGACTCACCTTATTTTCTAATTTGGACCATGTGTGCACAGTTCTGTATTGTGGTTTCTGTGTCAAAGCACAAGTGTTTTGATTAGCAGTTCTCAAAATTTTTAGTCTTGAGACCCCTTTGTACTCTTAAAAATTATGGAATACTCTAAAGAGCCTTTGTTTGTGTGGGTTATTTCTATCAATATTTACTATATTAGAAATTATAACTGAGAACTTTAAAAATGTGCCTTTATTAAATCACTTTAAAATAATCATGATAGACCTATTACATATAAACATAAATAATTTTATGTACATAATCCTACTTTAAGAATTTAGTGAGAAGAGTGTCATTGTTTTACATTTTAAAAAATTTCTTTAATTTCTGGCGTAACAGAAGATAGCTGGGTTTTCATTTCTGCTTCTTCATTTAATCTGTTTTGATACTACATGGCATAAAATAACCTCTTATTATTATGAAAACAGTTCTGACTTGAAGGACTGCCTCCCCTCCAGCCCCCTGTACCCCACACAATGGTCTTAGGTACACCCAGGAGTCTGTGGGTCACACTTTAACAACTCCTGATTTGGACCACATTTAAAGACCATGTAGCATCTTATATATGAATCCATACATTTAGAATTTATTTGTGGCTGGTGTGATTTTAGCTACTTTGAGAGTAACCTTTTGTTGTATTTTGTTTGTATCCTTTGGAAGCTTGCAGGATTCTATTTCCTGAAAGTTTAAAATCTTTATCAAAACACAAGGCATTGACATTTCATCAGATTTTCCAGAAAAATGGTGTGCCTGCTAAAATACAATCTCTGATTCTTTTATGTATCTGAAGAGTTTCTTCCCTTTTTCCCTTTGATTATTGCTTCTCCCATTTTTGCTTGTGCTCTGGAAGCATTTATTATTCGTAGCAGAGACCTCTGTTAGAGACCTTCCATGTCTGCTGCCTTCATTTACATTTCATGTATCTTTTTAAAAAATTCTTCTGAATTCCATAAGTGGGTCTCTACCCTCCATGTTGCTGATTCAGTAGTATGTTCTATTGCATCCTTTTTTTAATGCTTCAAAAATTATTTTGGCTAACATATTGATTTTAAACAGGTTTTTTATTTAATAAATAATATATTTTCTTTTCTAATTCAGAATATTGTGAGTTTGCTAATCTTTTTCTTTTCTTTAATCTGTTTCAACAGACTCACATTTATGTCTCATTTTTCTAATGTCATAGAATATTTTCGTAAATTTTAGGTTGAGTGTTAAATGTTCTGTCTGTTAGTTTGTCTTAGTCATGAAACAATGTTTGCTCATATGTATTACTGGTGACTGGGAGCCCTGGGTACTAAAACTTGCCCTTAACATATTGTTTGGATACAGAGAAAACTCACCTGGACCTAACTAAATCTGAAAGGCTGGAAGGATAAAGATGTCACTTGCAATTTCTTCCCCAGTACCCTGGGTGCGCTTCAGTGAACAAGGGAAATGGGACCTAGGAAACAACAGCAGAAGGAAGGGCAAGGCACTTGTAGTTCTCCACATCTGAATGGATGGAAAACATCAGGGATGAACTGCAATGCGCCCAAGCACATCTTTTGTGGTTACTGATAAGATTCAGTTGTTTTCAGATGGCATTTTAGGGAAACTGTGGAGAAGTGGCAGTTGTTGTAATTAATCCACTTTTCCAGAGTTACTCTCTCATGGTTTTCAAAAAAACAGAAAAGGCTAGCTATTTACTCATTAATTTAATCTAAATTTATTTACATATTAATTTCCTGCAGGGCAGTGCCTACAAAGCTGGTGTTTTTCCCCATTAACATCAGTAGGGAATCTTCAACTTCCAGTAAGAACTTTTTTTTTTAAGCATCCTTTCTCAGGAAAAATGTTTACCAGAAGCAAGACATCAGGAATCTAAAATAGGTCAGCAAACTGTGCTCCCTCCAGAGGCTCAGAGACAGAATCCATTTCCTTGGCTTTTCTAGTCTCTGAAGGCTGCCCACATTTATTCTTCTCTTCCTCCATCTTCAAAGCCAATTTGTACCATCTTCTTTCCTCTCTGACCTCTCTCCTTCCACCTCTGAGGACCCTTGAGATAAGCTGGGCCCACCTAGAAAATCCAGAATAGTCTCACATCTTAAGACTCTTAATTTAATCACATTTGCAAGGTCCCTTTTGAATGTAAGGTAATACATGCACAAGTTCTAGGGATTAGGATGTGAACATCTTGGAGGGGGCATTGTTACGCCTACCATAGTTACCATTTATAGAATATCTCCTAGGTGACAGGTACTCTACCAGAAGCATGTCATGTAATTTCATTATTCCTTAGAACAACTATGTGGTTGTTTTACTGATGAAAAAAAGGAAGACCAAGACAAGTTCAGACAATCTTGCTCCTAAATTCCAGGCCAGTCTATCCAACTGTCTGTTTGACAACTCTGCTTGGATGTCAGACTTCACACGTCCAAAACTAAGCTCTTGCAATTCTTCCCTACAACCTGTTCTACAAGCAGAAATCCCCATCTTGGTAATGGCACCATCCTTCCAGCTGCTCAGGCCATTTAAATCATTCTGCTCTCCCCTTTCTCTCACCTCTACATTTGATATGTCACACAATTCTGGTTGGCTCAAAATATATCCAGAATTTGACCGTGTCTCACCATTTACATTATTACCACTCAGTTTTACATTTCCATCATGGCTCCCTTGGATTATTAAAGCACACTTCTAACCAGTCTTCCTATTTCTGCCCTAACCTCCCATCAGTATATTTTCAATAGCCAGAGTGATCTTGTAAAACACATAAGTGACAGCATGTTACTCTTCTGCTCAAAATACTCCAACGCTTTTCTACCTCATTCAGCAGAAAAGTCAAAGTTCTCTCTATAATCTTCAAGGCCCTATAGGATGTGGCTTCACCCGCAACTACTCTTTCCCTTACTCACCTCACTCTAGCTTCATTGACCTTCTTGCTGTTCTTTGAAATTTCCAAGTAAGCCTTACCCCAGGGCTTGGTATTTGTTATTTTCTCCGTGTGAAATATCTTCCACTAGATATTGGCGAAACAAGCTTCCTCCATCCCTCAAGTCTTCACTCACATTCATTTTGTAGGAAAGCCTTACCTAGCTATCCTACCTATAAAATTTTACCCAGCCCAGCCTATCACTTCACCTTTCCCTTTTCTACTTTATGTTTTCTCCTCAGCACTTGTCTCCATCTAATCGACCAGATATCCTACTTACATAATAGGTAGCCATGGCATTTAGTAAGAGTACACAGCATGGTAGCTGGTCACCAAAGTGACCTGCCATGTGTTTGACCTCTGGGTATTTAAGCTCCCCTCACAAGCTGAATAGGAAAGACTCGTATAATCAATAGAATAATTCAGAAAAGATGGCATGGAACTCCAAAGCTAGGTCATAGGAGACACTGCCGTCTTTGCCTTGCTCCCTCTTGGACCAGTTACTCTAGAGGAAGCCAGCTTCCATGTTGGGAGGAGATACAGGAAACTCTAGAGAGAGGCCCATGTGGAAAGAAAATGAAGCCTTCTGCCACAGTCAACAGGAACCAGCCATCCATGTGACTCAGCCATCCCAGAAGTAGATCCTCCAGGCCCATTCAACTTTTCAGATGACTGTGGCCCACTCAGTGTCTCGGCTACAATCTCAAGAGAACCCTTGAGCTAGAACTCAACTAAGCTGTTCCAAAATTGCTGACCCACAGAAACAAGGGGAGAAAAAACACTGCCAATCAAACCATGACTCCAGTGAATGTAAGAGGCATCTTGAGTTCAAAGATGTGGATACCACTGTGCATTTTTGAACAGATGCAATATAATAATGATAATTATTCTTACTGTTGCTGTTTTCTATATGTAATCTCTATAAGGGCGGGAATTTTGGTAGGTCTGATTTGCTGCTATAGGTCCACTGCCTGCAACAGGGCCCAGCACATGAGAAAAAAATTACAGCTATTACATGAGTAAATAAAGCTGAATTTGTATAAAGCGTACATGTTCATATGTAGCACAGCTGGGACTCAAGCTCAGGTCTTTAATTCTAAAGCTTGTGCTCTTTTTATTGCCTGTTCCTTCGGATACAGTCTGTTACCAAGATGTTCATCTTATTTTTACTCAATCCTCCTCTTTTACTAGAAAGTCAGATGTAGGAAAAATAATATATAGCTAACATGTATTACCACATCTAGGACTGTTCTAAGCACACTGTATTCATTAATGCATCTGATCTTCATCAAATCACCATATGGTAGGCACTGCTGTTATACACATTTATGAGGAAACTAAGGCACAAGAGGCAAAGTGATTGACCCAAGGTCAACATTATTTCTGTTTGGAATAAACAGTGATGCATGCACTATCTTCCAACCTTGCTTCAAATGGAAATATCTTTTATGTCTTTTAATATTTGGTAAATGCAGGGTCTCTAAGGGCATCTTTGGTGGCTCAGCTGGTAAGGAATCTGCCTGCAATGCAGGAGACCCTGGTTCAATTCCTGGGTTGGGAAGATCCGTTGGAGAAGGGATAGGCTAACCACCCCAAGATTCCTGGACTTCCCTGGTGGTTCAGCTGGTAAAGAATCCACCTGCAATGTGGGAGAAATGTTTTCTAGTGTTGCATTGTTCACATTCTCTACTGCAAGATTACAACTTCTATTTGAAGCTAATATGTTCACACCTGGGAAATGAAAAATTCAGTCATTTCCAAACTAAAACTTGAAATCTTTCCTTGGAAATTCTAGTTTTAATTCTTGTTTTATATTATGATTTCTAAGTAAGATCTGAATATAATGCACCCTATGCAAAAGCAGTGTCTATGAGTAGCCTCTTAAATGTGATTGGGGCTTTGTATATACTTTCATCTAAAAGGTACACATATTTGCTCTTCATGGTAACTTTTGAGAAGCTCTCAGGAAAGATATTCTTTCCATTTTACAGATGAGAAAACTGACATCAAAGAAGTTAAAGTATCCTCTTAACATTACATGGGTAGAAGACTATCAAGCCGGAATGTTTCTAAATCCTTGTCTATTTCCTCACATTGATCCAGGCTGCCATTGGCAGAGTTAGTACTCACCTGATAGAATCAAGTCAAGTGCAGCAGGCACTCCAATAAGTCTGGGGAGAAGCTGGGTTCCTCTTGCACCAGGAAGGATTCCTAGTGTGACTTCTGGGAAGCCAATTTGAGCCTATCAAAGATTGAAGGCATAAAGGTCATTAGAATGAGATGCTACACTCAGAGTCAAGGCAAGCATTCCCTTGGGTTTCTCACACCCTCAAAAACATTGTTGCACAGAATTCAGTGCAAGTTTCTTCAGAGGAAATCCCAGTGTATACCCTCTCCATTAATTAATAGCATAAACAGAACTGTGCCATCACTAAGTCTTCATGTTGAAACACAACCCTAGCTCCTTATACATTTTTTTCTCTGACTCTATTATGACCTGTCTCAACCAACTCAAACAATAATCTCCAGAAACAGCTCTATGAAGCCCTGAAAGAGCCAAGCAGCCAAGAAATTACAAAGACAATCCAAAAATTGGAAGAGAATACTTTCTAATCATATGTCTGGAACATATAAAGAACTTTTAAAACTCAATAATAAAAACATAAATGATCCAATTAAAATGAGCAAAGCATCTGAATAGACATTTCTCCAGAAAGATACAAATGGCTAATAAGCACATGAAAAGATGTGCAATATCATTAGCTATCAGGGAACTACAAATCAAAACTACAAGATACCACTTCATAACCACTAGGATGGCTGGAATGAAAAAAAAAATGACAGACAATAACAAGTTTTAGAGAGGATGTGGAGAATATAACACCCTCATACATTGCTGGTGGGAATGTAAAATGCCACAGTCACTTTGGAAAACAATTTGGCAGTTTCTCAAAGATTAACCATAGAGTTTCCATATAGCTATATAAGATCATGGTATCTGATCCCATCACTTCAAGGCTAATAGATAGGGAAAAAGTGGAAACAGTGGTAGATTTTATTCTCTTGGGCTCCAAAATAACTGCAGATGGTGACTTCAGCCATGAAATTAAAAGACACTTGCTCCTTGGAAGAAAAGCTATAACAAACCTAGATGGTGTATTAAAAAACAGAGACATCACGTTGCCTACAAAGATTCAACTAGTCAAAGATGTGGTTTTTTCAGTAGTCATGTACAGATGTGAGAGTTGGACCATAAAGAAGGATGAGCTCTGAAGAACTAATGCTTTCAAATTGTGGTGCTGGAGAAGACTCTTGAGAGTCTCTTGGACAGCAAGGAGATCAAACCAGTCAATCCTAAAGGAAATCAACCCTAAATATACATTAGAAGGACTGACGCTAAAGTTGAGGCTTCAATACTTTGGCCAACTGATATGAAGAGCTAATTTATTGGAAAAGACCCCAATACTGGGAAACATTGAGGGCAGGAGGAGAAGTGGGTGACAGAGGATGAGAAGGCTGGATGACATCACCGATTCAATGGACATGAGTTTGAGCAAACTCTGGGAGATAGTGAAGGACAGAGAAGCCTGGCGTGCTGCAATCCACGGGGTCACAAAGAGTCAGATACGACTTAGCAGCTGAACAACAACAACCCAGATATTTCACTCCTATATACATAACCAAAAGAAATGAAAACATGCCCACAAAAAAACACTTGTGTGAACATTTTCATAGCATCATTGTTTATAAATTCAAGAAAGGAGAAACCATCCAAATGCCCATTAAGTAATGAATGGATAAAGAAAATATAGTATATCCATAAAAAGAAATATTCAGTCATCGGAAGGAATGAAATACTAATGACATGCTACAATGAAAAAAATAATGCTGAGTGGAAAAAAACAGACACAGTATATTATATGGTTCCATTTTCATGAAATGTCTAGAATAGGCAAATCCATATAGACAGAAAATAGATTAGTGGTTGCTAGGACTAAGGGAGAGGGAAATGGTGGGTTACTCCCAAACGGTGTGAAGTTTCTTTGGGGGGCAATGAAATATTCTAAAGTCAGCTGTGGTAAACACTGCATAACTCTGTGAATATACTAATATACTATTGTACTGTACCTTTTAAACGGGTGAATTATATGGTATGTGAATTATATCTAAGTGAAGCTATTATAGAAAGGAAGGTAGGAAGGAAGGAAAGAAGAAAGGTAGGAAGAAAGAAAGTCAGGCAGCAATCTCAGTTGAGATGAGAGGGTAAGCTTGAGACCTTAATCACATGACTTCCCTAGTCTTAAAAGTGGCCAAAGCTCTGTTAGTCATTTCCCAGGTATAAGGATGGGAGGAGGAGGGTACTTAAATTCATACCACCATTTATCCAAGTCATGATTCCAACAGCTCCAATATACCTGGAATGTTTGAGTCTCTCTCACATGAGGCCTTCCTAGCTGTTAATCACCATTTTCCCCACCACAGGTCATCCCTATTCCCTGACTTATTATTGCTTGTAACTTAGATCTGCATTCAGTGTTCAGAAGGTCATGATATAAGGAACACTGAAAAAGGGACACAAGATATGTGTCTTTATTTATGAGTGTGTGCATGCTAAGTTACTTCAGTTGTATCTGACTCTTTTTGACCCCATGGGCTATAGCCTGCCAGGCTCCTCTGTCCATGAGATTCTCTAGGCAAGAATACTGGAGTGGGTTGCCATCCCCTCTTCCAAGGGATCTTCCTGACCCAGGGATTGAACCTGAGTCTCCTGAGGCTCCTGCATTGCAGGCAGATTCTTTTACCTCTGAGCCACCAGGGAAGCTCATCTTTATTTATAAGTTTCATTTAAAAAATTTAAACAAAGGGAAAAGGTTAAATAAATTATGATGAATCTATTAATATAAGAGGGAAAATCATATAACCATTTAAAATTATATTTTTAATAAATATTTCCAATAAGATTAACAGTAAATTTCTCATCAGAAACTATGGAGGCCAGAAGATAGTGGGATGACATGTCTGAAGTACTGAAAGAAAAATACTGTCAACCAATAATTCTACTTCCAACAAAATTAGTCTTTAAAAATGAAGGCAAATTAAGACATGTTTCAGATAAATAAAAACTGAATTTGTTGCTAGCAGATCTGCCATACAAGAAATCCTTCAGCATAAAATGAAAAGACACTAGATGGTAACTTAAATCCACATGAAAGAATAAAGAATACTGTTAAAGGGTAATTATATGGGTAAATATAAAAGACAGTATTAATGTAATTAATTTTTTGCTTGTAATTCTTTTTTCCTTATCTGATCTAAAAGACCATTATATTAAGCAATAATAATATATTTATGCTTATGGGCCTGCAATATATAATGATATAATTTGTGACAATAACAATATAAAGCAAGTGTGTAACAGAACTGTAAGGAAGCAAATTTTTTGCATACTATTGAACCTAAGTTGGTATGAATCTGAACTAGTTTATTGCAAATTAAGATGTTAATTACAATCCCTAGGGCAACCACCACTAAGAAAATAACTAAAAAATATACAGTAAAATAAATAAGAGAATTTATCCATTTATCCATCACCAGAACTTATCCATTTAATACAAAGAAAAGTATTAATGGAGAAACTGAAGAATTAAAAGAAATATAAGATGTAGAAAACAAATAGAAAAGTGGCCAAAATCCTTCCTCATCCATAATTATGTTAAATGTAAATAAATGGTAGACACTGGTAGAATGGATAAAAAATATATAATAATAATTTAAATATGGTATTAGTAGAAAATAGAATACAAGTACAATAAAATTCCATCTTTTTTTTTTTTAAAGAAAGGTTGCAAAGAAAAATAAATGTAAGAAAAAATGTTACACAGGAAAAGGATCAGAATGAAAAAAGATAAAATGTTAACAGCAGTTATTTCTGAACTGTGAGTTTATGGTGACTTTAATATAAAGATGACTTTATTTTATAGTTTACTACAATGATGAATATTACCTTTATTATCAGAAAATATATCACTTATAAAAATATTACTATTGTAAGGCAGGCATCACAAACTTCAATCTATATGTCTAATAACCTAAATTAAATCTATTTTCAGAAATAAATGGATTTACTAGTTGTGTGCTGTTTTCAATAGGAACTTGTCTTCTTAAGTACTAATAATTATGAGACCACAAAACTGAAATGTTTGAGACAGGAAATGAAAATTTAAATAAACACGCATGCTCACAAGCTATGTCCAAATATTTAATACTTCATACTGTATAAGCATTGCTTAGGGAAATTTGATGTAGGCAATAACACTGTACAGGAGTTCTCCTTTATCTAGTGGTTCACAGGGAGGGCCAAAAGGTAGTGAAGGGTCAGTTACAGGCTCAGGGTAGCAGCTATTTATCAACTGGAATGGACATAATTCAACATTTCGACAACCAGTACCACTATACTGGTATATAACAGCTGAACACCAGTGCTAGAAATATCTGAGAGTTATCAACCAGCTAACCATTTACAGTGGTCACCTCTGATGCTTATGACAACATTTAATGCTTGCTTTAAAGAAAAGCTCCCTACATAAACTCCTGTATGGATCCCCTCTCTTACCTCTGCATGGGCAATTCTATAGTGACAGCCCAGGGCCAGCTCCAGTCCCCCTCCTAAAGCCACCTTTTCGATAGCTGCCACCACAGGCTTCTTGTTTCTCTGTATTTCATCTACTATATCTCCCAGTTGTATGTCAAAGGTCTTATGAACTTTGAATTCTCCAATATCGGCACCTAAGAACACATAGAAAAGGAAAAAAGAGAGTTGAGGAAGGCTTTGCTATTTAACAATAGACTATCAGATAGCACTTAAGGAATCTCAGATCTTTTTGGATCCCTGAAACACTTTATTCTTCGGCTTCAGACACAGTAAAGCAACAAGTAGCCTGAAAAATGTAGAAAGATATGAAAGTCATCAAATATTTATCAGAAGTCCTGTAATCTAAAATCTGTTTTTCCATATGATAGTAATAACTCTACCTTCAGAAAAATTTGAAAGATCAGAGAAAGGAAGAAAAGATTCTGAGATTGAGTTAGCCCGTCCTCATTTTTGGCGTGATATTGCTCACCAACTCTTTTCACAGCCATTTAGACCTTCATCTTTTTTAAGGGCATCAGTTATTACAATATAAAACCTCATAAAATGCAGACATATTTGTGAGTTATATGTTGATCAACCAGCTTAGAATTATGTTTTTCTGATAGACTCTTTTGCAATCAATGAAAGTAACATTTACTGGTTTTCTTAGTTACAAAAATAATACTCATTATAAAGCGACTTCTCCCATGATTCAACAGGTAAAAATTCTGCCTACAATGCAGGAGACATAGGAGATGCAGGTTGGATCCCTGGAACAGAAGATCCCTTGGAGAAGGTAGTTGCAACCCACTCCAGTATTCTTGCCTGGGAAATCCCATGGACAGAAGGAGCCTAGCTGGCTACAGTCCACGAAGTTGCAAAGAATCAGACCACAACTGAGCAACTGTCAGGGAATGTTTAACAGGAGGATTCCTACGTGCTGTTTCTCATAAGTCCTTTGTTCCTTATCAAAATGGAACAGCACGCTGCTCCCAGGAACTGAGGTCATTATGTGAGACAGGCTTGAATCTCCTTTAGTAAACATTCTCTTTATGACAAAACTGCTTAGTCTTGATCCCCTTTCTTGAGATATGGGTTGTCTCCTGACCTTGTGACCATTACTATTCCCTTGTTCCCTTGGTAATGTTTGCTATACATTTGGTTTTCTGATCTTTATCACTGTTGAAAAAATTTTTTTGTACAATAGCCTATATATACCCACAGAAAGATCATTAAAGCACCTTTGCTCCATCAGAGCTTGGGGCCCCATGTCTGTCTTTCTTTCTCTCTCTTTCTCTNAGTATACTGTATTGGTGTTTTTCTTTCTGGCTTACTTCACTCTGTATAATCTGCTCCAGTTTCATCCACCCCATTAGAACTGATTCAAAAGTATTATTTTTAGTGCCTGAGTAATACTCCATTGTGTATATGTACCACAGTTTTCTTATCCATTCATCGCCAGTCTAGGTTTGATGCAGGGTGCAGGATGCTTGGGGATGGTGCACTGGGATGACCCGGAGGGATGGTGTTGGGTGGCAGGGGGGTTTGGGATTGGGAACACGTGTACACCCGTGGGATAGTACAGGGAGGAAGGAGAGAGGGGGGTTCAGGATGGGGAACACATGTATACCTGTGGTGGATTCATGTTNGATGCTTGGGGATGGTGCACTGGGATGACCCGGAGGGATGGTGTTGGGTGGCAGGGGGGTTTGGGATTGGGAACACGTGTACACCCGTGGGATAGTACAGGGAGGAAGGAGAGAGGGGGGTTCAGGATGGGGAACACATGTATACCTGTGGTGGATTCATGTTGATGTATGGCAAAACCAATACAATATTGTAAAGTAAAAAAATAAAAATAAATTTAAAAAGAAACAGAAAAAATAAATATAAAATCTGGAGCTAAAAAAAAATAAATAACACTCTAGAGCCATAGAAATTTGAAATGTACAAAATCAGGATTGTTTTCCTCAGTTCCCAGGTGGGGAAACTTGGATGCAAAAGGCACAGGTATTTTCCCAAGATTATTAAAGCAGCAGTGAAAAAGTTAGGAATCTAGTGTCTTTGGCCAGCGCTCATGCTAAGCTGATCTTTGCCTCTTTGACCAAAGAATAAAGCATGCTTCCAACAATATGAAGGCTATCTTGGAAGAATATACCTATAGAACTACATTGGCTGTGGAGCCCTGGTAAAATACAGAAGGTAGGAAACTACTGTTGATGGGTAGACTCTTTCTTCATGATTAATAATCACTACATTTTCTCCAAATTACCATTTCTCTTTGACTTTCGAAAGGGTATATATTACTTTTGTCAGTAAATCCATATTGCAGATTAAATATAAGATGTTAATTTAGAGACAACTTGAGAGATAACTGAGGGTAGGGAGAGTGTAGTGTTCCCACCACCACCACCAAATATATATATTCAAAATAAACCAGAAGGGGGAGTGGCCTGACATTCAGACTGTACTGCTGCAAACAAATCAAGGGTTTTGCACAGAATTATGGAAAGAAAATAAGGAGCTTGCCTTGGAATTTGAATTGCTAACTAACATTTCCAAATGCTTCTGTATTTTACTATGGCTTGGAAAATAAGCTTTGTGGGCCATTTTGAAGGAAATATGGCCTAATGTATGAAATCCTGCTGTTTTCACATTATGTACTAGAGAAAGCTTTGATTTTTTTTTTCAGCTGGGATACCAGGTATTGCTTTGAANAGAAAACGAAGATGATGGCATCTGGTCCCATCACTTCATGGGAAATAGATGGGGAAACAGTGGAAACAGTGTCAGGCTTTATTTTTTGGGGCTCCCAAATCACTGCAGATGGTGATTGTAGTCATGAAATTAAAAGATGCGTACTCCTTGGAAGGAAAGTTATGACCAACCTAGCATATTCAAAAGCAGAGACATTACTTTTCCAACAAAGATCTGTTTAGTCAAGGCTATGGTTTCTCCTGTGGTCATGTATGGATGTGAGAGTTGGACTGTAAAGAGCTGAGCACCGAAGAATTGATGCTTTTGAACTGTGGTGTTGGAGAATACTCTTGAGAGTCCCTTGGACTGCGAGGAAATCCAACCAGTCCATTCTAAAGGAGAGTCCTGGGTGTTCTTTGGAAGGACTAATGCTGAAGCTGAAACTCCAATACTTTTGCCACCTCATGCAAAGAGTTGACTCATTGGAAAAGACTCTGATGCTGCGAAGGATTGGGGGTAAGAGGAGAAGGGGATGACAGAGGATAAGATGGCTGGATGGCATCACCGACTCGGTGGACATGAGTTTGAGTGAACTCTCGGAGTTGGTGATGGACAGGGAGACCTGGCATGCTGTAATTCATGGGGTCGCAAAGAGTTGGACATGACTGAGTGTCAACTGACTGAACTGACTGACTGAGGAATCTTACTCTCCTTAGAACTCTCTTATTTTTGTTATAAAAAAAGAAATCTAACAAATGGTGTCTCTTAACAGACCTTAGAAAAGTTAATGCATCTATGAAATCCATGGGTGCATTACAACCGGGGCTCCCATCACCTATTACTATTCCTCAAAATTGGCACATTATTATTATTGATTTACAAGATTGCTTTTTATATATACCTTTACACCCTTTAGACTGNCTCTTAACAGACCTTAGAAAAGTTAATGCATCTATGAAATCCATGGGTGCATTATAACCAGGGCTCCCATCACCTATTACTATTCCTCAAAATTGGCACATTATTATTATTGACTTACAAGATTGCTTTTTATATATACCTTTACACCCTTTAGACTGGGAGAGATTCACTTTCTCTCTCCCTTATCCTAATCATACCAGGCCTCATAAAAGATTTCAATGGACTATGTTACCTCAAAATATGCTTAACAGTCCCACTATTTGTCAAAATTTTGTAGCCAAGGCTTTACATCCAATGTAACAGCAATCCCCTCATGTATATATCATTAATAATATACTGTACTACAAAAAGGATAAGTGATATTTTTGACACTGAATGGCCATGATATTCTTTAGACAAAGAAAACTGATTAAAATAAAATCTTTTTTGAAATTGCAAAACTGGTTCTTCTTACNTGGGGAGGGAGGTGGGAGGGGGGTTCAGGAACGGGAACTTATGTACACCTGTGGTGGATTCATGTTGAAGTATGGCAAAACCAATACAGTATTGTAAAGTAAAAAAAAAAAATAGGAAGGGGGAAAGGGAGGGGAGATGAAAAGTGTAAAGCAGAAAGAGAAAAACATAAAGGGGGACCTGTTAAACTGGATGAGCGTGCTAGGACACATACCTTCACCTAAGTACAAGTTCAAGAGGAAAGCGCAAAAATGTGTTAATCACCAAGTGGAGAAAATTCCGATGCAGCTGCAATGAATCCTGAGCAGCAGGGCCTGTTGGTAGGGGCTTGTAACAGGCCTTTTGCCTAATAAAAATAATGATAGCTGGTGGTGCAGTGGTAAAGAATTCACCTGCCAATGAAAGAGATGCAAGAGACGCGGCTGAGTTGGAAAGATCCCCTGGAGTAGGAAATGGCAACCCACTCCAGTATTCTTGCCTGGAAAATCCCATGGACAGAAGAGCCTGGTAGTCTGCAGTGCATGGGGTCGAAAAGTCAGACACAACTAAGCGCACACACACACACAACATCTAAGTATCAGTTTCTAATCTGGAACACATTTAAACCTCCCAACTTAATGAGGTAGGTACTAAAATTTCTCCTGCAAGGGGGAAAGGGTACAAGTTAAATACCAGACACATTTTAAGTAGTTATGGGAAAATATTCCTAGTTATAGGTACTAAACTGTGGAACTATTTTCCCCAAAGTTAGAGATGGGCACAGTTATCCATTATGAGAAGAGAGGCAGAGTCCTAATACTAAGTAATTTTAACTGAAATATAAAGTTCAAAATTGATATGTAATTGTAGTACTCATGTTTTTCTTCATCAAAACTGAAATAACAATATTTTGCTTTATTCTGAGTGGCAAGTAAGTGGACTTATTCTTTGTGTGATTTTATTTCTGAAAATTTTTATATTATTAAATGCAAAATTTTATATTAAAATAAAAGTTATAATATTAATGCTAATGATAAAACCAAATCTGATGACAGTAGGACAAAAATTCAGTTAAGATTAGCATGTCTTCTCATTTCAGTCTCTTTTTGCTCCAGCAGCATGCAGTAAGGATTCTGACCAAAAGTCGTTCTCTTTATGCTTTATATTTCTCTGTAAATGATCATTTCTGCTAACCCTACTCCCTGTGGATGAGTGGTTTTTTCCCCAGGTTGATCACTATACTTTTTTCAGAGATATAAAAGAACCAGGTGGTGCTAGTGGTGAAAACCTCCCTGCCAATGCAAGAGGCATGAGTTCAATCCCTGGGTGGTAAAGATCCCTTGGAGGAGGGCATGGCAACTCACCCCAGTATTCTTGCCTGGAGAATCCCTTGGACAGAGGAGCCTAGGGGCACACAGTCCATAGGGGCACACAGATTCATACATGGCTAATGTGACTTATGAAGCTGAAACTCCAGTACTTTGGCCACCTCATGCAAAGAGTTGACTCATTGGAGAAAACTCTGATGCTGGGAAGGATTGGGGGCAGGAGGAGAAGGGGACGACAGAGGATGAGATGGCTAGACGGCATCACGGACTTGATGAACATGAGTCTGAGTGAACTCTGGGAGATGGTGGTGGACAGGGAGGCCTGGCGTGCTGCAATTCATGGGGTCACAAAGAGTTGGACACGACTGAGCGACTGAACTGAACTGATATATGATTCATTTTCAAAACAGCAGCATTAATCTCACTTTTTAAAGTAATGCTTTTACGAGTTTAACAAGAAAAGTACTCCACGATAAAAGATCATAAACAGCATAGCAGTTTTTCAGGAAATGCTATTTAATAGGCTAATTCTGATATGAGCTTATTCTAACATGGATCTTCACCAAAGCACTAAGACCTTGAGGTTTAGAACAAACCAAGAGATACATCTTTGTGTTTCTGGGCCAGGACATAATTCTCTTTTACTCACTATATTGGCATTAATGGGGATCTTTATTTTTAACAGTATGAAGCCACCTTATTTTTGGACTCCCAAAGCTTTTAGTCACACATTGTAAGGGTGGCCTGGACTTCAGGTTGGGAAGGGAGGGATCAAGGTCCAGGCAGCACAGCACTAAGACCTCTGGACTAGAAAGTACATCTGAGAAGTCAAAGTTGCAAGTAAGCAGAAGAGTTCAAGACGAAGTTGGCACGGACAGACAGGTTCGGGCAGAGCTCCCTAATTTCTAGCCGTCTGTCTTTCTCTCAGCCTCGATAGATGAGAGGTCTCTGCAAACAGTTACTGAGCCTACCAATGTAAAGTGAAAGGGAAGTCTCTCAGTCGTGTCCGACGACTCTTTGCGACCCCATGGACTGTAGCCTATCAGGCTCCTCCGTCCATGGGATTTTCTAGGCAAGAGTGCTGGAGTACACTGCCATTTCCTTCTCCACGGGATCTTCCCGATCCAGGAATCGAACCCGAGTCTCCCGCATTGCAGGCAGACGCTTTATCGTCTGGGAAACCACAATGTAAAAGGTCCTGGCATATGCCCTGATTCTATCCGTGTCAGTGTCTTCTCTGTTTAAACCAGCAGGGGGAAGTAAAAGCCTCCACTGCAGGCAGGTATGTACGACCCTGCTCGCCGTCCCCGGACTGATCGCCAAGAGCCCGTTACCTGATCGCATTGACTGGCGGGTTTCGTAGACGAATCAGTGCCAGGCAGTTCTGCAGCCGCGTGAACTCAGCCATGTTGCCCCGAAGTCGCCTCACCCCTCAGCTACGAGGCAAGATCACTTTCGCTGGGCGCGTCCTGGGGAGGGGAGGGGCGTCTGCTGGGCCAATGTGCACCGGGCACCGCCTCCTGCCCCGGCACCGCTTCCCGCCCCGGGACACTCCCGGGCTCCGATGCCCATCCTCTATCTCAGTCCTCCTCCTTCCCTGACCGCCGCCCGGTGCTCAGCACACCCTTGCCGTCTCTTCCTCTGTGCTGGCCTCTGTCCTGTTCCCATCACAAAGTAGGTCAGGCAGGACGATGGAAGATGCGTGAAATTGCCAGTAAGTCCAGATTTGCAAACCCCTAGCCCAGAGGGGCTGGCTTCCCTGGACAAGTTCTAGATTCACTACGTTGGTGCAGCTTCACCACAGCCTTCATTATCCTTCTTAACAAAGACAGATATGTGGGATCCTGACAATTATGTGATATGACACACACCTAGAACACATAAAACGCTTCATGCATTTCATCTAAATGAGTAAGGTACTAATATCAACCAAAGATGTATAGAATTGTCATGCAGAAACCTTGTGGAACATACCACTTTCTTGTCTGTCTTCCAGTTTTTTTTCCTTCTTCTGGCATTCCTAAGGATTATTTCTAAGATTAATACTTCAACTATGAATCGAGCAACTATTACGTCCTAGGCAGCAGGCCAAAGACTAAAGATAAATGAGCCTGGGTTCAGACTGGGACAGTTTTTGAAGATGCAGTTGGCCTCAGGTGGTCTCCACAGCCCATCAACTGCCCAGAAGGCAGTCTGGAAGTTTCAGAGGAAAAACAAAACGATGGAGTGGTTTTATTCACTGAGGTTTCACAAATTTTAGCGACGAGGCTGGATGGCATCACTGACTCGATGGACGCGAATCTGAGTGAACTCCAGGAGTTGGTGATGGACAGGGAGGCCTGGCGTGCTGCGATTCATGGGGTCGCAAAGAGTCGGACACAACTGAGTGACTGAACTGAACTAAACTGAACGGGACCAGATGCCATGATCTTTGTTTTTTGAATGTAGAGTTTTAAGCCAGCTTTTTCACTGTCCTCTTTCACTTTCATCAAGAGGCTCTTCAATTACTCTTCACTTTCTGCCATAAAGTTGGCATCATCTGCATATCTGAGGTTATTGATATTTCTCCCGGCAATCTTGATTCCAGCTTATGCTTCATCCAGCCCAGCATTTTGCATGATGTACTCTGCATATAAGTTAAATAAGCAGGATGACAATATGCAGCCTTGACATACTCCTTTCCCAACTGGGAACCAGTCTATTGTTCCATGTCCAGTTCTAACTGTTGCTTCTTGAACTACATACAGATTTCTCAGGAGGCAGGTCAGGTGGTCTGATATTCCCATCTCTTGAATTTTCCACAGTTTGTTGTGATCCACACAAAGGCTTTGGCATAATCAATAAAGCAGAAGTAGATGTGATGTTCTTTTACCTATTGAAAATAAGGGCTTCCCTGGTGGCTCTGACAGTAAAGAATCCCCCTGCAATGGGGGAGACATGGATTCAATGGGAAGAAGATCCCATGGGAAGATCCCATGGAGGAGGGCATAGAAACCCACTCCAGTATTCTTGCCTGGAAAATCCCCACAGACAGAGGAGCCTGGTGGGCTACAGTCCACAGGGTCACAGAGTTGGACACAACTGAGTGACCAAGCACAGCATATTGAAAATAAAACCAGGTTCCCACTCCTAGGAAAGTACTCATGGCCTTGAGGCCCTAGAAACAAGTAACACTCAGAATCATCTAATCCATCAAGGACAGCCCCTCACTTTGATAGCCAGCCAATCATGAATATCCCTGGGCACAAGCCTCTGAGTGCTAACATTCAATATCAACCAGCTTCTTATTAGTGGTATCAATCTCTACTGCCTATAAAATTCGCCAATCTCTCAATTCCACCTTGCCCAAAATCTCAGTGTAAGATTAACAGTTTGCTCTGCTTGGAGAGAGCTTGAATAACCAGCAGAGCATTCCCTGACTGTAGGAAGCAAGACATTCAGTATTGTTTTCCAGGGGGACAATTTCGCCGTCCATCCTGACAACTTTCAACGTCTCCACAAAGACCATATAGGCAAGGCTTAACAGTTCTGAAACTGCTCCTGGAGCAGTGTGGAGCCATTCTGAGCCATTTTCTCTTCTATTTCTTGGAGTCAGTAACAGGTCATTTCTCATGTATCTCCCTGTGTGCATGCTAAGTCACTTCAGTGGTGTCTGACTCTTTGCAACCTTATGGACCCACCAGGCTTCTCTGTCCAAGGGATTCTCCAGGCAAGAATACTGGAGTGGGTTGCTGTGACCTTCTCCAGGGGATCTTCCCAATCCAGAGGTTGAACTTGCATCTCTTATGCCTCCTGCATTAGCAGGTGGGTTCTTTACCACTAGCGCCACTTGGGAAGCCCTATCTATTGCCCTAGTTTTAGTTAAACACAGAACTTTCTGCTTTGTACTTTCTTTCTCTTAGATACATACAGCTGCAAACATCTGTGTAAATCCATAAAATTGCCTGGCAGTAGTTTAAAGTTGGCTCCTCAGCAGGGCAGTGCTAGGGCGAGCAAACAAGGGCCCCAGTGGGGAAAACTGAAGAGGGCACTCACTCTCTGGTTCATGTAACTGCTGCCCCTGTCCTGCTTCTGAACAACAGAGCAATTCTCACACTTTCTGTAATCTGTCATTCAGCCCCTCCTGTTCAGTGTCATATTGTGGGACTAGGGCCCCAGGCAGCTGACACCAGGCTGATCTTCCTTTTGCTCTCTATGTAGATGATAAACTGTCTAAATCTATTTGTATTCCTTATGGGCCCAATCTATGGCAGTGTGGCAAGCCAATTTAGCAATATGCCACCATGATACTGTTTACAGTCCACTTGACCCTCTTGGCAATATCTTGATCATTGGATGAACTGTTACATTCTCAAGTTGTCTTATTTGTCTCAACAAGTGCCACTTACCAAAATGTCATTCCTCTTGACTAATGCATTTCCAGATCATTTGCATGTTACTAATTTTGCTTGTTAAATATGTCACTTTCATTATTGTCATAGTGTTGCAATTCACAAATAGATCAGTTGATCAGAAATATATTCAATAGTCATCATTAAAAAATCTACAAATAACTAATACTGGAGAGAATGTGGAGAAAGGGAACCCTCCTACACTTTTAGAGGGAATGTAAGATGGTGCGGCCACTATGGAGAACAGTATGCTGCTAACTCACTTTAGTCGTGTCCGACTCTGTGTGACCCCATAGACGGCAGCCCACCAGGCTCCCCCGTCCCTGGGATTCTCCAGGCAAGAACACTGGAGTGGGTTGCCATTTCCTTCTCCAATGTATGAAAGTGAAAAGTCAAAGTGAAGTTGCTCAGTCGTATCCGACTCTTGGCAACCCCACGGACTGCAGCCTACCAGGCTCCTCCGTCCATGGGGTTTTCCAGGCAAGAGTACTGGAGTGGGGTGCCATTGCCTTCTCCAGGAGAACAGTATGGAAGTCCCTAAAAAAATGAAAAAGAGAATTTCCATATGATCCATCAATCCCACTCCTGGGCATATACCTGGAGAAAACTATGATTAAACAAGGTAGATACACTCCTATGTTCATAGCAGCACTATTTACAATAGTTAAGACATGGAAACTAAATGTCCATTGAGAGAGGAATGAATAAAGAAGACGTGTTACACATATACAATGGACCATTACTTAGCCATTAAAAAAAAATGAAATAATACCATTTGCAGCTACATGGATGGACCTAGAGATTATTATACTAAATGAAGTCAGTCAGCAAGATAAAGACAAATCCCATATGATATCACTCTTATGTGGAATCTAAAATATGACATAAATGAATTTACCTATGAAACAGAAACAGACTCAGAGAACAGACTTGTGGTTGTGGGGGTGGGGGGTTGGATTGGGAGTTTGGGACTAACTATGCATAATCAATATATAGAGAATGGATAAACAGACATTCCTACTATAGAGCACAGGGAACTATATTTAATACCCTGTAATAAACCATAATATAAATAATTTTTAAAAAGAAGCATATTGAATATCTTGTAATAACCTATAAGCAGCGGCTTCCCTGGTGGCTCAGTGGTAAAGAATTCACCTGAAATGCAGGAGACTGAAATCTTGTATGCTAGACTTCATCATTATGTGAAACAAGAACTTCCAGATATCCAAGCTAGGTTTCAAAAAGGAAGAGGAACTGGAGATCAAATTGCCAACATTCGCTGGATTATAGAAAAAGCAAGAGAATTTCAGGAAAACATCTATCTCTGTTCCATCGACTACACTAAAGCCTTTGACTGTGGATCATGACAAACTGTGAAAAGCTCTTAGATTGGAATACCAGACCTTCCTACCTGTCTCCTGAGAAACCTGTATACAGGTCAAGAAGAAACAGTTAGAACAATGTATGGAACAACTGATAGGTTCAAGATTGAGAAAGGAGTATGATAGGGTTGTCTGCTGTCACCCTGTTTGTTTAACCTATATGCTGAGCACGTCATGAGAAATACCAGGCTGGAAGAGTTACAAGCCAGAATCAAGACAGGCAGGAGAAGCATCAACAACCTCAGATAAGTGGACGATACCACTCTAATGGCAGAATGCAAAGAGGAACTAAAGAGCCTCTTGATGATGGTGAAAGAGGAGAGTGAAAGAGCCTAAAACTAAATATTAAAAAACTAAGATCATGGCATCCAGCCCCATTATTGCATGGCAAGTAGAAAGGGCAAAGGTGGAAACAGTGACAGATTTCCTCTTCTTGGGCTCCAAAATCACTGTGGACAGTGACTGCGGCCATGAAATCAGATGATTGCTTCTTGGCAGGAAAGCAATGACAAACCTAGACAGCGTGTTGAAAAGCAGAGACTTTACTTCGGTGACAAATGTCTGTATAGTCAAGGTTATAGTCTTCCCAGTGGTCATGTATGGTTGTGAGAACTAGACTGTAAAGACGGCAGAATGCCAAAGAATTAATGCCTTGGAACTGTGGTGCTGGAGAAGACTCCCAAAAGTCCCTTGGACAGCAAGGAGATCAAACCAGTGAATCTTAAGGGAGATGAACCCTGAATATTCACTGGAAGGACTGACAGTAAAGCTGAAGCTTTAGTATTTTGGTCGTCTGATGTGAACAAACAACTCATTAGAAAAGTCCCTGATTCTGGAAAAGATTAGAGCAGAAGGAGAAGAGGGCATCAGAGGATGAGATGGCTGGATGGCATCACCAACACAATGAACATGAAGTTGGGCAAACTCCAGGAGATGGTGAGGGACAGGCATGCTGCAGTCCATGGGGTGGCAGAGTCAGATGTGACTGGGTAACTGATCAACAACAACAATAACCTATAGTAGAAAAGAATCTGGAGAAAATATGTATGTATATAAATATGATGAATCACTTGCTGTATACCTAAAACAAACACAATACTGTAAATCAACTGTATGTAGCCTGCCAGCCTCCTCTGTCCATGGGATTTTCCAGGCAAGAATACTGGCATGGGTATTACTGGTAAGGAAATACTGCCATTTCCTTCTCCAGGGGATCTTCCTGACCCAGGGATCAAGCCCGAGTCTCCTGCATTACAGGCAAATTCTTTCCTGTCTGAGTCACTAGGGAAGCCCTAAAAGAAAAATAAGAATATAAGTTTAAAACTTTAAAACTTTTGTGTACTAGAACATCCACATATATACCCATGGTAGAAACAGCTAGTTATCTAAACTTGACTTTCCCTGCATTGGTTATCTTTTAGCTCTGGAATCCAGGTGTGGTGTTGTGAAACTTCATTTAATAATAACTGAAGCCATCAGAGCAGACTACTTTGGTGAACCAATCAGGTTTTCTGAAACAAATTGCAAAATATTAGAGCTTTCCTATGACTCAGATGGTAAAGAATCTGCCTGCGATGTGGGAGACCTGGGTTCAATTCCTGGGTTGGGGACATCCCTTGGAGAAGGGAATGGCAATCCACTCCAGTATTCTTGCCTGGAGAATTCCATGGACAGAGGCTACAATCCATGGGATCGCAAAGAGTCAGACACTACTGAGCAACTAACACTTTCAATGTGAACCAATCAGGTTTTCTGAAACTAACTGAAAAATATTGCTTTCCAGCTGGAGTGATAAAATCTCTCACATGCTCTCTTCCATGTAACTTCCCCTCTCACTGTGGGATACAAGTAGACACAAAACTCCAGGGGAGGATAAATCCACAGAAGCCTGACTTCTCAAATGATTTTGTGGAGGAGAGTTGCCCCACTGACTGGAACCAACATGGACTGTTACTGGCCAAAGAAAGAAATTTAGGTCTGTTTGTTAAAGAATTTTAACCTATACTAAGTAATATAGTGAAGAAATGGGCCATGAATACTCACTTCACAGGGAACTTGGATGACATTTGAGAAGAAAAGCTACTCATAAAAGTGTCTGAAATAGGAAATGGGATAAAAATAGTTTATTTACTACACCATTATTATCAGTAATGATAATTTTTGAACCTTGGAGATACACCACCCCTGCTCCATATACATATTCAATGCTTTATTGATGAAGGTAAACCATCAGAATTTCTAAAGAAGATCCAACTATGGCAAAAATGACTCAATCAGTTGTTAATCAGAGAAGGCAATGGCACCCCACTCCATACTCTTGCCTGGAAAATCCCATGGATGGAGGAGCCTGGTAGGCTGCAGTCAATGGGGTCTCGAAGAGTCGGACACGACTGAGCGACTTCACTTTCACTTTTCACTTTCATGCATCGGAGAAGGAAATGGCAACCCTACTCCAGTGTTCTTGCCTGGAGAATCCCAGGGACGGGGGAGCCTGGTGGGCTGCTGTCTATGGGGTCGCACAGAGTCGGACATGACTGAAGTGACTTAGCAGCAGCAGCAGATGTTAATCATTTTTACCAGTTGAAATGTCAGAGATCAATGATGTATTACTGAGCATAAAGATCACACCCATGTGTCGAAACAAAATCTGAGCTGAATGCAACCAAAAATCTAAACTGAGAATTCATTCAGGGCTATCTCCCATTGTTTACACCTCTCAGTTTTCCAGTGGGCTCTGCTTATCACTTTAGGTTTGCACCTAGTTTTTCATTGAATGTCATCTTTCAACTTCTGAACTGAAAATCATGCATGAAATGTCCTTTCTCAATGGTAAAGAACCTTCTTGTATGACAGTCCTGGCATTCTCTGGCATCCAGTTTCAGTTCATATTGAAAGTACAGTTAGGCTATAGTTCACTTTTATATTTTCTCAGATCTTTCTCCTGATTTCCCACCATATCATTTTACTGAAGAGATTATTTCATCTGCTAATAATAATCTTTTCCAGATTTTTCTGACAAACTGGCAGCATTTAGAAAGAGGCTACATATATATAAATTTGAGAGATGCTTTAGCTTATCTAGTCTAATATTCTCTCAAACATAGCCCGAACAACATTCCTAGCACAAGATTATCTGCCCCTCTTTGAATGTTCCCAATGATGGGAAGCTCCATACTCTGCATGATAGACATTTTTGCTTGCTAAAATTTTGCCCTATTCCTCATGACTTCCCATTCTCTGATTCTGCTTTTGTTCTCAGGAGTAATAACTCCCTGGTTCTACTTTTGTTATACATTAAGCCTCCCTTTAGTGGAAGAGTCTTTCATCAAATATTTAAACATGCGAACAAGTCTGTGCAAGCCTTCACGTTTTATGCTCTTCCTCAGGCACCACAGTTTCTCACATGAGAAGCTATCTCTAGTTCCTCACTACATGAGTTGTTCTGAACACACTTCATGTTTGTCAATGGCATCAATTCTCTGCATTTTGCACTTATCATTAATCAGGTAATATTCACGTTCCCTTAACTCAGGTTTGTTCTTTTTTTCTTACCCATAAAGACGTTTTTCCTTTTAAATTTCAAGTGATGTGCTTTTGTCTCTTAAAGGATAATTACTTCTTTGAGTAATTGAGATAGAACTCATACACAATTCACGCTTTGAAAATGTACAATTCAATCATTTTTAGTATATTCACAAAATTGTACATCACGATTCTCAAATCCAGAACATTCCAACACCTCAAAAAGAAACCCTGTATCTATTAAGCAGTCACTTACCATTCCCCTTTCTCCTTATCTCTGGCAAACACATATCTACTTTATTTTATTTTTATTTTTATTTTTTTTAGGTGTAGAGTTAGGTTATTTATTTGACTTTTTTCTTGTTTCTTGAGGAATGCCTGTCTTGCTATGAACTTTCCCCTTAGCACTACTTTTATGGTGTCCCACAGGTTTTGGATTGTTGTGCTTTCATTTTCATTTGTTTCTATGCAAATTTTGATTTCTTTTTTGATTTCTTCTGTGATTTGTTGGTTATTCAGAAGCGTGTTGTTCAGCCTCCATATGTTGGAATTTTTTGATAGTTTTTCTCCTGTAATTGAGATCTAATCTTAATGCGTTATGGTCAGAAAAGTTGCTTGGAATGATTTCGATTTTTTTGAATTTATCAAGATGAGATTTATGGCCCAGGATGTGATCTATCCTGGAGAAGGTTCCGTGTGCACTTGAGAAAAAGGTGAAATTCATTGTTTTGGGGTGAAATGTCCTATAGATATCAATTAGGTCTAACTGGTCTATTGTATCCTTTAAAGTTTGCGTTTCTTTGTTAATTTTCTGTTTAGTTGATCTGTCCATAGGTGTGAGTGGGGTATTAAAGTCTCCCACTATTATTGTGTTATTGTTGATTTCCCCTTTCAAACTTGTTAGCATTTGTCTTACATATTGAGGTGCTCCTATGTTGGGTGCATATATATTTATAATTGTTATATCTTCTTCTTGGATTGATCCTTTGATCATTATGTAGTGGCCTTCTTTGTCTCTTTTCACAGCTTTTGTTTTAAAGTCTATTTTGTCGGATATGAGTATCGCTACTCCTGCTTTTTTTTGATCTCTATTTGCGTGGAATATCTTTTTCCAGCCCTTCACTTTCAGTCTGTATGTGTCCCTTGTTCTGAGATCGGTCTCTTGTAGACAACATATTAGGGGTCTTATTTTTGTATCCATTGAACCAGTCTTTGTCTTTTGGTTGGGGCATTCAACCCATTTATGTTTAAGGTAATCATTGATAAGTATTATCCCGTTGCCATTTTCTTTATTGCTTTGAGTTTGAGTTTATACACCCTTTTTGTGTTTCCTGTCTAGAGAAGAGCTTTTAGTATTTGTTGGAGAGCTGGTTTGGTAGTGCTGAATTCTCTCAGCTTTTGCTTGTCTGTAAANTAATTACTGATAAGTATAATCCCGTTGCCATTTACTTTACTGTTTTGGGTTTGGGTTTATACTCCCTTTTTTTGTGTTTCCTGTCTGGAAAATATCCTTTAGCATTTGTTGAAGAGCTGGTTTTGTGGTGCTGAATTCTCTCAGCTTTTGCTTGTCTGTAAAGGTTTTGATTTCCCCTTCATATTTGAATGAGATCCTTGTTACATACTGTAATCTGGGCTGTAGGTTATTTTCTTTCATCACTTTAAGTATGTTTTGCCATTTCTCTCTTGGCTTGAAGAGTTTCTATTGAAAGATCAGCTGTTATACTTATGGAAGTCCCCTTGTCTGTTATTTGTTGTTTTTCCCTTGCTGTTTTTAATATTTGTTTTTTGTGTTTGATCTTTGTTAATTTGATTAATATGTGTCTTGGGGTATTTTGCCTTGGGTTTATCCTGTTTGGGAATCTCTGGGTTTCTTGAACTTGGGTGATTATTTCCTTCCCTGTTCTAGGGAAGTTTTCAACTATTATCTCCTCAAGTAATTTTTCATGGTCTTTCTTTTTGTCTTCTTCTTCTGGGACTCCTATGATTTGAATGTTTGGGCTTTTAACACTGTCCTGGAGGTCTCTGAGATTGTCCTCATTTCTTTTAATTAGTTTTTCTTTTTTCCTCTCTGATTCATTTATTTCTACCATTCTACCTTCTAATTCACTAATCTTATCTTCTGCCTCCATTATTCTACTATTTATTTCCTCCAGAGTGTTTTTGATCTCATTTATTGTGTTATTCTTTATATATTGACCCTTTTTTATTTCTTCTAGGTCCACGTTAAGCCTTTCTTTCATCTTCTCAATCCTTGTCTCCAGGCTATTTATCTGTTATTCCATTTTGATTTCAAGATTTTGGATCATTTTCACTACCATTATTCAGAATTCTTTATCAGGTAGATTCCCTATCTTTTCCTCTTTTATTTGGTTTGGTGGACATTTATCTTGTTCCTTCACCTTCTGGGTATTCCTCTGTCTCTTCTTCATGTTTGTATTGCTGAGTTTGGGGTGTCCTTTCTGTATTCTGGCAATTTGTGGAGTTCTATTTATTGTGGAGTTTCCTCACTGTGGGTGGCATTGTACAGGTAGCTTGTCAAGGTTTCTTGGTTAGGGAAGCTTATGTCAGTGTTCTTGTGGGTGGAGCTGGATTTCTTCTCTCTGGAGTGAAATGAAGTGTCCAGTAATGAATTATGAGATGTCAGTGGTTTCGGAGTAACTTACGGCAGCCTGTATATTGGAGCTCAGGGCTGTGTTCCTGTGTTACTGGAGAATTTGTGTGGTATGTCTTGCTCTGGAACTTGTTGGCCCTTGGATAGTGCTTGGTTTCAGTGTAGTTATGGAGGCATTTGATGAGCTCCTGTCAATTAATGTTCCCTGGAGTCAGGAGTTCTCTGGTGTTCTCAAGGTTTGGACTTAAGCCTCTTGCTTCTGGTTTTCAGTCTTATTTTTACAGTAGTTTCAAGACTCTTCCTTGTGTACAGCACAGTTGATACAACATCTAGGTTAAAGATGAAAAGTTTCTCCACAGTGAGGGATACCCAGAGAGGTTCACAGAGTTACATGGAGAGAAGAGGGTGGATGGAGTTAGAGGTGACCTGAATGAGATGAAGTGGAGTCAAAAGAGGAGAGAGCAAGGTAGCCAGTAATCACTTCCTTATGTGCACTCCACAACTGGACTGCTCAGAGATGTTCACGGAGTTATACTGAGAAGAGAAGAGGGAGGAAGGAGACAGAGTTGGCCAGGAAGATAAAAGGGGGGAATCAAAAGGAGAGAGACAGATCTAGCCTGTAATCAGTTCTCTAAGTATTCTCCAGCATCTGGAACACACAGAGATTCACAGAGTTGTGTAGAGAAGAAAGGGGGTAGGGAGGAGACAGAGATGACCTGGTGAAGAAAAAGGAGAGTCCAAAGTGGGGGAGAGCATTCAAGCCAGTAATCTCGCTCCTAAGTAAAAATGGGTAGTTAAGATTGGGTTCTTAAAGGTACAAAATTGATAACAAATACCAGAAAGAAAAAATTAAAAATCTAGAGTAGAGTTTGGAATTTCAAAAATACAATATTAAAGAAAAGAAGAAAAAAAAAAGAGAAAAAGAAAAAGGAAAAAGTCACAAAAATTATATTAAAAAAATACATATATGAAGTGTGCTTTTAAAAAATAAGGTCTTTTTTTGCAAAGTAATAATAGGTTATAAAAGTGAAAATTATGTGAGTAATAGAGGACTTAAAAATTAAAAAAAATTAAAAAAGAATAATCATAAAAATAGTAAAAATATATCTAGGACTTTCTCTGGTGTTGTGTGTATTGTAGGGTCAATTCATTTTCAGATAGGTTTTTTGGTCCAGCTTATATTTCTCAAGATCTATAGGCCCCTTCCTATGTAGTTGGTACTAACAACAGAGTTTTAATCTATTGCACTGTCACTCCCAAGGAAGTTCCCTCTGTTTTTTCCTCTTCTGTTTGCTGATCTCTTCAGTGTCTGATTTCTGCCCTGACACAAAGGGGGCAATGGTGGACACGTTTTTTTAGGCTCACTTGTTCAGTTGTGCTGTGGGGAAGGAGGGATGCTGCAAACAAATAGCACTGGCGTGTGCTCACAGTGCCTCAGCCACACTGGGCCTGCCCCCGCTCACAGCCCATGTACCCTCCCTGCCCACACTGTTCAGGCTCTAGGTTGCTCCACTGAGAACTGTCAGAGGCAGGCCCTGGGCTGCATGCACCTCCCAAGTCTAAACCACTTAGGTTCAGGCACTTGGGTAGTCCTCAGAGGCACAGACTCTGTTGGGCCTGCATTTTGTGCTCTTCCCAGGTCCGAGCAGCTCAGGTAATGAGTTGTTTGGTGAGTGCAGTTGCTGTGACTTATCGCCTCCCCCGTTCCTGCCATTCAGTTTTCTGGATGTACAACCGGTGCACCTTCTCAGGCAGATATTGACCATCCAGAACCCCAAGAAGTCTTAGTTAGCAAGGAAGCCTGCTTACAGTTTTGTAGATAATGTCTCTCTGGGGCTGCAATTGCCCACTTCTGGCTCTGGCTGCCTGTCACCAGAGGGGGATGATCTGCAGCAGGCTATCTCTGTTCAGTCCCTTGTTTTGTGTGCAAGGCCTGGTGGTGTCTTAGGTTAGGGCTGGCTTTTCGAGTGGTAGTTATCCCACAGTCTGGTGCCAGCCCAGGATAGTTTGCCCAGACTGTGCTCAGGGCACTCAGGCCAGATCTCCACTCTAAGCAATGCAACCGGAGCATCCCTGCCCAGTGTTGGGTGCAGGCGTCTGTGCTGCTTTTCCACTCAGGAGCCACCATTGGGCTCGTAATCTGTGGATTTTAATTATTTATTTATTTTTTCCTCCCTGCTATGTTGCCCTTCCTGCTTCCAAGGCTCACCACAGACTCGGCAGTGAGAGTGCCTCCTGGTGCTTGGAAACTTCCCTCTTTTCAAGACACCTCTCCTGGGACAGAGCTCCATCCCTACCTCTTTTGTCTCTTTTTTTGTCTTTTATAATTTTTTCCTACCCCCTTTTGAAGATAATGGGCTGCTTTTCTGGGTGCCTAATGTCCTCTGCTGGCATTCAGAAGTTGTTTTGTGGAATTTACTCAGCATTTAAATGTTCTTTTGATGAATTTGTGGGGGAGAAAGTGGTCTCCCTGTCCTATTCCTCCACCATCTTAGCAGTGTCTCTCAATAGGTATATTTTAAATTACTATTGGTTTAAAAATATCAATGATTAGATTTCTTATCCATGGATACACACAGAAACACATGCAAATAAACTTGCATATTTATATGTGTAATATTTTTTATAACTCAAACTTTTTTTTTTTTTTTTTGGCATAGGAAGAAATCTGTAACAGGATATTTGAGAGGGATAAACCTAGAAAGAATTCATGTGAAATCAGGATTGTGAATCCACAGTCTTATACTTAATGAGTGCCCCCCCCCACGCCATCTCCGTCTTTGCCCTCCAACTCATCCTTTTTTTCTTTTCTTTGAAAGGATTTTATAAGTTTAAGCGATTCAGGCAGGCAGAAGAGCACTTTTTCCTTTTTATAGGATCCCCTAACCCTTGATTCCGTCCCTAAGTAAGCTAGATGGGACCATGTTGAGGATTCTTTATACCTAAGTCCTAAAATCAAAGTAATCTCTGTTATGTTTATCCTAAGTCCAGACAGTCTGGTCTCTCTCATTTATCCTTACATGGTGAGAAAAACCTAAGCTCGCCAGGATGTTATGACCAGGTACAAGAAGTAGGGCTGTTGGTTCATCTCTGAGACTTGGAGCAGAATTGGCTTAGGTACCTCTCTAGAGATCTTTTCAGGATGGTTTAGCTCCTGAAGGGCAGCTGATTCTTCTCCTGCAGGCACTGGAACAGATCCTCAGAGGTCCAAAATGGAGTTGGGAGTAGAACACTCAGTCAGATCTTCAACTTCTATACTTGTGACTCTGGATATCACCACCTCTAGTACTGAAATCCTTCAAATTGCACACTGACTTCCTGTAGGGAGGACCAAGGAAGGAAAGGGGCAAAGAGAGGTTCCTAAGATCCTTTTTGAGATCAGTAAGCCTCTGACATATTTTTATGTATTCTGTTTTGTTTTGTAACTCTAGAGATTTTCCACTCAAATGCTCTTTTAAAAGTTTGATGGTATATTTGATATCATACATTTATTATTATGGCTTTGACATATAAAAATGAACTTTTAGAGATTTTATTATTAAAGATGAATCATTTTATGAAAAAAAGAAGGGGAAAGAGGGTAATCATTTATCCTCTTTCAAATACTATAGATTCATTCACTTATGTACTTATTTCTTGGTGTTATAAAAATGAGGAGATCCTGCATTGTTCATGTTAATCTCTCATGGTTTCTCTTGTGCTGAGATTGTAGAATAAGTTTTATCTTCTGTGTTAGATACATACAGAGATAATTCTCTGGTCTTGGAATGTACTGCTATTTCCCAGTGCAATAAATCAAGGAGGCTGACTGAGAACTCTAAAATAACTAAATAACCAGGTTGTTGATCCACTAACAGGCATAGGCAATTCATCACATAAATGCTACATGCCACAACAGGTAAGTAAGAGTTTTTGAATGATATGTTATTGCCCTCTTTTTGTTTATTTATTTTTAGTTTTAGCAGAGTAAGTCACTGGGGCAGAGAATATGAAGAGGAGGATATAGAGAAGAGAGAAAAAGGAAGGAAAGCTTTATATTTTATTGATTTCAGAGGATAAAAATGTGTTATTTGTGGAGCTAGAAGAGGTTATTTAGACATTCACTCTTTTAATCACAACACCATGACTTTGTAAAAGATGTTGTTATAAGCAAGGATCAAGAAGAAAACTTTAACTGCTATTAATAAAACAATGTGTAAGGCCTGTTTCAGTACATCTTAAAAAATTCAGTGAAGGCAATTGCTCTCAAACTTTAGTTTGCATATATATCATGCAAGACTGTTTGAAATTCAGATGCTCAGGTGCCTCTTAAGATTCTGACTCACTCCTGGAGTGGGCTCCGGAAGCTGCATTTAAAATGGAAGATGCAGATGTGGCCGATCCTCCACTGCATCCTGCCAGAACTCTGTAATGTTGGAAAAATAGGGCAGTAAGTCTTAACCAAGTATTAATAATTACTGTGCAATAATATCCATTCAGAGCTTTGTACCACCTCTCACTTATTATTAAATCCTTATTGTGGTAATGACTTGTCTTTGGTGATGTTCTGTTAGAGATGTCTTGGCATTCCTGTGCTTTGAGTCACAGGATCGGGCTTTGTTGCTTAGAAACAGTAATCAATTGTGATTAAAAAAAAAAAAAGAGAGAGAGAGAGAGAGAGAGCCATTCAAAATCTTTTCCAAGCTCAGAGAATTGATGAGAGTCAGAAGAACCAATCTTGGAAAAGAAGCATGCCTCAAGGCAGTTGTGTGTGGGGCTATGGGGTCTGGCCGGAAGAACTGCCTGTGAAGTTGCCCTTAGGGCAGAGTTTGTGCCTTGCCCTGCTGCTGATGCCTGTGACAGGAACCCACTGCAGACATCAAAGCTCGGAGTGACTATTAACAATTTGTTCTGCTCCCTTTTCTGGTTGGTGGTAAAGACAGGAGCGAAATCCTCAAAGCAGATTTCTGAGACTGTCTTGAATCCTTATGTTGGGCACCAGAGAGTTCCTGATCTCTGCAGCTTTATTTCATTTGGGATTATAGATGAGAAAGCATAGATATAAATTACATTATTAATTATTCACAGTGACTAGTACAGAGTCAGTGGAGAAAATAAAAGGTCATCTGTGTCGAGAAATTTAATTTTTAAATTCTCCTTCATGACATTATTCAAAACATAATAATTCTTTTGTTTTAAGATACTTATTCATATAAGTCAGAAAAATTCTATTCCATATTATATCCATATTGTTTTAATATGCATATAATGCTTAAAATCACTTACTTTCAAAGAATAAGAAAGAAATCACTGTGAGAAAGATACATCACTGGAATGAGATATCTATTTTGATATCTCACATATTTCTTTGGATAGTTCTGGATGTAAGTAAGTACTGGATAGTTCTTAGAGTGTAGTATCTATTAAAAGTGTATGGTCAAACAGGCACATGAAAAGATGCCCAACATTGCTAACTTAGAGAAATGCAAATCAAAACTACAATGAGGTATAATTTCACACCAGTCAGAATGGCTCCCATCAAAAAGTCTATAAATATTAGACCCTGGAGACAGTGCAGAGGAAAGGGTACCCTCTTACACAGTTGGTAGAAGTGTAAACTGGTACAACCACTGTGGAGAACAGTATTGAAGTGCCTTAAAAAACTAAAATTAGAATTACCATATAATATAGCAGCCTGGAAAAGACAAAAACTCATATATCTGGAGTTATCATATATCATATGTTATCATATATCTGGCATATCTCTGGAAAAGACAAAAACTCAAATTCAAAAGACAAACATCTCAGTGTTCATAGCAGCACTATTTACAATATATACTACATGGAAGCAACCTAAATGTCCACTGATAGATGAATGTATAAAGAAGATGTGGGGTACACACACACATATGCACACACACAGTAGAATAGTTTTTGTTGTTCAATTGCTGAGTCGTGTCTGACTCTTTGGGACCGATGGACTGCAGCATGCCAGGCTCCACTGTCCTTCACCATCTCCCAGTGTTGGCTCAGTTTCATGTCCATTGAGGCAGTGATGTAGTAACCATCTCATCCTCTGCTGCCCCCTTCTCCTTTTGCCTTCAGTCTTTCCCAGCATCAGGGTCTTTCCCAATAAGTCAGTTCTTCCCATCACGTGGCCAAAGTATTGGAGCTTCAGTCCTTCCAATGAATAAATGGAATATTACTCAAACAAAAAAGAATGCCATAATGCCATTTGCAGCAACTTGGATGGACCTAGAAATTATTATACTAAGTGAAGTAAGTCAGACAGAAAAAGACAAATATCATATGATATCACTTATATGTGGAATCTAAAAAATTAATACAAGTGAACCTACTTGCAAAACAAATAGACTCATAGATATAGAAAATAAGCTTATGGTTACCAAAGTGGATAGTAGCGGGAGGGGATATAAATTAGGAGTTTGGGATTTAACATATGCACACTAATGTATATAAAGTCTTAATAGATAAACAATACACACCTACTGTATAGCACAGAGAGCTTTATTTAATATCTTCTATTAGCCTATAATGGAAAAAAAAATATGAAAAAGACCTTAAACAATAGATGACCAACTTTTTTATGCTTATCTATTATATATGAATAAACTAATAAAATTATGAAACAGGACACTTAGATAACATAAAGCTTCTCTTTGTTAAATAGGAAATGTCTTTTTAAATTTTCAAAAATTTTATAATCTTTTTGAAATATTTTTTTGACAGACAATATTGGCTACATGAGATAATTGAACTTTTTTGGTTGATTGAAAATTGGAAGTTAAGATTCTTGTTTGACTTTATTCAGGAAAGTAAGCACTCCCTGATTATACTTCAGAAGTTGAGTTCACAGCTAAGCCATGTGGTTACACTAAGGTACATGGTGGGCTGGAATCTCATTATTTTGAATAGGTGCTGAGTGAGCCAGTGTAGCCCATGTGCTATACTGATCAGCCTGGAGAACATATGCAAAGAGAGAGTGAAGAAGTGAGAGAGAGGGAGGTAGGGAGGAGGAAGGTAAAGAAAGATTTAGAGAGAGAGAGAAAAAGAGAATTATTTCAATGGCCAGGTAATCTAGACAAAAGACAAAGGAATGCACAGTGTGGGGGATGGGGTGGGGAGTGGGAGATGGTGGTGATGGTACTAAGTGAAACAGCCTATCAGTGTTTTGAAACAACAACAACAACAACAACAANGGCGCCGCAGCCGCCCGCGCTCAAGTGAGCCGGCGCCGCAGCCGCCCGCGCTCAAGTGAGCCGGCGCCGCCTCTTCGTTACTTTAGATGTACAGTTATGTTATTTATTTGATTTTTCTCTTGATTCTTAAGGTAAGCTTGTATTGCTGTGAACCTTCCACTTAGCACTGCTTTTACTGAGTGCCATAGGTTTTGGGTTGTGTTTTCGTTTTCATTCATTTCTATGCATATTTTGATTTCTTTTTTTATTTCATTTGAGATTTGTTTGTTATACAGAAGCATGTTGTTTAGCCTCCATACGTTTGTATTTTTAATAGTTTTTTCCCTGTATTGACATCCAGTCTTACCACATTGTAATCAGAAAAGATGCTTGGAATNTCTATGCATATTTTGATTTCTTTTTTTATTTCATTTGAGATTTGTTTGTTATACAGAAGCATGTTGTTTAGCCTCCATACGTTTGTATTTTTAATAGTTTTTTCCCTGTATTGACATCCAGTCTTACCACATTGTAATCAGAAAAGATGCTTGGAATGATTTCAGTTTTTTTGAATTTACCAAGGCTAGATTTATGGCCCAGGATGTGGTCTGTCCTGGAGAAGTTTCCATGTGCACTTGAGGAAAAGGTGAAATTCATTGTTTTGGGGTGAAATTCATTGTTGGAGGTGAAATTCATTGTTTGGGGTGAAATGTCCTGTAGATATCAGATATTAGTCAGGTCTAACTAGTCCATTGTATCATTAAAGTTTGTGTTTCCTTGCTAATTTTCTGTTTAGTTGATCTATCCATAGGTGTGAGTGGGGTATTAAAGGCTCCCACTATTATAGTGTTACTGTTAATTTGCCCTTTCATACTTGTTAACATTTGCCTTACATATTGTGGTGCTCCTTTGTTGGGTGCATATATATTTATAACTGTTATATCTTCTTCATGGATTGAACCTGTGATCATTATCTAGTGTCCTCTTTTGTCCCTTTTCACAGCATTTATTTCAAAGTCTGTTTGATCTGACATGAGTATTGCTAGTCCTGCTTTTTTTTGCTCTCCATTTGTGTGAAATATCTTTTCGGTCTGTATGTGTTCCTTATATTGAGGTGGATCTCTTATAGACAGGGGTCTTGCTTTTGTATCCATTCAGCCAGTCTTTGTCTTCTGGCTGAGGCATTCAACCCATTTACATTTAAGATAATTAATTTTAAGTATGATCCCATTTCCATTTACTTTGTTGTTTTTGGTTCAAGTTTATACACCCTTTCTGTTTCCTGTCTAGAGAAGATCCTTTAGCATTTGTTGGAGAGCTGGTTTGGTGGTGTTGAATTCTCTCAGCTTTTGCTTGTCTGTAAAGCTTTTGATTTCTCCTTCATATCTGAATGAGATCCTTGCTAGGTACAGTAATCTGAGCTGTAGGTTTTTCACTTTCATCACTTTAAGTATGTCCTGCCATTCCTTTCTGGCCTAAAGAGTTTCTGTTGAAAGATCAGCTGTTATCCTTATGGGAGTCCTGTTGTGTGTTATTTGTTGTTTTTCCTTTGCTGCTTTTAATATTTGTGCTTTATGTTTGATCTTTGTAAATTTGATTAATGTGTCTTAGGGTGTTTTTCCTTGGTTTTATCCTGTTTGGGACTCTCTAGGTATCTTGGAATTGGGTGGCTATTCTCTTTCCCACTCACTTCAGTGTAGGTATGGAGGCTTTTTTTTCTCCTCAAGTATTTTCTCATGGTCTTTCTTTTCGTCTTATTCTTCTGGGACTCCTATGATTCCAATGTTGGGGAATTTAATATTTTCCCAGAGGTCTCTGAGATTGTCTTCATTACTTTTAATTCTTTTTTTCCTTTTTCCTCTCTGCTTCATTTATTTACACTATTCTATCTTCTACCTCACTTATCCTAACTTCTGCCTCAGTTAATCTACTGTGGTTCACCCCAGAGTGGTTTTGATCTCATTTATTAAGAGTTGGACTGTGAAGAAAGCTGAGTGCTGAAGAGCTGATGCTTTTAAACTGTGGTATTGCAGAAGATTCTTGAGAGTCCCTTGGACTGCAAGGAGAGCCAACCAGTCCATTCTGAAGGTGATTGGTCCTGGGTGTTCTTTGGAAGAAATGATGTTAAAGCTGAAACTCCAGTACTTTGGCCACCTCATGTGAAGAGCTGACTCATTGGAAAAGACTTATGCTGGGAGGGATTGGGGGCAGGAGGAGAAGGGGACGACCAAGAATGAGATGGCTGGATGGCATCACTGACTCGATGAACGTGAGTCTGAGTGAACTATGGGAGTTGGTGATGGACAGGGAGGCCTGGCGTGCTGCTATTCATGAGGTCACAAAGAGTCGGACACAACTAAGCAACTGAACTGAATTGAACTGACTTTCTTCTAGGTCCTCGTTAAACATTTCTTACATCTTCTCAGTCTTTGTCTCCAGACTATTTATCTGTAACTCCATTTTGCTTTCAAGATTTTGGATCATTTTTACTATCATTAATCTGAATTCTTTTTCAGATATACTTCCTATCTCCTCCTCTTTTGTTTGGTTTGGTCAGCATTTATAATGTTTCTTTTCCTGTTGAATATTTCTCTGCCTTTTCATCTTGTTTAGATTATTATGTTTCAGGTGGCATTTCTGTGTGCTGGAAGTTTTTGGTTCCTCTTTATTGTGGAGGTTCCTCCCTGAGGGTAGGGTTGGATGAGTGGCTTGTCAAGGTTTCCTGGTTAGGGAAGCTTATGTCTGTGTTCTGGGGGGTAAAGCTGGGTTTTTTCTCTCTGGAGTATAATGAAGTGTCCAGTAGTGAGTTTTGAGGTGTCTATGACTTTGGTGTGACTTTAGGTAGCCTGTATATTAATGTTCAGGGCTGTGTTTCTGCAGTGCTGGAGAATTTGCGTGGTATGTCTTGCTCTGGAACTTGTTGGCTTTTGGGTGGAGCTTGGCTTCAGTGTAGGTATGGAGGCTTTTGGTTGAGCTCTTGTCGATTAATGTCCTTCTAGTCAGGAGTTCTCTGGTTTTCTCAAGTTTTGGAGTTAAGCCTCCTGCCTCTGGTTTTTGGTCTACTTTCTTACAGTAGCCTCAAGACTTCATCTGTACTGCACTCATGATAAAACATCTAGGTTATTGGAGAAAAGATTCTCCACAGTGAGGGATACCCAGAGAGGTTCGCTGAGTTACATGGACAAGAGAAGAGGGAGGAGGGAGATAAAGGTGACTAGGAGGAAAAGAGGGGGAATCAAAAGGGGAGAGCAGTCTAGCCAGTAATCAAATCCCTATGTGCTCTCCACAGCCTGAAACACCCACAGAGCTCACACAGTTACACAGAGAAGAGAAGAGGGAGGCAGGAGATAGAGGTGACCAGGAGGAGAAGTGGGGGAATCAAAAAAAAAAAAAGGAGAGAGACAGATCTAGCCAGTAATCAGTTCTCTAAGTGTTCACCACAATACCCAAAGAGATTCACAGAGTTGGGTAGAGAAGAGAAGTGGGAGAGATGAGTTAGAGGTTACTGGGGGAGGAAAAGGAGAGTAAAAAGGGGAAGAAGGCAATCAAGCCAGAAATGACACTCCTAATTAAAAATGGGTACTGAAGATTGTATTTTTAAAGGTGCAAAATTGATAACAAATACCAAAAAGCAAAGGTTGAAAATCTAGAGTAGAGATTAGACTCTCAAAAATACAATATTTTTATAAAACGCCAAACAAAATCACAAAAATTATAAAAAATATATATGAAATTTGTGTTAAATGTAGGATCTTTTTTTTTTGCAAGGTAATTTAGGTTATAAAAGTGAAACTTAAAGGAGTAATAAAGTACTTAAAAATAAAAAATAAAGCTTTTAATAAATGATAATATAAAATATATCTAGGAATTTCTCTGGAGCTGTTGTGGGCAGTATGTGGTCAGTTCAGTTCCTTGTTCCAGCTTATACTTCTCTAGGTCTATCAGTTAAGTTCAGTTCAGTTGCTCAGTTGTGTCCAACTCTTTGTGACCCCATGAATCGCAGCACGCCAGGCCTCCCTGTCCATCACCAACTCCCTGAGTTTACCCAAACTCATATCCATCAAGTCAGTGATGCCATCCAGGCATCTCATCCTGTCATCCCCTTCTCCTCCTGCCCTCAATTCCTCCCAACATCAGGGTCTTTTCCAGTGAGTCAACTCTTTGCATAACATGGCCAAAGTATTGCAGTTTCAGCTTCAGAATCAGCCCTTCCAGTGAACATCAAGGACTGATCTTCTTTAGGATGGACTGGTTGGATCTCCTTGCAGTCCAAGGGACTCTCAAGAGTCTTCTCCAACATCACAGTTCAAAAGCAATCAGTTCTTTGGTGCTCAGCTTTCTTTATAGTCCAACTCTCACATCCATACAGGACCACTGGAAAACCATAGCCTTGACTAGACAGACGTTTGTTGACAAAGTGATGTCTCTGCTTTTGAATATGCTGTATAGGTTGCTCATAACTTTCCTTCCAAGGAGTAAGCATCTTAATTTCATGGCTGCAGTCACCATCTGCAGTGATTTGGACCCCCCAAAAATAAAGTCAGCCACTGCTTCCACTGTTTCCCCATCTATTTCCCTTGAAGTGATTGGACCAAAAGCGATGATCTTAGTTTTCTGAATGTTGAATTTTAAGTCAACTTTTTCACTCTCCTCTTTCACTTTTCATCAGGAAGCTTTTTAGTTCCTCTTCACTTTCTGCCATAAGGGTGGTGTCATCTGCATATCTGAGATTATTGATATTTCTCCCAGCAATCATAATTCCAGGTTGTGTTTCTTCCAGCCCAGCGTTTCTCATGATATACTCTGCATGCAAGTTAAATAAGCAGGGTGACAGTATATAGGCCCTTTCCAGTGTAATCGGTGCTAACTGCAGGGTTTTAATCAGTTATGCCTGTCACTTCCGAAGCAGTTCCCTCTGTTTATTTTAGCTTCCTCTGTTTGGAAGTCTCTTCAGTGTCTAATTTCCACGCTGACACAAGGGGGTGAAGGTGGTCACTTATTTAGGGTTGCTATGCTGTGGTGAGAGAGGAACACTGCAAACAAATATCATTGGCACATGTGAGGAGTGCTTGCAGTGTCTGGTCAAACAGTGTTTGTCCCCACTCACAGTGTATGTTTTCATCCAATGCCAGAGGCAGTGCCAAACAATGGTCAAACTACCACACAATTGCGCTCATCTCACATGCTAATAAAGTAATGCTCTAAATTCACCAAGCCAGGCTTCAGCAATGCATGAACCATGAACTTCCAGATGTTCAAGCTGGATTTAGAAAAGGCAGAGGAACCAGAGATTAAATTGCCAGCATCTGCTGGATGATTGATAAAGCAAGAGAGTTCCAGAAAAATATGTATTTCACAGACTCGGTTGAGCCTGCGTTTTGTGCCCTTCACAGGTCCAAGCAGCTCAGGCAACCAGGTGCTTGGTGAGCACACTCACCCCCAGTGGTTGGTGCATCTTATGACCTCCCTCATCCCAGCCTCTCAGTGTCCTTAGTGCACAGCGGGAATACTATCTCAGGTGTGCTGTGTGTCTCCTCTGGGGAACTGATCTCTGGCTGTGACCTTCCTGGTGGATGTCAACTGTCCAGAATCCCAGGAAAACTTTGGTTAGCCACTGGGAGCCTACTCGCAGTTTGATAGAGGATGCAGTCTCTGAGTATGAGTTTTCCCCTTGCCTTCTGGCTCTGGCTATCGCCCACCCACCTGTCTGCCTCTGGCATGGGGAGGGGCTAGTCTGCAACTGGCTAGCTCTCCTCTGGTATTTGCTCAGTCCGTTCTGTGAGCAGGCCAGGCTCTGACTAGGTTAGAGCTTTTCATAGGAAAGTTCTCTTTCTTTCTTTTTCTTTTTTTTCCCTCTGTCTCTCTGGCTATACCACAGTTTGGGTTGCTGTCTCAGGTTAGCTCCCTCAGATTGTCTTCTGGGCATTCAGGCCCGGTCCTTACCCTAAGCAATGCAGCCCATGCCTCCCTGTTCAGCCTTCACTTGCTAGTGGCAGAAGCAAGCTTCTGGGCTACTTCTCCACTGGGAGTTGCAGTTAGGCACATGATATATGGGGTTTATTATTATTAATTTTTTTTTCCTGCTGGTTATGTTGCCCTCTGAGATTCCAACACTCCCCCACAGACCCACCAGTGAGAGGGTTTCATGGTGTTTGGAAACTTCTCTTTCACGACTCCCTCTACAGGACAGGTCTCTGTCTCGAACTCATTTGTCTGTCTTTTTATCTTTTATATTTTGTCCTACCTCCTTTTGAAGACAATGGGCTGCCTTTTTGGGTGCCTGATGTCCTCTGCCATTGTTCGGAAGTTGTTTCTTGGAATTTGCTCAGAGTTCAAATGACCTTTCAATGAATTTGTTGGGGAGAAAGTGGTGTCCACCATCTTAGGACTGCCCCCCATTATGATTATTATTACATATTCTTTTTCACTTCTAATGATAAGTCTGTTCAAATTACTTAGTTTTGTTTTTTTTAATTAATTTATTTATTTAGTTTTGTGTTTTTTTTTAATTCAGTTTTGGTGAGCTATGTGTTTCTAGAAAATTGTCCATTTCTTCTGGATTTTGAATTTGTTGGTGTATAATTGTTCATAGTATTTTCTTAGGATTTTTTTTTATTTATTTGTAATTGGGTTTTTTATCTTCTTTTTTTTTTTTATTTTTTTTATTTTAGTTTTTTGTTTTTCTT